>VXAK01020252.1:0-47987 GCA_013399435.1 Arenaria interpres | reverse complement strand
CCCATCCCCCCAGCCCCTCCACCTCCGCTTAATGGGGTACCCGCCTGCAGCCTCCACCGCCAGCTCGCCGCCTCGTCGGGGCTGGGGGGCCCGGCCATGAGTGCCCACCTGGCCATGCCACCCTACCTGCCCTACCCCGGCGCCGTCAGGTATGGGGATTATTACTGGCTCTCCCCAGGGAGCATGGACAACACGCCCGTCGAGGAGGCTCCAGGGCCGGCGGGCGCCTTCCCCTTCCCCGCGGCGGAGAGGACCCCCACCGGCCACACAGGTAGGCTCCCGGGCTGCCCTCGACCTCGGAGGGGGTGGTTGGGTCCCACCTCCTGGCCCCGGGGGTGGGAGGGAGAGGCCGGTGCTGCCGGCGGGTCCCTCGCCCCGGCGAGGATGCGACGGGCGCTGCCCCGACGGCTGCCCCGCTGGAAGCGGCCCCTGGAGCCAGGGGGGACGGGGCAGAGGTGGGAGCAGAGAAAGGGGTCTTGGATGGGCTGCCTGACATCCCTGTATCCCTGGGGCAGAGGTGGGAGCAAAGAAAGGGGCCTGGGATCCGCTGCCTGACATCCCTGTATCCCTGGGGCAGAGGTGGGAGCAGAGGAAAGGGTCTGGGATCTGCTGCCTGACATCCCTGTATCCCTGGGGCAGAGGTGGGAGCAGAGAGAGGGGTCTTGGAGCTGCTGCGCCGGGGAAACCTGTGCCCTCTTCCCTGCGGAGCCCCTGCAATCTGAAATTCTCCCCCAGAAGCTGGACTTCAAAGTCTTTTCAGTCTTCTCCGCCCGATCCTGCTCACCCCAGTTCTCTCTCTTCTTCTCAGATGTCTCCCCGGCTTCCTCCAGCTCTGGGACACTCATCCAGTACACCCCCGACTCTGCCACTAGTCCCACCACAGAGTGCCCGTCTCCCCATCCCTCCTTCCAGAAGGTCAAGGAGGAAGGTGAGGGTGTGGTGAAGAAGGCCAAGACCCGCACGGCTTTCTCCCAGCAGCAGCTGCAAATCCTGCACCAGCGGTTCCAGAGCCAGAAGTACCTCAGCCCACAGCAGATCCGGGAGCTGGCTGCTGCCCTGGGGCTCACCTACAAGCAGGTGAACATCTTGCTCTGAGCAGCTGAGTTGCATCCCTGGTGTGAACTGGTCTTGTGATCAGGGGTTTTTTTTTTTGGTGTTTTTTTCTTAGACTCCAGAGATGAGTTTCTTTCTTGGTCTTGTTTATGCCATTGCTTACATGAGAGAGCAGAGGGCGTGAAAACTTATGACTCAGGCTTCCTCTTAGGTTTGGTTCCAGCACTGTTCACCCACTCCTTGCAGGTGTCTGAAGGCACATACAGAGCAGGGCGATGCAGAGCCTGCTTACTCTTTTGTGGGGACGTGTGTTGCCTCTGAATGTGAAGAGTCAGATAGTGACATTGCTGTGCAAGCAGCCTTTCTTAGTCAGTGGGCACCTGGCTCTCTCCCTAGAGAGAAGGTCCTTGCCCCACCAGCTACTGAAGGAATGACTCACTCCTGAGTCAGCACTGAGCTTGGCAGCAGCAGTGAGATGCTGCTGCTGTACAGGATGTGTTTCTGCAGCCTTCCTGGCCTGTCTTTCAGGTAGGGTTTTTGATGCCCTGAAAGATCCCATGGTGATCTGAGGGGTAAGAGTGTTAGTTTTCAAGTCTCCGTTCCGATCCTGTGGCTACCTGGGTCTGCTGCATATTGTTGGCTGCTGAAATTACATACGGTATTAAAAGCCAAGCAGAAGCCGGGCTGTAGTAGAAAGCAAAACATCTTTAGGATGTGTACTAAGCTCTGAGAATTAATTTCCAATGCCCTATGTCCTTCCCTCATCACTTCTAGGTGAAAACATGGTTTCAGAATCAACGGATGAAATTTAAGCGTTGCCAGAAGGAAAGCCAGTGGGTAGAAAAAGGACTGTATCTACCACAGGTGAGATAATTCCCACTTTCCCCATCACCACCAGTCCGTTCCTCCAGTCTGGGTAGACGTGTATCGTGTCCAGCCTGTTAACTTGAACAATGCACAGGACTCATCTTGTCGTCTCTGCTACTATTAGTCTATAGCGAGGACGATGAGGACAAAAAAAATACGCTATTGTTTGGTGTGGGGGAGAAAGGAGGGACCCATCCCAAAGAATGGGCACGGTTGGGGTGGTGCTCTGCGGTACTGAACAGCCTTCTCCGTTTCTCCTAGAATGGGTTTCATCAGGCTGCCTACCTGGATATAACCCCCACGTTTCACCAGGGCTTCCCCGTCTGTGCCAGCAGAAACCTTCAGGCTGTGACCAACGTGCACCAGGCTTACAGCAGCGGCCAGACTTGCGGGAGTGGGCAGAGCCTGTACTCCTTCATGGCCGGAGTGGAGGATGAGGGGCTCTTTGGAAAAGGTGGGACAAGCTGCAATACCCAGCAAGCCGTGGGTTTATTAAGCCAGCAGATGAACTTCTATCACGGCTACCCTGCTGATGTGGATTATGTCAGCCTGGAGCCAGAAGACACCTACAGCTTCCAGAGCACCTCTGACAATGCCGTGCCGTTCTCGAGCTCTCCTGTACGGCATCAGTACCAGCCCTCTTGGCATCCCCTGGGGACCCAGAGCAGTTATGAATCTTAGACCTAAGTATTTTTTCCTCCCTTCTCCTGTTTTCCCTCATGGGGTTTCGACTCAGGGATCCAGTTTTTATTCCTTTCTCTTGCCCCTCCTCCCCTACTTCTGTTTTAACCATTGGTGGGGCTCAGCACCCTGCTGCCTTGGGCCAGTTTTCTGTTTAAAGGCACCTGTCTGCTCATGGCTAACCCTTGGCAAGGGTGTTTTGTGTGCGGAGAGATGAAACCTCATCTGTGGAGGGGAACGTGCAATGCCGCAGCTAGGAGCAGCAGAGGTGGTAAAGGTCCATGTTTGCTGGCCAAGTCTCACCTTCCTCTGCTGCCTCTTTAGCAAGCGATCTCAGATCCTTGCCCTCTGTGTCTTGCAGCAGAGCTTTTGCTGGAGAAGAAAACCCTGTATTTCAGCATATTTCTGCTAGATATACCCTGTTGTTGCCCAGAATCTTTCCTGCTGTCCTGCCCATTTCTGTAGCTACCTCAGTCAGTTAACTGCTAATAGGCTCTTCGTCTGCATCCTCTCCTCCCTCACTGAAAAGCTGTATGAGATCATCTGATTTCGGATGACTTGATCCAATTACTCTCAGCAACCCCTCCTGGGGGGGGTCAGCACCTGCCTACCCCTTGCCTGCTGCCCTCCTGTGTACGTAGGGCAATTGAGAGGAGGGGGAGGAGCGGAAGAGAGAAGTGGGGGAGAATATTGCCCATACTTCACGTGAAACAGGTTTCCAAAGCTGCTAACGTACTTGTGCCCGTCAGCTGCTTCAGTTCTGGGACTGTCCCCACCCAGTTTAGATCATGCCTTTCCACATCTCTCTGCTGAGAGACTGTTGGCTTGTCCCAGCCTGCAAATTGCAGCAGAGGGTAGCCCAGAGTGTCCTTGTTGGAAGTGTGAGGAGCGGCTGTGTGGAGTCACCTTTGGAGCGGTGAGAACAGTCTGTTTACCCGTACCTGATGGTTCCCCCTAGCACTTCACAAACACAGCACCACTACAGTGCAGCTTTCTTTGGGGTAGGGGTGGGCAGCTAGGTAGAGGACTCAGTTATTTTAAATTTAATGTCACTTATCGTGGAACCAGGATGTTGGGAGTGGGGAATCCTGTTGGGTCCTGGTGGAGTCGTCATCCATGGGGCTAGAGCAGGATGGTTCCCCACGCTCTATTCTAATCCCAGTTTTAAAAGTGTAAATTAATAGGATTTTTGTCCCTTCCCCAGGGCTTAGTTGGATCTCTTCTGTATTGTTCTGCTGAAAGGGGCGCTGGCTGCCGCATCTGGCATAAGTAACCAAGCTCTGGGGGAGGTGAGAAGTTTAGAGAAACCTAGTTAGACAAAATGAGGAAAATGCCAATTAAAATTTTCAGTTTCTTTTTTTTTTTTTTAAAAATAACTGAATCATCTTTTCCAGTATGGAGAAACTGAAGTCAGCTCCAACCTACGTAAAACATGACTGGTTTGTTGTTTGTTTGTTTGTTTGGTTTTTATTTCTTACAAGATGTGGAATTGCAGAGTCCAGTCTGCCACTGCCCAAGAATACAAAATGGCATGAGCTGGCCAGTGTAAATGAGATGGTAAAAGCATAAATACTTCTGTGGTAGAGGTTTGTTGTTTTTTTTTATGGTCAGTGCACAAATTTTTCTGCAACCCTGTCTTCAAATGCCCGCACAAGGGTTGTATGTTGTAGTTATCACTGCAAAGGAGGTGAACATCTGTTGTTGTTCCACAATAATGTTTCTTAAGCTGTGTTTTCTTGCAGTGATCTCAAGCATGTTTTATGTTTTATGCATGTTGTCTTTTATTACTTTGCTTCTGCTCAATGTTCTTGACAAACTTGTTTGAATTGAAAATAAATTACTTTATTTTAATGTTGAAACTGTGTCGCCAGCTTGCGTGGGAGCAGCCTGGTGCGAGGATGGTTATTCTGCCCAGGTTAGACCAGCAATACTGAGAAAAGGAGGTGGAAAAAAAAGTAACCCTACTGTGTTTCTTCCAGAAGTCGGATCAAGCAACTGTTTAAAAGGACTAGTTCACATCAGCCTTGTTTTTAACATGGCAGGCGTGTTGCCTCGTGCAAGAGGGGGCTCCAGGGGTAGGCTACTGGACTACTAGCTGCTGCTTGCAGTAATGTGCAGCCCCATAATTAGTCCTTAAGCTGCAATGCTTCAAAACAGATGTTTAAATATGAGGGTAGGGGCAAAAGAAAGTGTCTTTTGAGATTGTGTGGCCACCTGCTGCTGCTCCAGAAGGTCACAGTCAGAGGTCTGGAATTCATAGAATCATAGGGTGGTTCTGGTTGGAGAAGACCTTGAAGACAATCGATTTCCAACACCCCTGCCATGGGCAGGGACACCTCCCACTAGACTCAGGTAAGTTCTGCTTCATTGAGTCTGCAGCTCTGGAGTTCCTGTGCTAACCTCAAACGGCAGCACAAGTTTGTGTGTAAGTAACTGAATCCTGCCTCCAGTGCTGAAACAAAAAAAAACCCCTCCTTCTTTCTTTCCCTGTTTTACCCCAAGACTGCATTTATCTCCTCTTAGCAGCTGGGAGCGATATTATCTGTTTGGGTTTAATCCCAGGTTCTTCATTCAAAGGACAGTACACCACCAAAGCTTTTCATCTGCCTGAAAGACAAGTTAGCTAAACTGGTGGCTGGCTGCCCAGGTTCAAATTGTCACAGGGTCTTTGCTGACCAGAACCTGCTTGTGTGGGTGCCAAGGCACATCTGCTTTCCTTGTGCAACACTGCAACGATCAGCTTCCTAGGGTGAGGTGCGAGATGTGCAGGAAGGAGAGGGAGCGGAGGTTTGAGTTTCCGGAGAAGGAGGGCGGGCTGAGTTGCCCATGTGGGGGTTGCCAACAGTAGAAAAAAGTAAATCTGACCTGGAAGAGGGGGAAATGCCAGTTTCGCACGGTTTCCTGTATTACAACACAGAGCCTTTCTCATTGTGACTTAACTCTCATTTCCCAACATCAGCTTGGATGAGTTCTGAGTCTGACCTTAGTAGTAGCGTTAATTTTAACAATTCCCTTGGGAAAAAAAAAAAAACCCCAAAGCTGAAGCATATACCTATAAAAGTCATAGATAACTAAACCTTTGCCCTTCAGCTTTAAAATTACCAGTTTCCAGGTTTGGGGGGGGGAAAGGGGGTGGTGGTGTTTGTTTGTTTTCGGTTGTGTTTGTTTTGTTGTTTTTTTTTTTTAAGATGCAAACTTAAAGAAATGTACGACGTGCACAAGCCTTGGCAGAATGATGGAAGGGGTGCTTGCTACAGGTTACCTGTGTTGCTTGGGCATGTTTCTCCTCCACGTTTCTCCCACTGGGGTAAAGCACGTAGCCAGAGCTCAGCTGGCTCCTGCAGAAACAGATATTGTTGCTGGGACGTTTAAGGACGTTAATACTGGGATTGAGACGCCTTGCTCTGCGTGCTGTGGTCTGTATCACTGCATTTACCATGGGACCGTTCTGCAGCAACAGAGCATTCCTTCGCGGGTGCGTTATTCCCCTGGTTGCTCAGCCTGGGTTTCAAGTGTAGTTGCAGAGCTGGAGGGAGCAGGCAGAGTGGCTGTTGTTGGCATGTTGGCGAGTGGGCTGGAAAGGAGTGCTAGTAGGTCAAGAAGGGTGTCTAAAAGCTGTGGAATGAAGAGTAGGGCTCTGCCTTTCCACGGTGTTGTGAGATCCCCTGTTACCTCCACGTGCCTGAGTCGCCTCACCATGTGAAAGCAGCTGCACAGGTAATTGCAGCGCTACGACCAACGTGGTGGAGCTGCAACTAGTTCCTCCAGACTCATACTTCCCAAAGTGATGATTCTATGACTCTAAGTAAGTACACGTCAGCAAAAGCCCTTTCTGCTGGGTTACATTGCACCTCCGTTAGGACTGTTGCTTTCTGGTGACTGTGCCGTGTAACAGTGATTTCTGCGCCCTGCAAACGTGATTCTTCTTGCCAGCAAATCTTTTTAGGATCAAGCTGTAAGCCCACACGGAGTTCTTTATACATACTATAGCTTGTGGAAATACACTGCACTCTGACAGCATCTCTGCAGCGTCCCCGCTCCAGTCAGTCAATGCTGTGGATCTAGGTCCAGTGGTGGAGCGAATCCCACCCAAACAGAATTAATTAGATCTAGTGCAGACTATGTAGATCAGAGTTTATTCTCCACTTTACTGGGTTCCAGCCTTTGCTGTCCCATAGGCAAAATGCCAAGCAAGTACAGTGGTGCAAGTAATCTCATTCCTTGCTCTCTGCGTCAACGTGGCCTGCAGCGATGTTTTACAAGCTGCTGCTTACAAGTTTCTTCTGAGTGGCCCGTGAGCAAGGGCTCCTAGCCACGGTTGTCTCTCCAGTGCAGATAAAAGGCACACAGATCTTTGCTTTAATAGGTTCTTCCCTACAGGCATGTGTAAGCATTATATTTAGCATCACTCAAATGCTGAGCTAACAGGGTTTTGGAAATTTTCGGTAAAGCGTTGCCACGCATCTGCTTGGCCCCTCGTCAGTGGCCAGCAGCATCTTGGCTGAGCTGTCAAAAAGCATGAAGGACCCAAAATCATGGCACTGATCTTAAATGAGGAAAAAAAAAAAGCTTTTCTTTTCCTGTGTTATCCTCATGCTGTCCAAAGTTTTGAAGAGCACCCTCTGGTCGTATCTGTGAATCTCTTTCACAACCAGGCTAGAATTAATTTCTCACATGTAGCGCAAGTCCATCTGCTCACAGACAAGGTGTGTCCCTAGCAGCTGGGCTGTGTCTGGATCACTAAATCTTTTACAAATTACGACATCGTGACTGCTGCCTTGGCTGAGCCCCAAGATCCTCCCGAGGCATGGCTAGATGCTCGCAGAAGGCACCAGAAGAAAAAGCAAGTCCCCAGTGTCCCCCTCTGGCTGGGGGTGGCTCAGGGGCTGCCTGTAACAGGAGCTGCATTCCTGCTGATATTACGGGAATGCAGGCGTTGGGTGAACTCCCTTCCTGGAAGCTGCTTACATGCCCCTTTGAATTGCTGCAGGCTTTTGGTCCCCAGAACCACCTGTGGCAATAAGCCCCGTCTTCGAACGACGGCCCCTAGAAAAATTTTGTGGGTCTCTTGAGGGAACTGCAGGATTTGGTGGTGTTTGTTAGCACAGCTTTGCTGGAGGTCAACAGGAGTGAAATCACAACTGTTGCTCTTGCAGCCAGCATCCTTCTGCAAGCCAGTCCCAGAGACTTTACACCATGATCCTGCCTGTCTTAAAGCATCCCTGAAGGAACAGGGCATGACAGGTGACTCCCTTTCCAGAGAATTATTAGTGAGTAACAGTCACAAGCTCAACATTTTTACCTACAGCAGAATTTTATGGGGTAGCATGGGAAGGCTCCAGACAATAGTCAGGTTAGTAGCAGCACTGTTGGCTCCAAAGGAGCTGTATAAACTCCTCCCACTCATGTGAGACCCATGATAATTGCTGCTGTTGTAGTCCACCTTCAGATGTTAACCAGCACCTTTCAGTTAAGCTAACTCAATCGATCCCCACCCCTCTGGTGGTGCAGTGGTTGCAAGAACGTGTCTTTCCCAAGCTTAGGTACTTAACTTGCTGGGTGTAGGACATTTGCATTTGGGCTGCGCGTTAAAATGGACCTCCAAAATGATATGACTTAAAAATTAGCCCTCCAAAAGACCTTATTTTTTCCCAAATCATGCTGATTATACAGTTTACAGTCACAGCTCTATAAACAGTGTAGCTGAACAGCCAAAGGGTCGAAGCGTGGCTGCATGAGGGGGTGGAGGTGGGAACAAACAGCTGTGATGCTCAGGGACATAAAGCAACTTTGCCAATAAAAGACCATGCCTCCTATTACACTAGTTGCAGACATAATTGCCTTCATTTTAAGCTCATTTTTTTTAACCATGACAGCTACTTCATTGCATTGAGATAAAGTCATCATCATTATCAGAGTGGTAGAAAACCTGTGACTCAGTGAACTGGGGCTCTGTTACTAAATATACCTTGATGCACGCATCCGGTTTTAGGAACATTTACGTAGTATTAAGTTTAGAAATGATGTACCTCTATGTTTTAGCTAGTCCCAGTATGAAGTGTTGCTGAGTAGCAGAAATTCTTAAGGTGAGTGGTAGTTACTCGCATCATCCTTTGACTCTAGATATCTGGCGTTGCCAAAAGTCATGAAGCTGATCCACTAATAACACAGAAAAATCTCTGTTTATAGTTTCAGAGTCAAATCAATAACAACAATTATTGTAACAACTGTACAGTAACAGCATACGATTGCTATGGCTATTTATACTGCATCTGGATTTTATATTGCAATGCTCTATTACAGTGGATAAAAGATACAGAAAAATACATAATCCATTCTTAAAAAATTTTATTATTTGCCAATTGAGCACACTGCTTAGTTTTCTTGAGGGGAGGCACAGAAAGATACAGACTAGAACAAAGGGCTTATTTACCGTGTTGATGCATATAAGATCATCTTACTGCCCTTTCTGCAAGCTACTTATCACATCTCCTTTCACTAGACGCTTCATCAATTCTAAACCTTGTGGCCGACCTACAGAACTGGTGGTCTGACCATCAGATGGACGCCTTGTGTGTGACAGCAACTTCTTCAACTTCAATGAAAGCACCAGTGTGACCAGCATCTCTCCAGACAGCCCATGACTGCACTGGTTATTATAGACGACTGTACAGTGATATGTAAAAAAGAGATCCCCAAAGGAATCTGTGCCTCCTCTGAGACAAGTTACAAGAATTTAGAAGATCCAGGGGATAATCTAGGTAGCCAGATCTTGGTTCTTGCTATAAGAGAACTTGTGTGTCTGTGCCAATAAAGAAAGGTGCATGTGTAAGGGCATACAAATCCAGGGCTGTATGTACCTACATGGGCAAAAAGGTGTCTGCATGTCTGTGTGTCTGTGCATGTCTGTGTGTCTATGCATGCTTGCAGACACATGTTTGGATGCCGGAACAGGTTCTAGCTACATAACGCTGCTGAGTTGGCGAGCACACGAATAACAAAGGGAGAGGTGAGGATAATGATTTGATTCCTGGGTGCCCAACTACCCCACATCCACAGCGCTTAGGAATGATAGAGATGATGGCCAGCAGTGGTTGGGAAAGGAGCCCCCATGGTGGCGGAGTGGTGAAAGTTACAGCCGTCACTTGTCTTTGTGCCCGGATATTCCACACTGCCAGGGCAGCTGTGGTAAAAGTCTACTTTGTGCTGGGCAATGAAGCCCACTGTCTGCTGAACGCTGCAGGTGCCCCCACCTTTGCCAAAGACTCCTCCATCCTCGCTGGTCACAATGGTGTAGGTGTTCTGCCCTGTTCCATACTGCTGACGAGGGGGAGGCATGGCTTGGATGTTGCTGGCTGCGGCGATTGGGTAGCCCTGGTGGAATTTGGGGTGCACATCCAGGTAAGTACTTGGCTGGAAGCCGCTCTGGAAGGGAAAGACAGGGAGTCAGAACACATATCTTCTCCACTGGTATCCACAGGCCCGACACATACTGGGGCTATGTCCCTTCACGTTTCGTGTTGTCTCTTGGTCAGCAGCAATAGCCTAGGAGGGCAAGAAGAACCATATCCATCCCCATAGCTCAGGCGTGGATACACAGTTGTATATACATATACACACAGATATAAATACATATATATATATATAAGGAAAAAAGCTTTTCTCTGGAAGCATCTCAGTGGCATAATCAGTCCACTGCTGGGCTACCTACAGAACATGGAGAGTTGTGCCAAGTCTCTGCCTCCGGGCTGAACAAACCAGAAGGCAGGCTACACCGAGACTTGTACGCTTAAGTGGCCCCCACGGAGGAAATATATCACAGGACTTATCTGCCTAGGTAGAAGGGCCATGCTGAGCCTTGTGCTGTGCTCTTACTTGTGTGAGGCACTGAGCCCGTTCCATCCACAGGCTGTGCTTCTGGCACCTCTTCAGCTTCATCCTCCGGTTCTGGAACCAGGTCTTCACCTGAGTGGGGAAGGGAGAGCAGAGAAAACTTCAGCAAAGGAGAGGGAGGAGCAAATGATACCAGATTCACAAGCAGCAAAGAGGGACCAGATGGCATAGATATATGGGCAGCAGCAGATAAAGCCCTTTGAGAGCTCCCTGGGGCTGCTGCCAAGGGGTGATGTCTGTCTGGCAGCCTCAGCAGGTGGCTCCTGCATCTGCATGGTGGGGGGAGGGAATGGCATTACGTCCACGGGACAGTCAGAGCTGTGGCAAATTGACTCATTTCAATCATGGAGATGACCGGCTGGTGCAAATTAGACCCACCCAGGCCTCTACAAGCCCCCTGTGCTACAGGCCGACTTCTGAGACACTGTTTCTGCATGCCGGTGAGAAGGGAAGAGAGAGGCTTCCTCCTTGCAACCAGCAGTTCCCAAATTCAAGGCTCCTTGCTGGAGTGAATTCCAGAGCTGTTTCCCCCCAGGGCTGTGTCTGGGCTGTGGGAGCAGCCTTTGCAGGGATGTGGATTCGGGCAAAGAGCATTGTCCCACCTGCCTCGCTCCAGACAGAACCAGTTCGGTCTGTGCGTGCGTTATGTGTGCGCTTACAATGCATACATGACTTTTTGAGTCCAGGGGCACCCAGGCCATCGTGCCCAGCTCTGAGATCCAAATTCCAGGCAGATTTTGGACTTGTAATTGCAAGCACTTTTGCCCCATTGCCCAGCCCCCCCCCTTCTGCTTTAGGAAGGCATCATTTGAGCCAGCACCAGTTCCCTACACACAACCCACCTGGAGATTAACAGAGACCCTGAAAGGCTGCAACGTACGGACCTAGTGGTACCCACGCAGAGAGGGGAGCGGGTGTCAAGCAGCCAGGCAAGCGCTGAGTGTGGGACACGATCAGACATTCACCATGATCAGCCCTGGGAAAGCTTAGCGATAGCTTTCAGCGTCTTACAGCCCTGGGATTCAGAGGACTGATGCACGCCAGGATTTCTGTGAAGGTCACCAGCGCACGGAAAAAGTCTGTGAAGTGCTGTCACACCCAGGGTAGAGCTTGTTTGTGGCAAACAACAGATTCATCACTGTGTTTGCAATTCTACTGCAAGTGTTGGCAACAGTACCCTTAACTGACCCCTCACAGTGAGGTGCCATTGACTTTCCTGTCCCACAGAAGTGCTTCTGACCTCTGGGCATGACTAGGCAGAGGAGCAACTGTTAGCTGGCACTTTTGCCTCTATTCTCTGCTGGGGACTCATTTTTCCATCCTGTCACTGCCTTTTGTGACCATTCAGCTGCTGTGTGTCACATATACCATGGGTCAAAGACTCTGTGTTCACCTGCTTGTAGGTGAGCCCCAGGGCAGCAGCCAGCTCCCGGATCTGCTGTGGGCTGAGGTACTTCTGGCTCTGGAACCGCTGGTGCAGGGTTTGCAGCTGCTCCTTGGAGAAAGCTGTTCGGCTCTTGGCCTTCCTAACCTCCTCCATGCCATCTTCTCTGCCCTTCTGAGACTTCTCTGCCCTAGGCTGTGGGGATGAGGATGCTGAATGTGGACTGGTGGCTGAATCTGGTGTGAATTGGCTGAAATTCCCAGAACTGGACGACGCTGGGGATACTTCTAGAAGAAAAGAAAAAAAAAAGACAATGGGAGAAGGTATACAAGACATAATGCAGAGCTGTATTGCTATGAGCATCCTCCCCGCCTGCTGTAGAGCTCCTTGGCCACCAGACAGGGGCTTTCTTGAAGCAAAGTCTTTGTGTCACACTCCTTTCTTCATGGATCTGTGAGCACAGACGAGCCCACTGACAGCAACCAGCTTCCCAGCTCAGCCCTCCAGGATGCCCACGGCTCCCTGGTGGAAAGTCGGGGCAGGGAGGGGAGAATGGTGCACGTTGGCTCACAGTGTTGCTATCCTCCTCCAAAAGGCTCTGATTGATAATATTTTGGTCTTAGTGAGGTGTAAAGAGGCCTGGTGATGACTGCAAGCATAGCTTTGGGTTAGTGACTAGGCTCCCCAAAACTGCCTGCCTAGCAATCTTAAGGCACCTGATTGATAGACAATGGCAAAGCAACCTCTGACCAGCATGTATGGTGCCTTATAGTGATGGGGCAGCAGGTGGAGAGCATCAGCCAGGCCTTGGATATTGGGTCCCTCCTGTTTGCCTGTGACTCCCACCACAGGAGAAAAGGCTGGAAACATGCCTATAGATGGAGGGACCTATTTGGCTGAGTGGGGCTTCTGGAGAGAGAAGAATGAAGGAGAGAAATTTGATGTGAGAGTGGGGAGGTAGAGAGGAAAAGTGGATGTGTGGGACGGCTGAGATGAGCCAGTAATCCTGTACCAGGGACACGGGGGACAAAATTTAAGAGTGCAGAGAAAGGTGTCCAAGCCCCTTCTCATTTGTCCAGATACATGTCTTAAGGGGTCTCTGTTGAGGACAAAGTTGAGATAAAGATCTAAAGGAAAAACTTCCTAAACAATCTGGGCTACTAGTCCAGACAAAAGCTGCCAAAATGCAAAGTCATTCAAGCTGCCTGAATAGGAAAATGCTAACAAGAGGGATTACCCAGAACCTTTTTGTCAGGTGCCTGGTTGCTGTCGTCTGTGAGAGTCTGAGCACTTCTCAGGCCAGCCCTGACTGAAGGGCTGTGATGCCAGTTTGCCCCCTTCCCGTAACTGCAATGATAAATCTGTTCATCACTCCTTCCTTCAGCTACTGCTCTGCAAACCCTTCTGCATGGTCCATCCCCTCTCCTCCTACCGACATTTCAGAAGAGAGGGGGTGCAGTGAATTGGGCAGTGCCACTTTCAGTACACAGCTTCTGACTACTGAGCCCAACCAGTAGCTCCCAGTCTCCTTCCTACTCACCCCGAGAGCTGCGACTCTGAAGCCTACTGAGACACCCTCCTTACCTCCCAAGTATGTCCAACACAGAGTACTGACATCCCTCTGAGGAACGAGCACCCCATCCACCCTACCAAACCCTTCTTTCTTCTGTCCTAAGCTGAGAGGCCACTAAGCAATCACTCAAAAGCCTTGAGGTGTTGCTGGGCCTAAGAAAGGTGGCCATGTCTGTGGTATCTTCTCCCTTGTTACCCTCCTGACAGAGGTATGCCTGTCTTTGTGGTGCCTGCCCCTCTATTTGCTCTTGCCTGCTCTTGGCTATTTATTTCCTGCACCTGGGAGATGACAACCATCCAGAGCACAGGCTGTGTGAAGAGAAAAGCGTATAGTGGGGCAGGTTTCTGGTGCTGGGGAGCAGGGTTGTGAGGATTACAAAGGGATTCTGCCTAGAAGGAGAAAGGGACTGTCAACAGAAGAGGTGCAAAGGCCTGAGGTGCTATGTGCTTGGGGACAGATTGCAGACCCTGAGAGGAAGCTGAACATCTGCCATGACCTGGATGCCCAGGAAGGTAAAAATTCATGTTGGACCACAGGATGCTTGGCTCCTGCAGGCTGTGCAGTAAAAACCTTATTAGGTAGGAAATGAGCATGCTGAGAATGTGGGCTTGGAAAACAGGAAAGTCTTCTGTTGGACAGGAACCACAGCGAGACACTGGTAGAGCTGAAGATCGCACACATTCCTGCTTGGCCCAAACCCCCATGTAATTTACCACCTGCTCAAGACAAAGGTTCTCCCTCACCCATGAGAAGAGAGTGAAGTAAAGAGGAAGCCAGAAACATGAACAGCAGTGCATCAGACATAAACATGAAAACCTAAGACAGACCCACTCCCACAAGCCCTTGGCATCTGTAGGTCTTTGCTCCCATGCCTGAGGTGTCTCTGTGGAGAGGCAGCAGAGGAGAGTGTTTGAAGACAGGCTTTAAGTCTGTATACAAGGCCCATTGGGGGCACAAATGAGTCAATCTGCCTGTTGCCTCTGTGGAGCAGGCAGCAGGGAAAGAACCTAAGCCTTTCTCCAAACTACGTGGCAAGTAGCCACGTGCCCAGTAGCCAGCAGTCACTCTGCCCGAGCCTGTAACTCTCTATAGCATCTGATGGCTTGAAACTGGAATTCCAAAAGCTCACCCTTCTGCCACCCATTAACCTCACGAGAGTCTTCATTACCCTGCTGACCATATAACAGGGCTGGGAGAAAACCTGCTTTCATCAGCTCTCCTATTGCCACTCACTGGAGTGGGAGAAGAATGGCAGGGACAGAAAATGCCACCGTGGTGGGGCCTGGGGCTTTTTTGCAAACAGGGAAAGGCAAGGCAACAAGAGCATGGAAAGGGGAGGGAAACAGAGAGAGGAAAACGGCAAACTAAAAGAAGCAGAAAATAGCAACTCGGAATTTAAAGGGAGCTGATTTCCCAGCACAGCGACTCAGAGCATACCTTGGCTCAAGTTTAATGAGCACATGAAGGGTGCAAGGAGTTTGTAAGGGGATAAGGGATGCCACAAGCAGAATTACCTTCAGGATTTATTTCTCTCCGTAGCACACATGACAGCATTTGACTAAAAGGAGGCTCAGACATTCCTGTCCTGAGAACCATGAACTCCCATAAGACCATGTCGTCACAGTGGCCCTTCAGCCCTGCCAGTGCCTCGGCTCTCACAGCCTCTGCTGAGGTTTGGGAAACCAGTTCTCAGCCACCAAAGACAAGTAGCATGGCAAGGTGGTATGACTGCCCGAGGTCACCCATCCTCCTCGTCTTCCCCAGCACACTTTTCCCAGCCCACGCGTTAGGAAACCAAGGCAGGGAGGAGAGAAATATTTGCTCAAGGTCATGAAGCGAGTGGCTGACCTGGGACCACAGGGATCCTGCGTGATGCCCAGCTCTGGGACTTGGCCGAAACGCCTTACCTGCCATCTGCCTCTTCCCTCCCACCTCCGGAGACTGACTGGCACTGGTGGCTCCCGCTGTCCCAGTGGAAGTGGGGGCATGTCCTGCCTCCCCCGCTGAGTTCCAGTAGAACTCCACGTACCCCATGCCAGTCCCGCTGGGGTAAGCCTGGTAGGGGGGCAGAGCCAAGTGGGCACACATGGGAGGCAGACGAAGGGGTGGTTCCCCCACCTTCTGATAGATGTCACCTTCACTTGAGGGGGCAGGTATCACCAGCAAGCTGAAGTAGCTCCCAAGGGTCGGCAGTTACCTTTATAGCTGGCTATACCCTGCCTGGGACTGCAATATTCACCCTTGTCCCCTCCTGGAGGCTCTTTGTCATGTTAAAGAGGCTGATTGGTGGGGTGGGGACAGAGCAGGGGGAAGGGAAGGGAAGGGAGGGAAGAGGTGGGGGGAGTCACACATGGCATCAGGGGTAAAATATGTCCCCTCCGAATTCTTCCCATTCTGCAGGTTCCTCAGTCACACCTGAGCAGGGGTCTGATGCGGAGCCCCAGGAAACCTCCTCCCTCTTGCTTCTTCGAGCTCAGGTCAAATTGTCCTCTCACAAACTAATCCCGTGAGCGCAGGTGTCCTGTAGAAGAGAGCTGGTCACCGCACTGGTAGAATGAGTCCCAACCAATGTCCACCACATGGGAGTAGGCGGGAGGTAGATCTGCTGCTGAGCTGCTCTGTACCACGTCAGGCAAACCCAAGCTGGCTCCAGGTTATGGCGAGGCTTCTGAGACCTTTGCTTCATTCCTTGTGTCACATTGACACCCCCACAAGACCCAAGCACACAAGCACACACACCCCCTCCCAACCTGGCAGCACTTCCCACACCCTTGGTGCAGGTGTCAGAGATGGAGCAAGGGGGAAACCCAGATAAGGATCAGACCTGGGGCACAGCACCTACTTTTTTTTTTCTTTTTTTTTTTTTCTTTTTTGAAACTGAGAAGGAATTCCCTTCATGTAGGCATTTGAGGGAGCCAGCTGAAAATGCATCTGGCCCATCTTCCCCATGTCTGCACCAGAGCAGACTCAGAAACACTGGACGAGTCACATCTAAGACCAGATCTCATTTTTCAGAGCAGACTCAGAAATCTCAGCTGGCTGGTCTACAGAGGGACCATCAACAGAGACATTTTCACTATGGAGGCAGGAAAAGATTTAGTGCAGCTGAGGTCCACAGCTAACAGATTTGCTCCCCCATGGCCTCTCAAAGCCACATCCTTTCATTTGCTTAGTCTTGGCTGTGGCCTTTGCCAGGCTGTCACAGGCTGGTTAGAATAAAGAAGGTGAAGAGTTTCCTTTAAGGCAGCATTAGCTGATGTTTGCTGACATATGGCCCACCCAAGGGGGACCTGCAGAGCTGACCATTAAATAACTAGAGGTAAGTGAGAGAGCCACGGAATCCAGATGGTGGGCCTGCAGGTTGGTCCGCTCTGTGGGCTTGCTCTAGTCGATTCCCCTCAGAAGGTTTTGCTCTGCCTACGTTTAGGAAGATTTTATTATTTTCATCTCAAAAGACGTTGCGAGTCTCCAGCTAGTGTCTGTATTTCTCAATTCACTGACAGAAGTCCCAGAATAAATTCAAATATTTCTTGCTAGAACCAGCCCTGCCTTGGCACCAGGACACGCGCCTGCGTCGTGTCAGAAGGTCAGAGCTGAGAGTGCAGATTCACAGAAGTGTTAAATGATTTAACCAGGACTGTCCCTGCACCTGTCTGCACCTCGTTGCTCCACTGGTGCTTGTCACTGTCTTCTTCCCAAGCTTGTGCCAGCACCCAGTACCCAACAGGCCAGGGAGGAGACCCTACTTGCATGAGAGTGTTCAAATATCAGCAGGGAGAAGAACAGGACAGGCGGAGGTGAGCAAGACCATAGGAAATGGGATTTAGACCAGTTTAAAAGGATGTAGAACATCACTTCTACCAGCATTTCTACTGCTGCTCTGTGTCTCGTGGCAGGTTATTAGGCCCGTCTTCCTTCTCTGTAGAGCAGGGGCAACTTGGGAGCCTTCTGAGATTCCTGCATGGGAAACCAAAAAGGAACTGCAGGACTGGCTTGTGGGTGAACCTGAAAATCAATGCAACTTCTCTCGAGCCATCACGGGCAGACCTTTCAATGCCACACCACAGCATGACTCTGCTGCCTCGGGACCAGCCCCTTTCCCATGAGGTGCAGACTGGAGGGAACTAAGGGTCTCTTTAACTTGGGAGTCATTATTATGTTTTCAGTTTGCACGAAACACTTTTCTGTGCCCGCAAACTGCAGGGACAGACATGTCTCTGCACAAGGAATGCAGTTTTAAGTAGGAAATAAACTCGGAAAACTTAAAGCAAAAAAAAAAAAGGGGTTTTGAGCACGTCTGCCCTGCCGGAATCCCAAGAACATCCTCGATATGACAAATACTCTGCAGCAGCCTCTGCATGGTGGTTTTTGGCTCATGCCTTGCTTCTGAATCATCCCATGTTTCAGAGCTGCAGCACTACGAGTCACTGTCCCTCTTATCTGCCCTCAGGCCCTCAATGATTAAGCAAAGGGAGAGACAGTGATGACACGGGCTGTATGGAGCTTGGGACCCTGCTGGGCAGCTCTGGGGCCGGTCGAGGAGAATGTCATGCGCTCCTCACTCACGTCTGGATGTTGGTGTTCAATTTTTCATGGCCTTAGGTGCAGTCAGAAAATGAAAGCAAGGTCGCAGACCTAGAGGGTATCGACATGTCTTCTAAGAGTGTTAATCTGAAGATCTGGCAGAAAACACGGCACAGGGTGCTGGTGTGGGGGGCGGTGGGTATCTGTGTGCTTGTTGGGGGTCTCACTGGCTGGGTACTTTGCACTTGGTCTCCTTGATTTCAGCTGCTTTTGAAAGGTGTCTGGGATCTGCCTTGCAAAGTGCCTAAGGCCATGATAAACCAGCGTGGTCACCTGCACTACAAAGTCCCCGCTGGGCAGAAGCCGGGGAGGAGGATGGTGCTGCCCCTGGGAGGAGAGCCACTCGCCCAACTGGACCAGTGAGTGGGGCAGCACAGAAGGACCCACCTCCCCGGGGGCAGGAGGGTGACCAAGAGGCAGAAGGGAGCTGAAGGAACCTCCTGAAGGGGCCTCAACACCCCCCCCACCATGGTTTCAGAGCAGCACCACCTCTCCGGGAAGAGCTTCTCTCCCTTGTGAAGACAGAGACACAGCCTGCGGCAAAGGCAGCAGCTCCCGAAAACCAGCGCTGCAGGCAACCGGCAGGTGTGGCTTGGCTTCAAACTGAGCCAAACCCTGCTTGGTTTGGTACTGTCTTCTTCCAGGCCGGGCCCTAATGCTCACTATTACCTCACAATGTTCTCCATGAAAGCCTTCCCAGCCTCATACTCTTGGCTCCAGTATCCTATACAACCTTCTTCTGGCCTTCTGTACCCATGAAGCTGAAAGCCCACTCCAATAAAAGCAGGGTAAACTCTTCACAGGCATGATAGAAAGGAAGACCAGTGGTTAGAGACACCAGGAGGAAAGAGGGAAAGTCCTCACTCTCTGTCCCCACGCCCTCCATGAGGTGGTTGCAGCTCATGCTGACTTGCCCCAAATAGCCACGAAGCAATGGGCACAGGAACTACTGACGGGGTAGTTCCAGTGACAGGAAAGGCAGGAGAGGCTGAAAAAGTGATCTTGAAAACCAGGCTGGGATTGTGGACATCATTCAGAAGATACTTAAGCAGAGCAGAAGGTAGAGAACATGCCCATGGAAATTGTTTCGGTAACTGGGTCCTTCCAGTGGCACAGTCCATATGGTTGTGACAACCTGATTTTCTCCAACAGTCACTGCCTAGCCATGTTTGGTCACTGCCCCAATGTCTTCTGCACCTTTCATAGGGGATGTCAACAAAATCAAACTGCCAGGCAACAGCTTTTTATTTGCTTGGGCAGGGTGGGGGTCTGCTTCTTTCTTTCAGTGGGGTTTTAGGTGATAAATTACCTTTCAGGCTTCTGCATTTGTCAGTTGATGCTTGTTTCTCCTAAAAGAGGAGGCAGGAAGGGTCAAATGGGAATGCTCGGATCTGGATAAAGACACTGAATGGACCTGGCTCTGAGATGTCTGTGTTCTGGCAAAATGTCCCATGACCGCTAACATGTCAACAAGGCTTGATGTGTGCAACGTGGACGTAACACAGCAAGAACCAAAAGTTAAAGCTGACAGCATCCTGAACAGACTGAGATGTCCAGTCCCAGCTTGAGCCCCTGTGGCTCACCTCTTCCTGGTGTAGCTTGGTCCAACAGCCTCTTCAGCGAAGACACAGCTGATGCCACCAACAGGAGCGCCGCTTTAGCTGCGTTCCTGTTTGTCTGGCAGAGCTGTGGCAGTTTGGGCTGACACAGTTTAGAAATCCTTGTTGCTACCATTATAACCAGGAGAACACCGAGTTTCTTGGAGGCTTGGCCTCACCAGACCCCACTCAGGGGGCGCATGGAGGGTGCTTCTCCCCAGGGGGACCTGTGCTGTGGCCTCACGTCCTCCTAGCAGCAGGCGAGCACCTGGCAACCCTCTGGAGGCTTTCTGGGCCATACAGTCTCTTTCTGCAACCAGTAATATTGGCAAACAAGCTTCTTTCTTCTTTTTCTGTCCACGTTGGCTTTTAAAACAAGTATGCTTTTCAGTCCTTGAACTTGCTAAATGTGGTTTCAGTCAAGTATTCAAAGATGGAATCATTGGAGTTGTTTTAAGAAAAAGGCTTTGACACTATTGGTTTATAGTTCTTATCGTTTCTTTGAAGCTCTAAGCAAACGCCCTGCTTTGTTTAAACACTTGCAGGGCTTTTTTGATTGACATTGATAGTAATGGCTTAATCTAAAAACATCTTTAAAAGCAAAACCATGGAAAATTAATACTTGGGATGACAGGAAGCAAAGCAGCTAAAACATTTCCACATTGCGACATTCCCAGTCTGTTCCCCTTTTAACAACCTGGTTCAGTGTCTTAATTCTGTAATTGTAATTTGAACTTGAATTTGCTTCTCTCAGAGCACCATATTTTTTCTGCAAAGACTTTTCCTTTTTGGTGATTGATCATCCTCTACACTTTTTTCTATTGTAGACTATGCTGTCATCTAGTCAGATCCATGTGTTTGCCTGTTCTCACAATGGCCTTGCAAATACTGTTAATGAGTCTGTACCAGAAAGGGAGGCTTTTTCCCCCCCTAACACATACGATCTTGCTGTACTGAGGATAGGCAGTGGAAAGGAATATTTATTCCGGAAAATCATAAACACACTGCTGCTTTTTTGTTTTTTTCAGCTGGGCTGAAAAATTCTGGAAGTGGTAAAATACATTCCCAATGAGGGAATATAACCAAGTTTCAGTTGGGTAATCAGAAAGAAAAAGGAAAAAGATTCCCTTTCTCTTAGGCTATTCTTGGCCTAGAGCTAGATAGGATCAGAGCTGGTACTTTACTGTACACAGCAGCCATCCAGAGCCACAAAAATTAAGTTAAGGCTTCTTAGGGCTGGAAGATGTAAGGGGAGCTATGGTAACACCTACCTAAAAAAGACTGGGGGAGGGACTAGGAAGTCTGCAAGCCTTAAATAACATTCATCAGTATTTCCTAGCTGCCTTCCATTTTTCCTTCTGTAAATGTAATTTAGGAGTCAACTTCCCTTGTTAAGTAGTTTCGGTTCACGAAGGAAGGGAACAGTCTGCAGCCCCTTTCTCTTAAATTATTCGGAGTAATAAAAGCCCAACTTATTTTCCTGTGCAATATTTTTCAGTAAAACCAGCTAAAAGTCAAAGTGAAAATCTGTGCCGTACCAGCACAAATATATATACATATATATTTAAATACTCTACCTTTATCTCCTTCTCTCTCTCTTTTTTTTTTTTTTAAATCTGCCCAGTGGAAGAAATGTAAGGGCCAAGAAATGCATGGGCTTAGTTTCCAACAAAGTGGTTTAGGAAAAGCTGTTGATCATAACCATGAGATGGATTTTTTTCTGCTCATATATTCTTCCTGAAGTCCTTCACACAGTGAGACCCTCTAAGAGAAGTGTAATTTGACCCTGATGCCAAGTGGAAGGTGAAACTGGATGAGAAGAACTCTGCCAGTGTTGCCAGCGCTCCCACAGTTTCCTCAGGGTCTCACCTGCAGGATTTTATTACCCTGGTCTGCTAAAAAAAATGTGATCAGAGTAGACAGAAGAGAAGACCCTTGACGGTGTCACCACGTCTACCACTTTTAGCCTCATTCCAACATCTTCTGAAATGCAGTAGATGGTTCTTCTGCTCTCACCCATCCTTCACAATGCTTTTTCAGTTGACCTTCTGTCTCTTGACTCCATGTTCACAAGGCATCTGTGGTTGCTTCCCAAAGCAGTTTCTCTGGCAATATGGCTACAAGTTTATGGGCAGTGTGCAAGTACAGCAATTTCTCGGACAGGAGGTAATGTGAGAGTCCAGCATTAGAAATGGAAGGTGTACTTTCTTCCTAAATTGGTCCTCTTTTCCCTAGTCAATGCGTGTTTTGTCTTTGAAGAAAGAAGTCCATTTATAAAGTAACAACAAGGCCCCTAGAATACTGGATCTTAACTGTTGTCAATGTTATCTGTGGCATATTTTCTTCCTAAAATCAAAAAGGATGAGGGATTTTCTTTTGCTTTCATTTTTTTTAGTACTTGAACGCTTTCCCCTTCTCTTTAACAAAAGCTATGAAGATTTTTAATGGTGGGTATTGCCATGGCACCAAGCTGTCTGAGGTCTTGAAATCTAAAATCATATTCAAGTGTTTCATGTAATGCAGAGCATTTTAATCAAAATTTATATGTAGAGAAAACACTCTCCCACCATTGGGAAATGTGTCCCACTACAGACATGTCATTCCTTTGTGACTCCCCCAGCTTGTTCTTAGGCAAATCTTCCAAAGAATTCCCACTTAAGCCCAGTTTCCAAAACTGTGGATCTCCATGGCCCCTCTTCCAGCTCAGCTGTCAATATTTGGGAATCCATCCCACTCATCTAGCCCTTTGATATTAGGCTTTTAACCAACATATTTGAGGTAGACTAGGCTCAAGCTAGACTTCCCATCATGTTTTCATGGTTTTCACTCAACCTGCTGTATGACCAGCGGATCAGGGCGCAGTTTCATTAAGGAACGGTGAAAGGGTCCTCTATAGCTTGTGAGCATGTGGCACACAGGTAGAGGATGAGCTGGTAGGGAAATCTGCCCACAAAACAAGGCAGGAGGAAGGAGAAACTGTGTTGGTCCACCTCTGCAAGGGTGTAAGATAGAGAGAGAGCAGGTGATGGATTTTGGCAGGTTGAAGAAAGTTAGAGGTTTCTTGGTTGCATTTGATGCAGACAAAGCCTGTCTTAAGGGGTTTATAGGCTCTGGACCATCAAACCTTACTGACTCTGATATCTAGACTTGGAGAAGAATGCAGTGTGCTCCTTTACCAGTCACCAGCCCTGGTATCTGGGATTCCACCAGCCCAAATGTGCCAGGAATTAAGTCTCCCCAGACAAACAGAGATAACATAGCAGAGCTCTGATCAAGGGACTGATATCAAAGGAGCAAATCTCTCAGCCCCGGGGATGAATCATCAGAGCAGTTTATTCCAACCTTTTCTCCTCCTTTCAAGTATCAGGTTCAATTGCAGCGAGAGCAGCACAAAAGGCTTCGTCATACTAGGTGCTGCAAAGACGGGGAAAACACAACTAGGAGGAATGGAATTCACAGGTGATACAAGGCTGGGAGGGTGTTGCAAATACCACAGAGAACAAAGAAATAATGCAAAAAGAACCTATCTTGGTTGGGCAGGGAGGAAGAAGGAGAGATGGGGGCTAGCCATGCACCTGGGGAGAAAGAATCCCAAAGGTAAGCAATCAAAGGGAGATGTCTAGAAAGCACATCATGAAAAAAATAATAATAAAAGGATAGGCAAAAGAGGTACGTGTTTGCCAGCTGAGGTATACCCCATTCAAGCAACAGCAGTACTATTTTGCAGGCATCAAAGCACATGACAAAGATCCGAATAATCTCATTTTCATGGGTGGGAAAACTGAGGCACCACATCAGCTCAGTAAAGGACCTGTTACTGTGCAGCACCAGCCAGACTTTGGGTAGGCAGAAACAGCAGGTTGTCAATACAGAAAACTTCTGTCAGAGCTAAAAGGCAATACTATCCACAGTTACGGTGAGATTACACGAAGAAGGTTGCATTCTGGTTTGAGTGCCCTGCAAAACAAGGAGGAGGAGAGGAAAAGCATCAAGCACAGGAGTGTTATAAAACACAGCTTATCTCTGCCAAGCGAGTATCAAACCAGAATGGCAGCATCTCATCCTCTCTGCTTCTCAGCAATCTGTGGATCTAATCTCTGTTTACACATAGGGGGAGATCTGCCTTGTCTGAAGGCATTCCCGCTGCCAGCTCACTTAGGTTGCCCTCCCCACAAAGCAGGTGAGGGCAGGTGGAAAGAGCTGAACCGGCAGATACAATGCCAGAGACAGGGCTTTGATGAGAATAAGTAAGGCTGTGTGTCACTTCAGCTCCACAACTTCGCAATCATCTCACTTGTGTACCAGTCCACCTTGGAAGAGAGATGAGCCGGAGGGCCAAGCCAGGACTGGTCCTCTGCCTCGTCACCATCAGTTATGGTTGGATGACAGTCCAGCAGGCTTTACCGGGGCACCAGTCACATCATTGCAGGATCTTAATAAACAAAGTTGTTAATGGATGTGGGTCCCTCATGAGCTGTGTTCGCTCTGCAGGGCAAACAGGAGCAAGACTGTCAACACTATAGAAAAATCAGTTGATCTCGGAAGCCTGTAGCTCTGGCTTGGATGCATGGCAGGAGCTACAGGAGTGCTGCTGAGCGTAGTCTGGCTTCGGTTGTGGTTCAGAGTTGGAGGGAGGGAAGGCATTGCACGTTTTGTGGGGTGGTGGCATGGCATTCATATTTCAGAGTAGCACTGTACATGTCAAGATTTATCTCTATCAGCTATCAGTTGCTTTAAAAGATTATTACTGATAATTACATTGCAGATGAATCTAAGTTTTTAGGACAGGCAACTGCTGGAGAGGGTACAGCAGAGGGCTACAAAGATGATGAAGGGCCTGGAGCATCTCCCTTATGAGGAGAGGATGAGGGACTTGAGTCTTTTTAGTCTGGAGAAGAGAAGGCTGAGGGGGGATCTGATCAATGCTTATAAATACTTCAAGGGTGGGTGTCAAGAGGATGGGGCCGGTCTGTTTTCAGTGGTGCCCAGGGATAGGACAAGAGGAAATGGGCACAAACTTGAATGTAAGAAGTTCCACCTAAACATGAGGAGGAATTTCTTTACTTTGAGGGTGGCAGAGCCCTGGAAGAGGCTGCCAAGGGAGGTGGTGGAGTCTCCTTCTCTGGAGACATTCAAACCCGCCTGGACACGTTCCTGTGCAACATGCTGTGGGTGGACCTGCTCTGGCAGGGGGGTTGGACTAGATGATCTCCAGAGGTCCCTTCCAACTCCACGTGTTTCTGTGATTCTGTTTTGCAAGGAGAATTTGGAGGTGGAAGCAGATGACAACCATTTATATGGACTATTTGCTAAGGGTGAGGCACCTTGGAAACATGCATGTTGCTAGCGTGTTGCCACATAACCAGCCATGTTTCCATGCTACAGCCAGGGTAACACAGAGTCAGCACCATCCAGTAAGGCTGTGCTTGGTGTCTTGTGTTTCCTTCTGGATGCTGTGCTCTAGTAGGAAAGAGAGATCCCAGGAGCAAGGAAGCAATTAATGGCTCAAGGGTAATCAGTTTTGCGGAGGTAATGTTAACTCATTGAGAAGACAACAGAGAGAGTGGGTGGCCTGTGGAAATCTCAGCATGAAAAAAAGCAGGAGAGAGTTTTTAAAAGGTGGTGATATTCTTCTGGGACTCAGGTGAAGAAGTAGCTTTTGCTCCCAGCAGAAGAGGCATGTAGCGAAAGTCGCCTGGGCTCACCACAGACAGCAGAGCCCTTGGGTTTCTCCTAGCCTTGGGCTTGGAGTCGTTACCAGAGTGGCACCCAAGGAGCTGCAAGGTGCAGAGCCACCTGGGTGGCAGAGCCACGCAATGAGCTGCAGGGCCAGCACAGCATGAAATCCACCTCCAGAGGCATCCCTGCCGGCATCCCTGCCAGGCATCTCCCTCTCCATCACAGCAGAATCCATCATAAGGTGACCTTGCACTAGGGCAGGATTTGCAGTATGCAAGGAAAGCAGTAGGAGCATCCTCTGGGCCATGGTCCCCGTGAGACAAGGCTTTGACTTGGATTTAAGCTCAGCAGGTCCTCTGTGTCATGCAGAGTTTAGGATGGGATTAATGCAAGTTTAGTCACTGCCCAGGAAAACATGCCTCAAACATCCACGCCCTCCCCCAAAGCTTTGTCCATGGGGCTATACATCTTGAAAAGAACCTGAAGCAGGGGAAGGACAGCAGCATGAAGTGGAGCTTAAATAATAACTCTTTAAGGGGAGATGGGGAAGAGCAAAGGGGAAGCAGAGAAGTGAGGAAGAACAGGAGGAATGCACTGAAACATCAGGGAAAATGCAGAGAGAATCCCAAAATTGCGAAGGGGTGTAACACTAGGTCACCCTCAGCTCTGTGTACAGGAAGACCCTGCAACACATGACATGAGGCAGAAGGAACTATAGGAGAAATGGTATCGTCAGAAACCAGTGGGAAAATGCCACACCAAGCAAGGTTCAGGGGCACAAGAAAGACCTTGAGGTATGAGGGAGAGCCCAGAGCTGGCCGGGTAACGCAGACCAGTCTCCATCCACACTTTTGGTTTGCCCATCTCCTCCCTTTCGAAGTCAAAGAGACATCATCCTGGTGATGGTGTGTTGGTCCCTAGTTCTGGGCATGCACAAGTAGGTTCAGAGATAGATATATCAGAGAGTCTGTGAGGAGCAAGAAGAGCCACTATGAGCTGGAAGGAGGCGTGGAGTTTAGCAAAATTCTAGCTATTTCCAAGGCCCTGGGAGATCATGGAAAGGAGAGGAACAGCCCTGCCAAGAAGCATGTATCCTGTTCAACTCAGAGTGGCTCCGGTGGTGCTTGTGGGGATGGAGTGAAGACCCAGTTCCACTGAATGGAAGAAAAGCCTCCACCACCCTCACTGTGCTGTTTTGCCCCTTTTCTTGTGGTAGCTGGGCCTCTGATGCCAACAGCAGGCAACCTGCAGGCTCAGCAGCAATTTTGTGGCCCCTTTGACACAGGGTACCCCCCCAGGGTACGGTATGGGGGCTAGGTCACCACTGCAGCTGGGTAAAAGTCTTGATTCTCCCTGCTGCCTGTGTGATTATACTGATTAAGCTTTTGCCTTACTTCCCCCTACAGGAGAAAGGAGGACGCAGATCTGCAAGCTGTGATCAGGGCTCTCAGAAGGCCTCCCTAGGGCTGGCTGGTGTGTGGACACTGCACCTTCTCGTTACACTGCTGGGGAGAATCAAGCACACTGTATGCGTGCAACCAGAGTGCTCACACCCACAGATAAGGCTATGCTCCAAAACCTTCCCAGGACCACCCAGGTCTGAGAGCCTGGGAGCAGGGCACATGTCACCCCTGGCTTCCAGACCTCCCCGGTCACCCGGCGCCTCCTGCAGCCCTTCGCACTGGCACCAGGAACAGTGAAAACCCCCTTCCCTCCCACCCCTCCAGCACCACCTTGCCCTGCCACATCAGGCACCATAAGGGGATGAGGAACCACAAGCCCTGCGGTGCCTCCTTGGTGTCGGGGCACTGCACAAGCAAATACTCCCCGCATCTGCTCATCTGGTGCACATCACTCCTTTAAAGCTTCCCATCATCTTAGATTTCCTCAGTCTCTACTTTTAAAGTGTTACTAACTCAGCCTGGCCCTTCCGTCATCAGGAGAAAATGAGCTTTCTCAGCTCAGTTTAGTTAGCAAAAGGTTAAGTCACAGTCAAGGGATTAAAGAAAAGAAACTGTCTTTTCATGAGCCACCACTGTGCACTTGTCCACTAAATCTTTGCTAAAGCTTAATTTCTAGCCAGCCCTAGTGCCTGTGCCTTGACTGCTCTGTCCTCACACTCAGCAGCGACTCAGGGGTGGACTTTCCATACCAAAGGCAAAATGTATCTCTCTCTTTTTTACTTCTTTTTTTTTTTTGGCTTCTATTACACTTGGAAAAATAAATCAGGCTTGCTCGCGCAGCAAAATTGCTCTAAACGATGTGTTTGGAAACACTGTTTTTTGCCTTTCACTGGTACAATGCATTTGTTGTTGTTGTGACCAAAGCATTGCAATGTCCAGGATTACCTATGAGCTATGTATGATCAGCGTGAATACTATTCTCTCTTTAGAATGAGAAAAATGTCAGAATGATAAAGAAGCCAAAGAGTAAATGTGGCGTGGTGCCGCTGCGTCACTCCCCAAAAGCTTTGTCGGTGGTGTGAAGTAGGGAAGCTGAAAAGCATTTTTTTCAAGGCTTTTGGCAGGGGTGGTATGTCTCCAAAGTGGGCTTTGCTGCCATTTGCCTTGGCCAGTTCTGTTTGTCAGGGCTTTGTCTTGCATTACCTAACACAGTCAGGAATGTACTTTACAGAAAGGCTGCTTCTGATATGCCACTCTGTTAACTTTTGGCTAGCTGGGCCCGCCATATTTTGCATGCCCATCAATTCTTCCTGACTGTGGCACTTAAAAGGTCCTGAGTATTTATCAGCTTGCCCTGAGCCCTTTGTGCAGGTAGCTTTGAATGGCAGTGGACAATAAATTCCAGTAGTTGATGGTTTGCGAAAAGTGTGTGGTTTGGTCATGTTTCTCTTTGGTTTCATGTGAAAAATCTCATTCTGCTCACAATCAGGCATCCTGGTTTCCAGTCTGCAGGATGTGAGCAGCTTTCTGCAGAGACTGATTGCTCATACCCTCTGGGGCAGTTGTAATCTAGCCTACATGGATGGAAAGATGTCTTGAAGGTGGAAGGAGGCCTTGAAGGTGGTGCTTTCATAACACAGTGAAAATATAGCTATAGTGTGCTTACTGGAAATTTTCAAAGGCCCATCATCTCCCACCACATCCAGCTCCCTTATTGGTGGTGGCTGTTAAAATTCAGCTGTGCTAAATTTATCAAATCAAGTACAATTTCTGTGAGAACAAGATGCATCCACATGGCCGAAAAACTGCTGTGATGTAGCTGGAGATAGGAGCAGGACAGGTCCTTCAGGAAGCCCCCAATTAAAAAGAACCACAGCCAAGAAACATGTGTGCAGAAGCACAGTGAGAATGACATGGAAGAACCTAGACAATATTTGGCCTTCTTCCTCTCCCTGCAGCAGTGACCCTCAAGCCAAGTGTAGCTCTGCGCTTTTTGTTTGATGACGTCAAGATTTCATTTAGATGGGCATGAACTTTGCTCACCACCCTCCCTAGGGCCATCGCTTTGTTCATGAACATATCCAGGTGCAAGAAGGGGAACTGGTTTGCTCAAGATCACTCAGCTGGTCAGCTGAAGAACAAAATGCGAGCTTCTCAACCCAAAGGCCCTGCTCTGACCAGGAGATGGCACTGCCAGCTTTTCTACCTGAAGCTTTTTGTGCAGCCATACAGCCCGGTCAGCAGTTCCAGTTCGACCCTTGCGTGCCGAGCACCACCTCCTGATAACACCTCGGTGATCTACCTTGTTCTGTTTGCTCGACTTTCACCCTGGTTGTCCCTTCTTCCAAGGAGGTTGCTCAGGTCAAAAGCCCAGAGAGGAAAACGCACACTGGCACAACATTTTGCTGCACCCAAAAATACCCAGCCACCACTCCCCTGCCTATCTACGTCAGCCCCCTCCCTGCCCCTGTTTTCCCTTGCCCCTCCTCACAGACCTGCCAGAAGAAGTGTGTACAGGCTCCAAACAAGTGCTGTGGCATGTAGTGTTGCCGTCTGCTTTTAGCCAGCAGGCTCAGCACTGCACTTCCACATCCAATGGATGTGCAAGCACACTGATGTTTCTCCACCCTTCTCATCGACTGCTGTCAAGGTCTGCTTTAGCCACAGGATTAAGAGGCAGAGACCACACGTCCTGTTACTGGCTGCTGAAACAAGATTACACCCCTTCAGTACACCCCTTACTCCAAAGCTGTCTGCGTTTTTTTGTTCATCAGGAACATTTTTTTTGTACATCGGGAGGAGTGTGACCAGCAGGTGGAGGGAGGTCATCCTAACCCTCTGCTCTGCCCTGGGGAGGCCCCATCTGGAGCACTGGGTCCAGTTCTGGGCTCCCCAGTTCCAGAAGGACAGGGAACTGCTGGAGAGGGTACAGCAGAGGGCTACAAAGATGATGAAGGGCCTGGAGCATCTCCCTTATGAGNGAGCCCTGGAAGAGGCTGCCCAGGGAGGTGGTGGAGTCTCCTTCTCTGGAGACATTCAGACCCCGCCTGGACACGTTCCTATGGGATCTGCTGTGGGTGGACCTGCTTTGGCAGGGGGGTTGGACTAGATGATCTCCAGAGGTCCCTTCCAACTCCATGTGTTTCTGTGATTCTGTGATTCTGTTCATTCCCTCAGTAGGCTTGGCAGCCATCTCTTTGTACCAACAGAACACACTTGGATAAGCATGAAAGAACTGGTTTGGATGAGCGTGGTGACAAAAAGACAAAGGCTGCTGGGTAACGGCATGTGCTGAGCTTCACATTTTTGGAGGACAGAGGCTAGAGTTTATTTGCCTCCTTTGCCTGTCAGCTGCCTGCTCCCAATCCACCTTGTAGTGATGATTGCATGACTAAAAAGTGAGGTCTCCTTCTGAGACACCTAATAGCTAACACTACCTGGCAGCCACTCCACCTCACTTCGTTTGGCTCCCCTCACAGCCACGCTGCTTCTGAGGAGTCTCCATGATGAGGTTCTTCCCAATCACTTTTGCCTTCAGAGTCCTGACCACCCTTCACCGCATACTTCTTCCCTTTCCTTACCATACAGCTTCCTCCTATCTCCTGCTTTAGCTGCTGGACACACTGCCCACAAGTGACGTGCTCTGGGTATATGATAATCCTCCTGCCTAGTTCATTACAGTGACCACCTCTAGGACTCTTTTCTGGAGTCACTCGCTGTCTTTGCCAGGCATTCTGCTGTACTATCTCTCACTGCTTCACTCCATTCCATCCTTCCTTGGCTTCCTCTTGTTCTTTTCCCTAAACATCACCTTCAATTTCGATTTAATCCTGATCCGCCAGCTCCACGCTGCCTCTCTGAGCCTGATATATTCTTTTGACTGCTCGGAGACACTGGGTTTTGGGAATGCATTGTCCTTTGGTACGGACAGCCTCCCTTTTGTCCACATTGATGTAACACCAGGGAAAGAAGGCATGCAACTGTTTGTATCCCGGAAATTTATAGTTCCAGTTGTGCCATCAGTCCCTCTTCCACTGATTTGCAGCATCAGAGAGTTGTAAAAAGGCACAGCACCAGCACCTGCTTGCCCTGGCCTAAGATCTTGGTGCGTACAGGGAGATGAGGAATAAAAGAGCATCTTCAAACCGTTGTGTCCTACAGGGAGTCTGGGAATTTTGGATGAAAGCTATCCTGGTTAAGGGAGGAATTTCACAATTAATTCAAATGCAAAAAGCGTGTATGCAAGAGGTGGAAAAAAGGCTGTGCAGGAGAAGGACAGGAGCACTGCTTGGGTGCTGAAATACAAGATCGGAAAGACCTCTCAGAGCCCACTTGGAGCAAAAACTTGCATGGGATCGAATGGGTGACAAGAGGGGTTTTGTAATTGTCCTACTAGCTGGTCCAGAGAAAATACAGGTCTGCTGAGAAATGGGGCACAAACTAGTGATGGATGCCCCAGCCTTAGAAGAGGTTGAGGTACTCAAAGCCTTCCTTGCAACAGTCTGTAGAAGCAAAGCCTGCTCCCAGATCTCAAATCATATCATAAGAGTTTGGAAAGCTGAGGGACAGCTAGGAGGAGGGCAGCAGCAGGCTTGATACTACCTAGAGAGGCTAGATATATCACAGTGCATGGGGTTGTATAGGATACACTACGAGGGTGCTGAGGTACATCCAGAGCTGCTGAAAGAAGTGCCTGACGTGATTATGAGACTGCAGTCTTTCACCTGTCATCCCTGAGGGCTGGAAAAAGGGTATCATTGTGGCCGACTGTATGGAAAGCAAGCAGGAGGACTTGGGGAACTCCAGACTAGCCATTCTTACCTCAGTACTATGTCCTCTTGGCACCCAGTGCCACATGTGCAAAGGACAAGAATGTAATGAGGAAAGGTTGATACTGGTTGATACTCTATGGATTAAGGAAGAGTGGTTGATGCTTTGACACGAGCTAGACTGTAGATACTGTCTCATAAAGCATACTCCTTTGGAAGGAGTGGGAGGTATGGCAACAAACCACTACTCAGCCTACTGGGAAATGGGAAAATGTAAAATATCCCGGTGAAGGTGAACGACAGCACCAGCAGAGTAGCTCTTCCTAACTCCGTGCTGGTGTCCTGGCAATGTGACATTGCCCACGGAGTTCCCTGAGCAATGCATCACACTCTTCAACACCCTGACACAGGGTAGAATATCAGAAAGACTAAGTGTAGCACCTACACCAACTGATTGTCCGTTAACATATTCTGTAGCACTGGAGGCAGAGGAAAAGATAAATAGACTACACAATGCCCTAACCAACCAGCAAAATATCAGCAGATTCCCCCTAACCTTTTAAGGAGCAGTATCTGGAAATGGAACAAGCATGTCACATCTATTGCCACCACATACTTCTGATGTTCTGCTGATGTACATCCACTAAATGTTGCTTTTCTTGACTGTGTGGTTTGTAGAGATGCGCTTGTCCATGAAACATTTGGCAGCTCCCTGAGGCCAGGGGATACGTCAATGGAGAATTCATAACCAGGGAGACAGAGCAAGGAAGACAGGCTTCTGAGAGGTTCAGCTCGTGCATAATGGTCACAGGCTATCCCTTAAGAAAAATCCAACAGTGCATATATCTAGGCATAAGCTGCTGGGGCCACTAGCCTGTGCTGGTACAGTGATGGCCATGGTGGGACAGCCAGCAGGATGCTTCAGTGTAGAAGGCAGGAACCAAGACAGAAGGCCATACAGGTTTACTAGCGTTCTTCTGTGATCTGGGGTGTGGAATAGGCTACTACTATAGGTCGGAAACTGTGAGATAGACGGGCAAAGTGCAGCTTGCCAGTATCTGCAGATTAGTATGGATCTGGAATGGCTGGAGACAGAACCCCATAGTAGCTACTGGTCCATCTTCTGACCCACATGACGGTGCTTCAGAGAGTAAGGTATTGTTGTTTCCTTACAGCAAAGAAGCCCTATGTTCATATTTCTGTCCCAGTCCACTGAGAATGAGGAGCTGGAGTTAAAGGCACAGAAAGGAAATATGGAGAGGAGAGAGCTTATCACTTCCTATTCTAGGGTGATCAAGGTAGAATGGAAAATCTCAAGTAGCAGGACTGTTTTGAAGGAACAGTTTTTAACAAATTTTAAAAGACAAGTAGGGAGAAGAAAGAGAAGGGTGATCTTCTCCTGTGTTGAGACCTCCTCACAATCCACTCATAAAAACCTGTCCTTCTTAAGCTTCCCTTCTGGAAACACCATTTTTTTTCATGATCAGCACAGACCTAGCTGCTAAGAACTCATGTCAGGTCCTTCTTCACCCCTTGAGACACTGCTCCCTCTCTGCCCATGAGATTACTGGTCACAACACAGCCTCCTACAGCATTGAACCCCAACAGTGCAGTGTTGGCACTGAGGCTGGGAAGGATGGCAATGGGCCGCATGCAGCTTTCAGTGTGACTGATTCCTCTGTTGTCACATCTACCTTCTCCAAAAGGATGTCATCACCTCTCAGTCTCCAGAGTTCTGTAAGAAAAAAAGATAAAAACAGTTCTGAGGGTTTCATACCTGTTTGTCAAGGTTTCAATGTGAACGAAGGAGGCAAACAGGGGGATATAATTTCAGGTAATGTTATTTCAAAAACTGGGGGAGATAGAAAGCCTGGTTTAAACACTGAAATGTCTTCTATCTCAACTACCTTGGTCTGCACTTTTAATGCCCTAACTTTAGCAAGTAATCAAGCACACTGTATGTGTGCAACCAAAGTGCTCACACCCGCAAACCACACATCAGATATCTTTCTATCTCAGAAGAAAGACCTGGCCTCTAATGTGAGTCTAAACTGGGTTTTACAGTGTCGGTGGGAAGCCACTTCAAACACGGCTATACTCCAAAACCTTTCCAGGACCACCCAGGTCTGAGAGCCTGGGAGCAGGGCACATGTCACCCCTGGCTTCCAGACTTCCCCGGTCACCCGGTGCCTCCTGCAGCCCTTCGCACTGGCACCAGGAACAGTGAAAACCCCCTTCCCTCCCACCCCTCCAGCACCACCTTGCCCTGCCACATCCACATCGGGCACCATAAGGGGATGAGGAACCACAAGCCGTGCTGTGCCTCCGCAGTGCCCTTGCTGTCAGGTGGTGCCCTTGTGGTCAGACTCGATGATCTCAAAGGTCCCTTGCAACCATGAAGATTCTGTGATTCTCGGGCACTGCACAAGCAAATACTCCCTGCGTCTGCTCATCTGGTGCCAATGAGTGCATTTGGGTGTGACCATTCCTGTGTCCCTTTTGGCCTCCAGTCCAGAGAGGGTTTCAGGGAACTGAGGTGTGCCCTGCCTGCTCTCCTGCCCCCGTTTGGGTTCCCGTGGCTGGTTCTGGCTCCCAAGAGCTATCTGTAATTCCAGGCACAAGTCCCACATTTCCCTCTTTCCCAACCCTCTCAGCAGAGTTCGCTCCTTTAAGGCTTCCCACAAACTTTAGATTTTCTCGGTCTTTACTTTTAAGGTGTTACTAAAAATCAGTTGTTTACTGGTCCTTCCTTCATCAGGAGAAAATGAGCTCTCTCAGTTCAGTTTAAAGTCACAGTCAAGGAGAAAACCTGAAACTATCTTCTCATGAGCTACTGTGCACTAATCTTTGCTAAAGCATAATTTCTAGCCAGCCCTAGCGCCTGAGCTTTGGCTGCTCTGTCCTCACACTCAGCAGCGACTCAGGGGTGGACTTCCCACGCCAAAGGCAAAATGTTATCTCTCCCTTTGTTTTCACTTCATTTTTTTTCTTTCTTTTTCTTTTTTTTCCTTTTCCCACTTGAAAAAAAAAAAAAAAAAGACTTGCTCGTGCAGCAAAATTGCTCTAAACAATGTGTTTGGAAACACTGAAACCTTCCACTAATACAATGCTTTTAATTTTTTTGTTGTTGCTGTGACCAAAGCATTCCAACGTGCAGGATTACCCGTGGGCTGTGTATGGTCAGTGTGAATACTGTTCTCTAATAAGAGTAGAGGTGCTTTAGAAGAAGAGTATAGGCGGTGTGATACCGGTCCATCTCTCACAAAATGTTTTGTGAAGTAAGGAAGCTGGAAAGCATTTTTTTCAAGGCTTTTGAACTGGCAGTTTTTCTGAGATGGACGAGCCCCCGCAGACTGCAGCGCAGGGGTGGTATCTGCCCAAAGTGGGCTTTGCTGACATTTGCCTTGGCCGGTTCTGTTTGTCAGGGCTTTGTCTTGCATTACCTAACACAGTCAGGAATATACATACCTTTCCTTTGTGTTTACGGAAAGGCAGCTTCTGTCAAAGCTCATACTCCTCTCTCTCAGGCCCTGTCCCAACCTTCTCACACTTATAAATGCCTCACCTTCCTTCCAGACCTCAGGGTTTTCTTAGCTTGCATCTCATTCCTCCTTTCCTTGCAGATCAGCAACCCATCGTTCTCTGTTTACTTATTGCTTCAGTACATCCTCACAATCTCCACTGTTTCCCTTCTGTACTCAGCCTCCTCCAGGCTCCAGCCACACTGCAGCATCCGTATCCCCCCACACCTTCACCACTGCTCCCAGCCTTCGTCGTCGCCTGGCTCTGCATCCCTACGCCTTCCTCGGTGGAAAATCATTCTGGTGACGCTGTCCTAAATCTCGTGGACTCTTTAGCTCATAGACTTGCATCACAGACTAGACTCAAAGCAGAGCTACGAGGTCAAGACATGTCACCGAAAGCTTTGGTCCGTATCAGAGAGAGCACTTTAAACGTAATAAGGAAAGTGGAGGGGAAGGAAGATAGCCCAGCCCCGAAGTATTTAACGTATGAATACAAGTTTAAAACAAGATAATATGCAATTGAAGTGACAATAGCAGTTGGTGACAGTATATTGCAGTATAAAGCAATAAATAGCTGAGCACTTGATGGCGAATTTGTTAGTGATGAAGAAGAGAAGAAAACAGGATGAAACGGAGACCAGAGCAGAAATGAGAGACTGGGTGATGTTTGATCGGGTCGATCGTTGCACGACTGACTGGTTCCTTGCCCAGTACATGGCCTGCAGTGGTCCCACGCCACATGCCACAGCGACTGATGCACCAGTGTGACTGCCTTACGCAAATCCGTGTGACCGCTTGCTAAACAACAATTGGTTGTGCAATGCAGGCAAAAAACAGACTTAGCAGGTCAGTCATGTGTCTGTCAGACACGCTGATGTGCGCCTCTTGGAGCAGGAAAAGACAATCTTGTAAACGCTGTGTGTTTCACACACGGTGGGGTATAGCACAGAAACAAGATTTACCACAGCAAGTGAATTGTTTTAAAAGTTACACAGTCTACCCCCAGTACACATGGCATACTTTTAAGCAGCACCAATTAAATTGTCTTAGCGATATATAAGTTTTAGGACACAAAACCATTTTCTTCCTAGCCTAAGCAAGCCTAATTTCCCCGAGTGCTGTGTCCTCCCAGCAGCACACTATGAAGACAGCTGTCTCGTTTGGTATCTCACATTGTAAAGACAGGGCCAGGCTAAAGGACAAGCATGACAGACCAGAGCCATGCACCCCAGGTTTCCCAGTAAGCATCTTACCTGTCTCCAAAGACTCCTTCTCAAAGGGAAGCCATCTCAAGACCAGTTAGGGGTGGGATGCAGAGGCTTGGAGTGTCCTGTTTCCCACCAGCAGTGATACCTCACCAACTCCGAGTATACTCAAGGGGTAACGTGGCAGTATTAATGGGGAAAAAAGCCCACGGTGGCTAAACCTTAATCTCCTACACTGGTCTGGGGACTAGCTTGCTTTTCAGAGGCCCGTGCAATGCTTTGAAGTCTCAAAGACATACCTGTCCAAGCCAGCTCTGCTACCCCGCTCAGAGTTGAATGACATTTTTTGTGTGGGATTGTAGCAGCTGTAAAAACAGCCTACATGCTCACTTGAATGAGGTGGACAGTTTCAACTGAAAATAACCCATCTTCAAGCATTCAGACCATTTAATCGCAAACATATTTTTATATTTTATTTTTTTTTTTCGCTTTTGAAGCTTCCTTACAATTTTCAGAAATAAAATAACCACATCTAAAACACCCAACCCCCAAACAAATCTCTATCACAAAAACTGCACAGATTTAGGGCTCGGTGAATCACGTGCTTTGGTCCTGAATGATCTTGCTCTCTGGTTCCCATTTTGACAAGGCGATGGAAATGTTAAAGAGTTAAATTTGACCTAGACATGCTTATGAGTTTGGATTCCATTGCTTTCTTCAGCTCAGCCACAGCATTTTAAAAGAATCCCACACAACTTAACCCCACTCCCCAGTGAGTTGTGTAGCAAACTCTGTGAAACACAAGCATCAGTGGGACCACACCAGCTTTCAGAAAGCCTGCTCTGGCTCTGCTTTATACTGAGCTTTTTCAGAACATACCTTACGTTACCTGTTTCCTGGTTGCTTTGTGCTGAATCTGGAGTTGTATTTGCCTAATTCTTCCTCTGGGTTCCGACATCTTTTTCCTTCCTCTCACTTCCCTCCATCCTCTTCTTTTGAAGGATCTTTTACCTCCTTGCTTTTTGATGAACTGTTCTCAGGTACAGACACCTTGGGCTTTTAAGACAGCTGTATGACAGGGACAGGAGCTTGTTGCCTCATGGCTATAAGAGGTGGGTGCCAAGACAGCCACAGGTGAGAGCATCCCACACCTGCCACTGGGTCCAGAACGCTACAGCCCCCTCTCTCCAGGCAGTGGGGTTTCTTCTTCACCATCCTGCTCCTTTCAGGCACCCAGTACTGAGCCTGCAAGATTCCTGAGGAGGATGTTAAGGTTCGCTTGCCAGACAGAGGAAGCAAAGTACCATTTGCAAGGGGAAGGGCTTCCTCTTCACCTTCATGGCAGAGAAGTTGAGGACCGCTCTCAGAAGAGGGTAGGGAGAGAAGTCTCAGGGTGTTTTAGCTCAGGGCAGGATTCCTGGCTGCCAGCCACTTCTCAGTGACAGCAAGTTTATTTCTCAGTGCTAGGAAAGGACTTGGATGCAAACAAAAGGATTTGACCAAACAAGAGCCACACAAGCACATCTTTTTAGTTTAAAACAGGAATAATAGCAAGGGAATTTATTAAGGTGATACGTGTGGAGGCTGAGAGAAATGGTTATTCCCACTGGAATAGAACAGCAAATGCGGGGTGCTGGCCTAGCTGGAAAGCCTGCAGGGCAGAAGCTGGGGCCATTCCAGGATGTAGTCCCAGGCTGTGATAAAGGAGTAACAAACAGACCACCAGATACTTAGTTCTATAGTTTTTATTTTAAAAACAGGAAACACCACATTAATAAGCATATAAAACCCATCCAAAATATTCACAATGCCGTTACAGAAAAAGAAAATAACAAAGATACTATGTGAGAAAAGAACTATACATTTCGGTCTAAGCCAACACACATCTCTGATGCAAAATATGGAATGCTCTTATGCACAGCTGTAGGAGGAATTTCCTGACATATAGATGCCCATATAGAATTATCATGTCTGGAAGTGCTGGAGGGTCAAAGAGCACCAAAAAAAAAAAATAAAAATCTGTATAACTGAGCCAAAATGTGAGAGTTGGGAAGAGTCACATACTTCTGACAATAAATACCTGGCATGGAAGCCTGACAGAAAGCTAGGGAAAACTGACTGTAATAGGATTGCATTGTGTAAAGCTGGAGTATTTCAAATGAAGTCACAGGAAGTATTTCACAGCAGCAAGTTTTACTGATCTTTGCAACTGTTTCTCAGTAGGGAACGTAGAAATGTCATCACTGACGTGTCCGATACATGCCCCCAGAATATACATCAACGGGAACTTCTCTGAAGCAGTATGTTGTCAAGAAAGCTTGGGCTATCAATTTTGTTTGCTGTCATTCCTGTCTTTGAGCCTTTCTTCTTTTTACCCACCTTGGAATCTGTGGGCCTGCCTCTCTTCTAGGATATCCAGCGATGAACTCCAGCTTGGGTTTGCAGGTAGACCAGAGCTCAGTCAAATCCGAGAACGGAGATCTTAGAGCAGTTTAAACTGGACCTACCTCTGTGCTCCCTTTAGCTAGCTTGTGCAGGTCTGGACAGACAGAGACCTGGAGTCTCTCCACAGAGCACTGCAGTCAGTGAAGCAAAGCTCCCAACCCTTGATTGCAAGGATGCCCTATGAGCTACTTCTTGCCTTCCTGAACTGTGCTACCTTGGCAGCAAGGGCAGACATACACGTTCTCTCGATCGCCTAGCAGTATGACAAGCAGGGAGACCAACATCCACCGATGTATAATTACTGTCTGCCATATCCCTTTTAACAGAGGCAGGATTACAGAGCCCTACACATCTACACGGCATGCTACGCGCTGGTGGACATCACAACATCATGCAGATCTTCTAGAGAAGACACACGGGGCAAAAACCGTTTGCCCTACAACCAACAAGCGGACTGAGCGCTACAGCTAAGCTAGCAAGCTCCAGTAGCTCTGGTCTGTAGTCCTGCATTTCTACCTTTATGAACTTACATGCTGTAACTGACCACGCCTGTGTCAAGAAGGGTATTTATAAGAACAATTGCTAAGAAAATACAGCTTTGGAAAATAATCGTTATCTTCACACACCTTTAATTCATCTGCAGATTTCAGACTTTCTGACCTACTAGAATACGGCAGAAGGCAGCAAAAAGTTACCTTCTGCTTTGCAATCACCACCCTGAATCATCCCATACAATGCTTAACCACGACTAAAAATATAAACACTCATTTGCTGCAATACCACACTTTCCAATCACTTGGGAACAGTATTTAAAATTGCCACCTAAAAGAATCCCAAATAACAAGAGATTTTGATGGGACAAACATACCTCTTGTCACTAGCACGCACCTTTTCGCAGTTCTTTCCAAAGGGCACAAATAACTTGAAGCTGATGTGCATAATCGGCTCTGCTGTACATAACATCCAAAATGCCCAATCTCCTGTTTAGTACCACATTTTTCCTTTACAGTCTTATTGCACCTCTCAGATCTACCGCATCTTTTGTTAGAATAGCTATTTCTCTTAGACATCTTCAATTTATCTGTACATTTTTGTACACCATTTAAAAAATAAATATTTACAAAGTGACATACAAATAAATAAACTTAAGGTAAAAGTATGCTTTCAGTCTGTCTATACAAAAAAATAAGAGCAGGAAAAAATATGCATGTAACTTGGTCCCCTTTTTCCTGAGGCTGAAAAAAAAGTGCACACTGGATAGGAAAAAGGAAGGAGATGGCTTTTTGGTAGGCTTCTTAAATTCCAGTGTAGCACTGCACACACGCACACAGAGTAGACTCAAAGGGCAGGGGACTCGTTTAGTGGGTCGCTTCAATTCACTACAAAAATAGTCATTAGATTCAAATGCATAATGGTCACTGCGTGCGTAAGTTTGTTAACCCCAAATAGCAATTATAAGGTGAAAAAAAAAAAAGCAAAAATATTGCCAGCTCTCCTCTGTTCTCCTGATGTTTGTGACAGGGAAGATGAAAATATTTTTGCAAGTGCCAGGTGCCTTCCAGTACTTGAAAATGGGATCACCCATATCAGATTTGCTTAATGTTGGTAAGCCTGGCAGAATGGGAGAATATGTGGGTGCAAAGAAGAAAATAGCAGCAGTTGAGGGGAAGAGGGGAAAAAATGTCCCAGTTCTCATGGTTTTCTTTGCTCATTCCTTTAATGACTCTTTAAGGATGTCAGAGTCGAAGGAGTGTGTCATGAATCTTAGGCAACTTCTTTGTCAGGTTGTACGCTGTTCAGCTCCACCATGGGGTTCTTCTCTACAGGTGATGTGGGGCCAGCTTCTGCTCGTCCTTCAAAGCCCCTGGAGATGTCCTCAAAAGTCCTGCCCTTGGTCTCTGGGACTTTGAAGAATGTGAAGACAAAGAAGATGACCAGGAAAACAAGGAAGATGAGGAAGACATAGGAGCCACACAGTTTCTGCAGGGGTGACAAAAGAAGGAAGTTTTAATTTAAAAAGCTCGTAGACCTAAATGCATACTGTTGACAGGTCAAAATTCTATCATCTTTCTCCAACAATGCCCTTACTGACTTTTTCTCAACACAGCATTGTTTAAAACAAAATCAGGTTCCTGTGGGCTTCTTTCTGAAGTACTTATGTATTCCTGGGGGTGACCAAAATTGAGGCTTTTAAAGGGAAAGTTTGATGTCCTAATTCAGATGGCTCTTCCAACTATATGTAAGCTACAAGCAGTTAAGACAGCAGCATATAAGGTGAGCCACAACACTTAAGCTTCAGCAACAATCAGAACACAGAATCAGGCACCTCTGAAGACTGACCAGCCTTCTGCTCAAAGCAGGGACAACTTCAGGAGAGAGCAAGTTAAGGGTCATACAGTCATGTTTTAGTATCAGCACCAATGGAGATTCTACACCTACTCCAGACACCTATTCCAATGCTGCAGCACTCTTGCTGCTTTGAAAACCGGGTCCTTACCTCTGCGTAGGGGAAGAGCATTCCCACCAAGAAATTAGAGGTCCAGTTGGAACAACCAGCCACTGCCATGGCTGCAGGCCGTGGGCCCTGGCTGAAGAGTTCTGCCACGATGAACCAGGGAATCGGGCCAGGGCCAATCTCAAAAAGAGCCACAAAGCCAAAAGTGGCAACAATGCTGATGTATCTGATCCACTGCACAGCATCCTGCAAGGGAAGAAGGCATGATCAGCTGCAGTTTCAGGCAAACGTGGCACAGCACAATGCCATCTCCAGCGTCACAACTTTTTCAGCTGTACTGCCAACACTGTGGCAGTTTCTGCAGTTAGGAGGTTGTGCTTTCCACTGCACACTCAACTCTAGTCCCAGCTGTACCTGCCTACAGGGCAGAACTGCAGGGCAAGGCAGCTGTATAATCTTATAGGTGCCCTTCTGGGGTCAGCCTGGACAAGAACACTAATTACTCACCTTCAGAGCTAAAGCAATGGTCATAAGAACAGCACACACGGCCATGCCACCCAAGCCAACTAAATGGAGGGTCCTGCGCCCTGCACGCTCCACCAGAAACAGCTAGAAACATGGAAGAACAAGGGAAAAAAAAATAAATCTGTGACTTTGGTAGTAAGAGCTGAGAGGCTCCCTTGCTCAGTGTGCCCCACACCTCTTTCTTTGATATGCCTGTAGCCCTCAGAGCCAGTGGTGATCTCAGGGCAAGGTCACCAGGTGTTTCCTCTCTGGTTCTTCCTAATGCCTTCTCTAGTTTCCACCACCCCCTCTACCCCCTGCCATGCACTGCTTTTCACCCTCCCTTTCTTCTAAAATAGTAGCTCTTTCTCCCCTTCTCTCCTCCCACAATAATTTAATGCATTCTTTTCTTTGCTCTTATTAGGCCATTGCCTAGCCCACTGCTTTGCTACAGCCTGGCTACTTGTCTTCAGTCACATCTCCCAAAAAAGCCCAGGCAGACAAGTTACCTCTCACCATAAGGTTCCCGTTCCACTTACCGACACAACCGTGAAGACTGTGTTTACCACGCCAGCTCCGATAGTGGCATACACAGGCTGCGTGATACCAGCTCTTTCAAAAATCCCTGTAGAATAATAGAATACCTGGGGAGAGAAGCAGAAGTTGGACGCCATCACGATTCCAGTGTTTTGAGCGCGTGTCCCTCATTCTCTGCCCTAATGGCTTGCAGGCCCAACAGGGAGTTCATAACAAGCACTTAACAGTATAAAAAAAAAGCATGCTTCCAGTCAAGGTTCATTCACTTGATGCAAGACCGCAATGTCTTGCCAGAGTGTGTGAGGGGAAACCAGCTTAGCAATCTCTGCAGTATGACAAGAGTCAACTCCAGTCAAGGTGCAAAGAGGTTTTTGGAAGCAGAGTTCTCTCCACATTAGTGGCAACTGCAAGTGCAGCCAAAGATAAGGGAGGCTCAGCAGATGGGACAGAAGACAACTCACAGCATTGATGCCCGAGAGCTGTTGGGAGAGCTGCAGCATGATGGCAATGATAATGGCTTGACGGTAGTTTGGAGAGCGGAAGAGCTCTGGCACAGTTGCTTTCTTTTCCTGGGACATTTTAGCACTCTCTTCTTTCATCTCCTGGATGTCTTGAGACACGTCCTGTGTACCACGGAGCTTCTGGAGAACTGGAGGTAGGAATAAAAAAAAACAAATGCCAGGTATAATACACCCACGGGCAGTAGGTTTCCCCACCCCTGCCCTGCTATTTCAGGGAGGACACACTGGGAAGACTGGACCACCTGCCAGTCAGTGTTTGGGCCTGCTCCATAGGAAAGACCAAGCCTCCTCATGCAGCCTTGCTCATCTTTTCAACCCAGAGGTAGGGGTGTTGTGACCAGCATGGAAACCAGGTCCAGGCCCTGCTCATGTTGCTTGATCTCCAGACTGACATTTGATCCCTAATTCTGCACACATGCTTGCCAGAGCTGACTCCAGGCCCCTGCCATAGGAGAGGGAAACACCCTCCCAAGCTCCTTGTTAAACATCAGCCTGTTCCCGACCTTTCAGGAGGAGCTGACAGCCGCAGGAGCTGGCCCTGCTACACCCCACCAGACTAGGTGCCACTCCTCACGTCTTAATCCCACCTGGAGTCTCTGTTGGGATGCCAGGTTTCTCACCCTTCCTGGCACCGGTGCAGCCTAGAGGATGGGAGGGTAGACCTGGTGCCCTCTGGGAGTCACACCCTGATCCACCACAGGCTCCAGAGTCAGCCCTAGCCTCCCACTCAAGTTCAGGGCAGGCTAGGAGCCAGAACACAGCCCTGCCCCTTCGGAGATGAGTTCTTACCTGCTTGCGCTTTCTCTTCCTCCATCTTGTTGATCAATAGGAAACGGGGGCTCTCCGGGCAGAAAAGAAGAGCCACGCACTGCAGGACTGCTGGAAGGATCGTGAACCCCAAAAGCAGTGGCCAAAGGGCTTCAGTCCCCATGATTCCCTCCAGACCAAAGATCTACACCAAGAATTGGAGAGAAATAGAGCGATTTAAATACTCCAGTTCCTCACCCAAACCAGTACAACAGGACAGCGTACCGCACTTGAAGGTAAGTGCAGCCCACCTCAACCTCCCCCACCCCTCCTTTCCCCTGAGAGATGGATCAGGTTGTCTAGCCTACCTGGGCCACCAGGATGCCCACAACAATGCCCAGCTGGTTGAGGGTGCCAAAGGCTCCACGAACGCTGGTGGGTGAGACCTCACTGATGTACATGGGCACAAAGCCAGTGCAGAGACCGCAGAAGAGGCCAATAATGAAGCGGCCAAGAATCAGCATCTCCACTGCCTTTGCCATTTTAGAGAAGGCCATGAGAGTGCCACCAGCAAAGGCCAAGATGTTCACCAGTAGCATGGAGTTCCTCCTGCCAGGGTAAAGATGTCAAAACTGAGCTTAAACTGGCAATACAGTGGGAAAAAAATCACTGGGAGAGGGGTAAACTACCTATGATCCCCAGGAGGAGAACAGAGTAATTCTGCCTTGGCCTGTGACTGTTTCTTTTTGCAGGCCACGCATTCTTGCTTCCTCCACTGCCACCTCCTCCTCCCTTCCTCTTACCTGTGCCCTCTTCCTCCCAACAAATCATTGTAGAAGGGGAAAAAAAAAAAATCCCTAAAGGCTTGGATCCCTCTTCCCAACTTACCTGCCAAATCTGTTGACGAACAGGCTGACTGAGAAGGAGCCGATCATACCTCCTACCGAGAATATGGCCACAGAAAGGGACCACAGAGATGTGAGGAGCTCTGGGGAGACAGTCTGCCCACTCCGTTCTGACAGGGTTCTGTTGAAGAAGCTCCGGATGATCTGCAAGAGAAACCAAGCGGGGACAGAGTTACAATCCAGTGGGAGGCATGGTGCACTGGAGAGTGGGGAGATCACCTCTGAGGTCTTCCTTCTGTTTTCATGGAAGCAAAAAGCAAGGACAGAACCTAAAACTGCAGTAAGCAGGAACAAGCCACACAAGGGGAAGAATAAAGTGTAGAAAGAGGAACTTTCATCGAGAGGTTCAATAGATGGCCAGCAGTATGAAGGAGGAGAGAGATTGCTTCACGGGGGCTGGGCCAGTGCTTAAGGAAAACAGGCTTATCTTCTGCATGTTTCTGGATGATGCGAGTCACTGGTGGTGCTTGGGAGGGGGTGTGAGACAGATGGGAGTGAGAGGGAGCAAAAAAGAAACGTGACCAGAGAATGGAACATTTCTGGCAATACCAGAACAGCAGCAGGGACAGGCTTTTTGGCATAGAAACAGCGTAAGAGACATAGAAATTTTCACTAAGGTAAACCTGCAGGACTACAGCATTATGCAAAACAATCACTCGCTGTCCCATGGGGATGTGGCAGGGCTATGTTGCTAATTTCCAAGGTTTCCTCTTTGATAATGAGGGAAATTCTGCAAGGGCTGAGTGGGACATGGCCTTAAAGTGCCTGCCCCCAGCAGATGGCAGCAGGACATTAGCTTGAGAGGACCACCACGAACACTGCCACCTTCCCCCCCCACGAGTGATGACATCTATTCCCGGAGACAGGGTGGATGTGGTATTGGTGACTCAGTTCCTGAGAAGAACCATTTTATAGTTACAAGAAAACCACATTTCTTGTTTTCTTCATCTCCTCTCTTCTTTCTTAGGCTACCATCATGAGATGATTTGCTCAGAGTGCCCCATTCACAGCCCTTTTACAAGTACCAAATCTACACTTAAACGGAATAAATAAACATATAAAATAAAACAAGCCTGAGATAAACTAAACTAGAGCAACCATAATCCCTACCCATCCCTCAAATGTTTTCTGCACATTGCTCTCTACATTCCTTCTGCCATGGCTGGTTTATTCGGATTCAAAACTGAAGTGGCTCACATTCCTCAACTCACTAAATATAGACCTACCAGGAAATGGTGGATGGAGCCCTTCTATCCCCTCTGCACTCCTAATAAAGAGAATTAACCTCTCTGCTTGCTCTCTCTCCTCCCCAAAGCTTTGCACTTCCTGGCCATTGTTGTAGTTGAGAGGGGGTTTTGAATGTCTTCTTGACTTCATAAATCAGAACCAAATTAGCAGCTGCTTGGGAGATGGGCTGAAGGGAAAACTCACTCATACCACCCCTGCAACTCATTCCCCCTCTCACCTTCTCGGGAGCATTGATGACACCAGTGTTGTACCCAAACTGGAGAGATCCAATGGCAGCAATGGCAACAGCATAGATAAGGGGTGCTGTGATTTTCTGTGGGAAAAGAGAGAAAACAATTATTCGGTTCCTTTGTTTATTCATGCTTTCTACACAACTTGAGTTTCTCTTCAGCATGGGCTGCGACTCATAGGTGCCCTGTGCAAGTGCCCGGGGGGAGGGAATGGGCTTTTTATACCAGTAACTGAGACCCTGGAAAGAGAACTGCAACTCTACATCAGGAAGAAGTTCTGTGAGAGCCTGTCAGGACCTCCCCCTTTATTATCTCCTGACCTTCATCAACTATTATCAGCTCATTAGTAATGAATACACCGGCTGCATTAGTGCCTGTTATTTTGGGTTGATCTGCTTTACAGAAAAGCTTTTGCTGATCTCTGGCATGTCATGAAACGAGGGTCTAACTCTTCCCCGTGCCAACGGGCAATTTCCCATAAACTGAGTCTCGGATCTGCCCACGAGCTATCCTGGCTGTCACTCCTAACAGTTAAAACACGCACTCTTCAGCAACAGGGCTGCTTTTTTCCCAGGCTGGAGCTTCCCAGCCCTGCCCCAGGGTATCTAGCAGGCAGCCTCCTCCACACAGAGCAGCAGCAGCGCTGCCAACCTTCCCCTTTATTTTTCCTTGAAGATGTGGCAATACTCGCTATTTTAAATGAAACACAGTCCCTGAAATTTCCATATACGCGAATCTCTATCGGTCAAAGTAAAATAAAAATTGCTGAGCCCTCAGAGCTGTAGAGAAACCTTGAAGGTCTAACCTCAGAAGGCCCAGAGACTGAGAAGTTTAAGCGTCAGTGAAAAGCATCAGACATTTTCTACATTTCTAAAGCTTGTGGCATTTAAGCCAGCTCTGTGCTAGGGAGGCATGGGGGAGCAGGTGACTCAGGAGCTGGCACTTAAATGGCCAGTGCTTGAGTTGGCACAATTTGGAAAGATCATGTTTCTGTCTCAGGAAGGATTGGAAGCTTCTCAAAAAAATATTAACAGTGCCTTTTCCAAAGCTTTCCAAGTATTGTCCTGAGGCCGGCAGAGGAGAGAAAAATGACTCTGTGGGGCCTATCGTTATAGATCTTCCAGTGTCTCACTTTCCAGCTCAGCTCCAGGAGCAGTGGCTTCCAAGGCTGTCCAGAATTTTTGCCAGTAACCTTCTGCCAGTGCTCATACCACCTTTATCAATCTTTCAAGCCAAGCACGCAGGTGCTTCTGACCTGCACAACCTTCAGACAGCCACCAGTCAGGCCCCAGTGAACAGAAACTGGGGAAATTACTCTCAGGCATGGTTTCCCCCCACCTACACCATCTAAGTGTCTGAGGCTGAGCTCTCTTCCTGACAAGGTTAGTGATGGAGACGAAGGGGACGGGGTCCTTCTTCTTGAAGGGAATACCGTGGTAGCGTTCACACCTGGACACAGGCCTTATATCCCTGCCACCCTCTGACCCCTCCCTTCAAATTTCCCAAATTTGAAATTGGGAGGAAATTGGCCTGGAGCCAGGAGGACACAGCTCTCTCGAAGCACCTGGACGCCTGTAAAAGGGCACTCGGACACCTAAGCGCTTTTAGGACCCCAGGCCATCCCATCCCTAAGTCAGCAGGTACAGCAAAGCAGAAGGCCAAACCTAGCTCTCTACGTTTCCACCACCGTGACTCGACACAACAGCATCTTTCCCCCCACCACCACCACCAAAGAGTTCTGCTTTGTCACGGCTTGCGGTGGTCGCAAGCTGGCCTCTTTCTTCTGGGTACAGCAGGGACCAGAGGGGTACCCGCTCTGTGGTATCCCTGACCTACATGGTACATACATAAGCTATAAGGGGTTTAGTTCTCCTTCCCTCTTCCATACTCCCTTCTCTTGGCTCTTCATCTCCTGCCTGCTCTCCTTCCCCCGAGACATCACACGGGCGGACCCATCCCCACCACTGAGCCACACCATGACCTAACGTATGGATCATTCCTTACCACTGGGAAGGGCCTCACTTCCCCAAAGGCAAACAGGCAGCTCCGAAATAGCACAGCTACACCCGCCCTACCCAAAGGCTCAGGTCTTTCCACCAGCAAGGAATCCAAACCACCACCCCTCCCTCCCACCGCAGGCATCGGCGGCGTCCATTATCCAGGGGATGCTTCTCATCACCAC
>VXAK01020251.1:0-20728 GCA_013399435.1 Arenaria interpres | reverse complement strand
CTTCCAGCCTTTTCACCAGCTTTATCGCTCTCCTATGGACACATTCTAGTACCTCAACTTCCTTCTTAAATTGTGGGGCCTAGAAATGCACACAGTTCTCAAGGTGAGGCCACACTAATGCTGAATACAGCGGGATAATCATGCCTTTTGATGGGGTGATGATGATGCATTTAATGCACCCCATGATGCTGCTTGCCCGCTTGGTTTCCAAGGCACACTGCTGACTCATACTTAGCCTGCTGTTAACCAGCACCCCCAGATCCCTTTCTGTGGTGCTGCTCTCCAGCCACTCCTCTCCCAGTTTATACTTGTGCCTGGCACTACTCCATCCTAGGTGCAGAATCCAGCATTTTGACTTTAATCATAGCCAATGCTCCAATCTATCTAAATCCCTTGGCAAGGCGTCTTGTCCCCTGAGAGAGGCAACCGCACCTCCCAATATGGTATCATCAGGAAACTTGATAATGGTGCATTCATATCCTGCATCCATGATCACTGACAAATATATCGAACAGAACTAGCCCTAGAATTGACCCTTGAGGAACACCGTTGGTGACTGATTGCCAGCCAGATGTAGCCCATTCACTATAACACTTTGAGCTCTGACCTTCTGTCAGTTCTTCACCCAGCACACTGAGAACCTTTCACATTAGAAATTGGTCTCAGGGAACCACAGTTCATATACATCATTTATAGTATTGTAACATAGAAAAGGACTGGGAAAATTCTAATACTTTCAGCATTCTAAGAGTTAAGTTGAGTTAAAGATGAAACCTGAATTCTTCAAGCTATGAAAAGACAGATGTTAACCTCTCCTGAGTCCTCTTCCAGCCACCTGCCAGTCTCAGTACAAAAACCAACATAAAATGTAACACGCTTTCATATCCATAGAAAGCCTTTATAAAGATTAAAGCTTTGCATTATCTTTTTTTCATGAAAAAAGAAAAATTCTTTTCTCTCAGTAAGATCTCCTTTTACAACAGATTTCTATTGTGTGTTAGATTTCTTCTTTAATGGCACTGATTCAGCTTATGGTTTCTTCCAACAGTTCCCCCCCAAAATAAGAAGCAAAACTTGTTAAAATTAAATAGAGGTGGCCACAAGCTGACATTGGTGTCAATGCGAAGAACAAGGACAAACTTTCCATGGTTCTCTTTTAAGAACAGAAGGGCCTTTTTTTTTGTGGAATTCTGAAAGCACTCTAAAGGATTATACATATAGCCTTTCTTTATAAATGAAAGATGAAAGTGCTGCAGCAAAAAGAATCAATGTCCTGTAAAAGAATAAATAAATAAATAAGTTCTTATTTGGTAAAAGATTAATGATAAAAGATAGAGCTATATACATACCCTCTAAGTATACTTCATATTTGTATTTTTATATGTTTTCCTCACTTTTAAGTAGACATTTTTTCAGAAATTAAATACCTTTGTGTGTAAGTGCTGGGAGCATAAATGACACCTAAAAATAGAAACTATTCTTATCTTTGTCGTCTGAATAGATAACTGAAGGTTGGATGCAAACTGAGAAGTGTAACCTTCTGTATGAGTAACCCATGTGTATGGTCAAATGCCATTTTTCAAAACAGGCACTATGCAAATTGCAAGAGGTGAAGTTCTGATTACAAAAAAGCTATTTTTCAGTAACATCACATTACAGACATTTAAAAGACAAAAGCTTTTTTTGACTGTAGAATATTAGAAAATAGTATTTTAGATAAGCTGTATCTTGTTGTATTTGAATTTGCAATAAGGATAATTCAATCTGAAGCCATGAGTAACATCTGCTGTGAAACAGAATATAGAATACAGCATGTTTCAAATCTTAGGTATTAGTATTTTCTTTAGTGAAAACTAGTATCTACAATGGGTTTTTTTATATCATCTTTCATTCAAAAGCTAATGTTTAAGAATATGAAAATGAATCCCAGGATCACTCCAAACACATTAAAGATGAAAGACAGCTGCTCTTTGACGGTATGTCATATCAGCATATCATCATTTCTACCAGGTATGACAGAAGAATATTGGAAGAACTATTTGTCAAACAGCATTTTAGAAATAATATTTGTTTCTTTCAACTGAAAAATTCTTGAGAAAAAATTACTTTTCTATATAAATTATTTTCTTTTTAAATAAAATTAAAGCCCAAAATTAATAATTAGCTTTTCTCATTAGGCCGAGTTGGCTTGTGTTCCTTAAATTTTCTTTAGCATAGATTCCCTAGGCAGGTACTTTTCTCAATAGATACAAGTTCCGTGTGACAGCCATGATGAATTTCCTTCATTCCCCTTAAGAAGAATCACTGAAATATTTCATGAACACAGGCCATAACTGCATATAAGAGGAAAAATGAGTTTGGATGACAGAATAATTTCTGCTTCATGGTAAAAGTTCAAAACTTGAGTGTAAGAAACCATCCTCTGCCTCAAAAACATGAATATTTTTAATGACATTTTCATTTATTTATTAATTTTCATCATTTTTAGAAGAAAAGTAGCATTTGGAGAAATATCTTGTCTTTGAGCACTTATAGATTGATTTTGCCATGTAATTAAAATATTTTCTTTGTATGCATGTGTTATTGTTATTTTAACAGGAGAAGAAAGTACTAAATTATTGATTTTCTTTGGCCATTAGAGTGAATTTATTTTGAACTCATATTTGACACCTCAAGGTTCGACACTAAATCTAGTCAAGTAATCTCTGGCTTTCATTACATTCAGGTAAGTCAGAGTGCAATAATTTTGGTAATACTACACACCTTTTTTTTTCAGGACTATAAAAGCCACCATCTAAATGTGCACTTCTTTTTTTCATTGTCTGCAAAGGAAGCCTCTGGGAATCAGCTTAGAATCAGGTATTCAGCTTTCAGTTTTCTAAAATTAAGGTAAATGAAATCTTCCCTAAGCACCTTTCTGAGGTCACCCTACTGAACAGATTTAGTCCTGCCTGGCTTAGAAAGTCAGATGGCATCACACCCTCAGGAGTTTAGATTCTTACACAGTACATCAAATGTACTTTCTGGATCTTACAGCATGTTTGTATTTTCTTTAGATACACTATTATTTTTCATTCAAATTTTTACTTTGTGTGTTTAATTAGAAAAAATAATTGGACAGCCAGTGAACAGTGGTATTTTCTGATTTTTGAAAAAATGACATTTATAGTACTAAAGTAAAAAATAATCATAATAAAAAAATCACTTTACCAAAAGCAATTATTATGATTATCTGACATTGTTTTAGACTATGTCTGATTAGACAGGATTTTTATATCCCTTTCAAATACAAGTCTTGTTCAATTGAGAAGCCTTTGGTATATGTGAGATGTTTCTTTTAAAAATGTTTCTAAACAAGTACCTCTTAAGACAGAATTTTTTAAAAATAAGTATATATTTTGTAATAACAATTTCAAAGCAGCATTTTATATAAGTAAATGGAAAGTTGTATGTATTGCAAGGTGTCTTGGTGAATTGATATCTAAAAATGGTAATTATTAACATATTTTCCCTTATCACTCCAGTACATGGGCATCATGCCAGTTATCTTTATGTACTACAAGGCCTTCCTTCTGCAAATTGAAAAGCACTCTAAAAAAGCACTTATTCATGTCTGTAATCTCACTATCCTCAGTCAGTCATTACCAGATACAGTAGACTTGACATAAATCACATGTAAAAACTCAAAAACTGCTCACAGCTTCAAAATATACCCCTCAAGAAAAGAATATGTGCCATAATCAGTTTAAAATCACTTGTTTTACTCAGCTGCATTAACAAGCCACTCTTCCTTACATGCATTCTTGGAGGGAATGAACTGGATACCTATTTTAATGCGATTGTAGCAGAATACAAACAGAAACAGAAGCCTGTTCTAGACTTCTGAGACAAGTAAAGACACTCTAATATTTTGCACTCCAGCTCAAATCCAATCTCTTTCAATAATAATGAAAATGTTATCCAAACTAGACAACAGTAACAGCATAGACAGAATGTAAGCTATCTATAACTTCATAGATTATACACATTAAAACACCTCAGGCAAAAGAAGGACTTACAGCATCAAAATATGTGCTCTGACCATTAAGCTAGAAAGTATTGGACAAGGAGGCTAAGTGTATTGCAACTTCTGAGAGACTTTTGTGCGTGTGTGCTAAAGGTCCTTAATGTCAGGAAATGGATCATGAATCCTAAATGGAGAGAGAACCTTTTTTCCAGACCAGGATAAAGCACCTCTCTTTAAGAAATGAGGCGTAAGACCTGCAGCTCTCCTCAGCATTTTCTGCTAGCAAATTTACTCTGCTTAGTTCAGCAGCCTGGCTTCATGGATTATTTCAGGTCTGTAACTCTCCTCAAGCACTATAAAAGGTGTTTGCGCACTGAACACAGAGTATATATTCTACAACATTGCGAAATATAAGAAAGAACAAGAAACTGCCACATCAGGCATTTCAAAACTTATCTCCAATCTCAAATGTTTTATTATCTAGCGGAAAATGGATGACAATCTGGAGTCTTCGTTCAAGAGTTTCATAACAATTATGTGTAACGTACTTGTTACCAAACTAGAAGAAGTCCTTCTCTGCCTGGCTCTTCTGCTTCCCAGTATTTTAAAGATACATCTAGATGATGAAAAATTTATTTATTTATTTTTCTTAGAAAGAAAATAAGAACTTAGAAAGCTAATATTCATGCAAAACTGCATAATCAATGGTATTTTTTTCCTGACATGGTGCAATGGTGCATTCTGAAGTGGTGAATTGTCATGGAATGAAATAAAAGTGAGTTCAGATTCTGAATGTGGTAAAACTGACATTACCTGTGTTTTAAACATGAAATGTCTTCATTTGGAACAGATGCTCCAGAAAGGCTGTTCTTACTCTGATGTATATCCCTATAAGACCATTGTGTGATTTTATTTTTGTTTATTTTTAAATTGAAAGTACTGTATCTACACTCCTGGAAAATGAGGCTCTTCACTCAACAATTAAACATACAGTCATATGGATATATCAGAGGATTGTCCTCAAGTGATTGAAACTAGCACTTGTATAACACATAGTTATGTCTTTGCTTTTTTAGTTTTTAGCCGTGCTCTGTGTGGTGGGTTGATGTTGGTGGACTGCCTGACCTCCACCCAGTCACTCTCTCACTCACCCCCTCAACAGGACAGGGGGAGAAAATAGGATGAAAAAGCTTGTGGGTGCAGATAAAGACTGGAGCATGAGCACTGTAGGGGGATGGGATGGGATGGGATGGGAGTTGTGGTCAGTCCATAATAGTTATTCTCTGCTGCTCCTACCTCCTCCTGAAGTTGGGATGTTCAGTAACTGCATCAAAGCTACAATATATTATTTTTCATTAAAAAATGTTAATATTGTGGCCTTGGCCCAAAATGTGGTTTTTTTTCTGTCTCCATGTAGTTATGTTAAATCTATTTCATTTTATGAGAATTTTAATATATATCTGGAAAAGAAAAAGTGTTACCAGCTTGGCTCTTCAGTCTTTGTTTTCAGTGAGCTGTGGGTACACAATAATGACTGTCATTTTTCCATCATATCACTGCAATTTTCTTTAAAAGAACTTATGAAATTAGCTATGAAAAGCAGGTTAAGTAATGTCTTGGTAAGGTTTGGATGTAAGTGTTAATCTGTACTGTTTAGAAGTATTCGGGACTTTTAAAACAGCTTTTTCTGGGTATCTGACTTGCTTATATTAATTTAATTTCATCACCTGTATTAATGACTTCTCATTAAACCATCTATAACAAAAGATTTCAACTCTTTAATTCAATGTAACAAATAAGAGTTCTTTGAGCAAAATACACTTATCTTGAAAACACAAAACAGTTATATTCCATGATCAAATTGTATTTTGCTCAACTTTTCAAGCTTTAACCACTCAGGGCAAGACTGTCAACATTAATTAAACATTTCTGAGGTAAGGAACAGATCTGGTTAGCTTTAACATGTTCACAGTCTGATTTATTTTGTCAAATACATCAGAGACAATTCAAGAAGGATTTGCACCTAACTTTAAGCAGGAGCACGTAATTTTAAGGATTTTCATGATTGGATGTGACATACTCCTTTTGCTAAATGCTTCACATTTTACATTGCATTTCTACACAAAAGTGTTTCTTATTTTTACTTTTTAGTAAATATTTTCTTATTAAGCAAATTACTTTTGTGCAGAACAAGAAATTTTATGTGCATATTGATAAAAATTGTATTTATTTTTTACATCAGTTATTCTCTTGCCTTTATTTTTTGTATCCCTTATTGCTATCAGCAGTAAGTTTCTGCACATACAGTGTGTCTGTACAAAGGAATACTTGTCTTTTGAAACAGATACAGCTATCACTGACACTGGTCAGATCAAGATCAAATCATAACAGCTCAGCCAAATCCAAATACAGTCCACTTTTTAGACGTATCTTGGCTTCAGCAGGCTTTGGATCAGGCTCAAATGCCAGTGTTTTTCCATCTCCATTTTTCTCAGGCAAGCAAGTCCTCGCTTGCAGGAAACTCACCTTGTTCTCCGGTGTAGAAGCTGGCTGTAGGAGGTTAGAATGTGAAGGAGCCCAGGGCGGTGCAGAAATGTCTTCTGAGTCCCAGGAAGCCCTGAGGGTTCAGCTCTGCACAGTTCTACCAGTCTCTCATGCGAAGAAGTTAAAGCAGCTCAAGGCTGAAGCTGAGCAGAGAAAGAAGTACAATTGCATTTCCCAAGATTCTTAGGGATCAGAAAAAGAGACGCTCATTTAAAATATGTGTAGAAGAATTTGTTGAATGTTATTGTAATGTACTTAAGCTGAAACTGTGCAGGTACATCTAAAGTGCTTTTACTTTTTAAATGTGGACCTCTAACACTGGCAGACTTTATCATTTTGTACTATTATTAGAGAGTTTATCAGTAGCGAATATATGAATGCAACAGCAAGCTGACTGCAAACATTTTTATTGTGCTGTAGTCACTAAATGCACTACAAAATTGTCAAAACAAAATCACACAGAACTTGCTGTTTCTGAGCCTCATTAACACCTCAAATCCAGTTAAATCAAAGGTCTGTAAAGCTTTGAAGGGAACTTTAGCACTGTTTTAGGGAAAGATCTGTGTTTTATACATGCCTTTTGAAATCACAGAAAATAGAGAATATACCAAATCACTAAAAAGATATATACAAAATTAATTACTATATCAAAAACTAAAAGACATAAAAGAAAGGGTCAGAGATACTTAGTGCAGGAAAATCTTTCAGATAGTCACCAGTGAGACAGGATTATGATATTTATGAACAACATTAATATTACTCATGGTAGCATCTAGGTATACAACAGATCTGTGATCATATGTCCCTTTAAAAAATTTTGTACAAAATCATACAGCCCAAAAGGTATGAAAGAATATAATTATCAGGAAGAGAAAGGAGGAAAGGAGCCAGAAAGGGGGAGTAGAAGGGGAAGGAAAGGAAACTTAAGTGTCGGATAATAACCTCCTTTACCAAATAGGAATTCAAAGTGTAATATCAAGTAGTTTGATCAAGGTCACACATATGTGGGAAGGTATTTTAAATCTCCATGGATTATCTAGAACTGATATTCATATATATTGGAACCCTTCACATTAAATTGTCACCCTTGATTTTCTTTTTTTACAATAGGTCTTCTCTCTCTTTTACGTGTTGACTTTCAGGAAAACTGTTTACTTATATCCTGTGTGTATATTACACATTGAGAGGAACCAGTAGAAGATCTTCTGTGACTCTCTCCCAAGACATTTACAATATTGGAATTCTTCAAACCAAGGAACTGAAGGCTCATAGACTGCCAGAAGTGGTGATACAGTCCAGCTACTTTCACCCACCTGTCCCTGGAGCATAATCTTTCCTTTCCCTTAAGTTCTGTCTGGCTTAGTATAGTTTTGAATGGCTTCCAAAACACATCTATCCAAAAAGTGCAAAGAGTAATCATAGTATCATTGAATTGTTTTAGTTGGAAAAGACATTTAAGATCATCAAGTCCAACCATTAACCTAACACTGCCGTGTCCATTACTAAACCGTGTCCCTAAGCACCATGTCTACACATCTTTTAAATGCCTCCAGGGATGGTGACTCCACCAGTTCCTTGGGCAGCCTGTTCCAATGCCTGACAACCCTTTCAGTGAAGAAGATTTTCCTACTGTCCAATCTAAACCTCCCCTAGTACAACTTGAGTCCATTTTCTCTTGTCCTGTCATTTGTTACTTGGGAAAAGAAACCAACCCTCACCTTGCTACAACCTCCTTTCACATAGTTGTAGAGAGCAATAAGACCTCCCCCGGTCCTCCTTTTCTCCAGGATAAACAACCCCTGTTCCCTCAGCTGCTCCTCATAAGACTGGTGCTCTAGACTTTTCACCAGGTTTGTGCCCTTCAACCTCTGTTGTAATTAACCTTTTTAAAAAATTGCACACTATCAAAACCAAACCAAAATCAAGATCTTGTTCACTTCTTCCCACGGCAAATGGAAGACCAAATGTAAATAAATTTTTCATGTGAGTTGCATTTACTTCTCTGGTGAATTCTGTTTTCAAAAGCAAAGCCTCCTTGGTGTGAAGTGGTAAAATTAGGTAGCCTTATAAAACCACAGGTTCTATTTACTCTTGCGGATAGGTCTCCCTTTCTTCGGAAATGGAAGAAAAGCTATGTGATAACAAAGATTTAAACAGAAAGCAGGTATCCAAATTTAAAATTGTAATGCCTACTCATCTGTCAATGAAGTGAAAGGAGATTATACTAAATCAGGCCCTTCAGTTACCATTACTAAATTTTTCCAAATTAGAAATCTTGAACAATGTAGTGTCTGCCCAATTCCTACCGAAAAACCCAACTTATGAAATAATGTAACACACAAAATGTAGCTGGGGCAGCTGTATACTTCTAAAATGCTTTTGATGAAAGATTGTGAAGTGCCTTTAAACAAACCTGACAGGTTGAAGTATCTATTCGTACAATGAAAACCTGAACTTCAGTTTCCCTCAATGCATGAAGGATTGCAAATGTATGTTTCTAATCCTCATGACAGTCACTTAAGCACTAAACTGGAGGCTGTCAGTTGGATAGAAGAAAGGGTAGTAACACTTTCCTCCTCTCTAAAGAACCTGTTGTATAAGCAGAATATGTCAAGATTTACTGAGCCAGGAAAAGAAATGTAAACGTGTCTCTTTAGCTTAGAGTTATGACGTTTAAGCAGAGATGAAAAACCTTAATTTCCCACCCCTATTCCAATAATTTATTGTATTAGTTTTATTTTCTAATGAATTTTAAAATAAGCAACTGTCAACAAGACTGTGAGCAAAGAAATAAAACCTAACCATCTCCTTCAGTCCCCTCTCTCAAGACACCCTGTTGGCTTTTGAATCTTCTCTTCTTAATCAGGTAATTTAAAATTATTTACTCTCAATAGCCCATTTTAAACAGGAGGAAAGTGTGCCAGACTTAAAAAAAATTTCTATATTTGTAGCTATGACACTTCTACAAAGATAGTAAATGTGTATGTGAATTCCCATAGCAAGTAAGATAAATTCAGCATTGATTTTCTGTGACACAGATGAGACCAGAGTCTCAGATGAGACCAAAATGGTTTTTAAAAAGTACCAATATTTTTTGGAAAGGTGGTTCCACGTGTCTATTTTCACTCTAGAATTAGCAATCTTCAATGTGGCATCAGATATAGGAGACATCCTGCTGCTCAGCACTTCGCTACTGGCTACATCAATGAGCTGGTAACTTTGGATCTCTTCATCTCCATGCGTGCTTTGTAGAGAACCTTCCTTTCTAACACAGGATCTTCAATACCATTCCAAGGATACTACCAAGCAGAGAGGCACTAATATTCCTTTTAAAAATAACTCATAGTTTTACATGTACTATACAAATATATATATCTGCCATTGAGTATGCTAGAGAGAGTTGGATACAGCTGAGTGGTGGATCAAAAAAAAAAAGAAAGGTTCATTTTGCTGTGTATAAGCCTTCAAAAGCCAGGCATAATATGTAGATGTAATTCATTCCACTGTTAAAGAATGTGCTAGAGGGCTTATCGGTCTCCACTGACTTTGGAAAATATCCAGGAAAGTTTGTGTAGGTTAAACAGCTAACTTTTAGAGAGTTAATCCATTTCAAATTATGAGTCCATGCCCACAAGATGGTTAAGACTTTCAAGTGAAGTATGTCAGTGCCGCAAAGAAAGTACTCAATCTTCTCATGATTTGGCCTTTTTACCTTTTAAAGCTCAGTCCAGAGCAGAAATTCTGAATACATTAATTCAAATTCTAATACACAACTTCAATCCATAATTAGACTTTTTTCTGTTTTATTCAATCATGCAATGATTGTTAAAGCAGAATGGCCCGTGGCTTTTTGAGGCCCCTTAGGCAAATCACATCATGTAGTTATAAAATAAGTGGTGTAGTCATACCTACCACTAAAGAGATATTTGTTATAATGTGTTATGCATTTTGTTCAAGTGCGCTAGTGAGAGGTACAACATGAAAGCTTGGAAATTATTAGAATGAGACACCTGTAGGGGAATCTTGCTACATAGTGCATACAACAAAAAGATGGAATCTTGCAGTAAAAATTAAGTGCAGATAACGACCATCATTTTAGAAATCAAAAATAATCCATATACATATTACCTGAATTCATCCATGTGAATGCTGTCAGGTTATTGTACAGATTCAGAATATTAGTTTTAACTTATATGTTTTTTTATTTGAAATACGTGTCACTTAAGTGCAGCCAGTGTGAAAAACTCACCAAAAAAGTGTACTTTCTCGTGTAATTTCATTTTGCTCTATTCCATTTTCAATTGTAGCTTTAACACCAATTAAAAAGGATTTTTTTAATAGTAACTTTGCTGTGTTACTGTTTTGTTTCCAAAACTTCAAATATGGCTATTTATGAAGCTTATAACATTTTAAAGATGGAATTTAATCTAGTGGAATACATATTCATTCAATATTATATTATACATACTTATGTAAAAGCTAGAATTATAAGTTCACTGTATTTGTTAAAGTTTCTAATGTCTACAGCAAAACTACTGTAAATATCACTACTGTGTCAGTAATGAATACATTCTTGTCAGGACTAAAATGCAGTATTTATTTCTAAACATGAATGACCGTTGCAGTAGTTCTTGGGGTTAAAAAAATGCATCACTGTCCATATATTAATACCATGAGAGATTTGATTGTTATCTTATATACTGTGCAGAGTAAGAAAGGCATTTACTTCTTCGTATGTGCATCTATGTCTTAGCACAGATAACTTTGTTGGTGTTGACAGTTCTGTAGGTTCAGAAAATCTTGGGCATGCATTTGACAACAAACATTTGCGCAAAATGATGTAAATGAGATGATGAAACCAAATTAAGTAGTACTAATTTCTCTGAAATAATTGAACCACTGTTTCTAAATTACATAATTCAAGAGACAGATTGTGTCTGTACAGGCAGAACAACAGTGATGTGCAGGGCAAGTGACAAGTCAGAATATGCCAATGAAAAACAGGTAAGATAATAGAATGTATTCTCATATTCTGTGGAAAAGTATTTGTTCTGACTGGACTAGAAACCATATTGACTAGAATATCCTGTTACAGTGGTTATGGACATACATGGGTGAAACATACAGACAGAGAGAAAATGGTAGATGTAATTTATGATTTATACTCATTTTAGTTAGTTTTAAAATTTTAATGACAATATAACATTGTTGTTTTAAGAACTTATGAGGTCCAGAGACAGTAGTCATTCAAGTTCTTTTGTGAAAAGACCACACTATTTCTTTTTTTTTTTTCTTTTTTTCTTCTGGTTTGTTCAGTTGGGTTTTTTTCCCTTTTCAGCATGATTTAGTAAGGGATTCAGCTCCAGATAAATATAACCAGTGCAGAGACTAAAACTCAACCCATCCCAACAAATTCAGGTGATTAAAAGTTCATAGCAATACTAAACTTAAATTCAAGCTAGTCAAGCCATTGGTCAGAGCAACAATTTAAAGCTGAACTGCCTATTCTTGGTTCACTTCAGTTGCTTTCTCTACAACAGCCTGGAGGGCATACTGATCTGCTTGTCACTGCAGCATCCTTTTATTAACACATTTCCTCTTCAGTGTTCGCTTCTTCAGTCTGAGCAAGCCCAAGTGATTGCATCTTTCCTTCTGGACATCTTCTCTAGGGTCTCTGCAATTATTCCTCATCTTTCCTGAAGAACAGTGTAAATTTTGTGAGTTTCTTCATAACACAGTGAACTTCTTCACAATTGCTGCTGAAGTTGTTCTATGGGCAGAAGTTGAAATTCATTGTACCAGAGAAAGAGGGAGTTTGTAACTAGTAACTTAATAGTGAAGATGTTCAGCCTTGAGAGCTGTGTAGGCTTACTTTACACTTAGGGGAGTGTCAGCTAATTCAGGAAGTTGAGGCTAAGGAGATATGCCACGTTAAAATAGTTACCTACATTTGATCAACAGACTAGTCTCTGGGCCCCTTGGGCTTTGTTACCTAGTTCTTCATTGAACTTGAGGAGTGATTAGACAGACAACTGCATTTAGACATTTAAATTTCTGTCTCTTTAGTCTAAAGTTGAATTCACTTTCAGTGATTATTAAACCTAATAATAACAAACTTTCTAATTCATAGGGAATGAGTGGAAAAGAGACAAAGGAGCTAAATTATTGTTTTTAGAATACACTATGGCCGCAATCCCAGTGAGAGTTCTCTGTATTCCTGCACTCATTACATTATAGAAAATTGAAGTACAAAGCATAAATGTGATTACTGAAGATTCAATATATGTACAATTGCAGGGATTAATTTCAATATTTCCTTTGTTCATAGCATTAGCCCCAAGTGAATATACCATAAATACCACTCCACATGAGTGACCCTGTGACTCCATATGAGTATACCTAGTGTGAGCGTGTGTCCATAGATTGGAATATCTTACATGCTGGTAGTAGGCTAATTATTTGGTGGGACTATACATATGATTACTGTAAAATTTTGTATTTGCTTTTACTTAGTACATGCTTTCTTTCAAAGACCAGGAAAATAATTGTAAGTTAGCTCCGCTGTCACTATGCTGCAACCTATTCAGAACTGAGTTTATTTGGAAATTATCTCCTCCAGATAAGGAATTTATCAATTTCATCAATTGACACACTTGCACAGAATCATTGTGGAGATAAGATTTTAAACACTGGGGCTTTTTTTTTTTTGGTCAAATTTCCATGTTGTCAGTAATAGGTTTTTCTAGTGCATGCCTATAGAATTTTTTTCACATTTATTATCTGCACATATTATTGTTCATAAGTATTCTTCCTTGTTATGACTTTCAAGTTATCTGATCTGTATGAAAAGATAAAAAATATACCTTAATATGATTTATTAATTTGTGTGAAAAAGATTATTTTGTTGCTACAAGGCATAAAGTTCTGCATCTGGTAGAGCATGGAGGAAGAAGCTTGGAATGTTGATAGGCATGAAAGAAGAAAAAACTAAAAGATTTGAAAGCCTCTAGATTAAATAGAATTGTATAACACTACAAAATATCTCAAATTGCTTTTCCAAGTTACACATGCCATGCCTATTGAAACACTAAGAAGTGCAGAGTGCATGTTCCCGTATCGTGCCCTGCAGCCCACATTCAGCCACTGAAGCATTAGCGACTTTGCTGTTCTTGACTCACAGCCCCTAGTCTTTCCTCTGTGTTTTCACTTAGAGGAGAACAGATAATTTACTAGAAATGTATAAAGCTTCAAGCGTCAGTTACTAAGTGAAGATTTGCCTATGGATTAGTCACAACTTTGAGAGCAAGTACATATGTCATTTGGTATAGTTTCTTTCCTTCCAGCTTTGGCTGGGTCACTTTTCCTCACCTGCCCTCATCCAGGGAACTGTTCTGAAGGGTAAGAAATGTGCTCCTACACAAAGATGGGAAATCAGATTCTTTATACACTTTTCCCTTCCATTTGTCCTCACCTTATTTCTGTATATGGATTTGCTTTTTGATCTTGCCTGCATTAGTCAAAGTGGTTACAACATCATAAATACAAATGCATTATTTTCCCTGTTATGCAAATATGATAGATTACTTTCCCTGCATAGGTATTTGAGATAATAATATGCCAAAAGGAGAAAATCGTACACCATTTCTAATAAGAACATATATTCCAATAATTTGCTTTTTATATGCTCTTGGTATGGATAATTCATTTAAATATATGATTCTAGCTTCCAGGCTCTTTTTAGTAGCATTGCTACTTTTATCCTGTTTATGTCTCACAGTTTTTTTTCTTGCCATTAATATATTAATTTTTTTAACAGAAAAAAAATGTGTTTTCTATTTTCTGTTATGCTTAAATTAGAATCAAAGCTTATCTATTATATGCAATACAACAGTTACATGAAATGTAGTTGCCCTGGTTTGGGGTGGAAAAGAACCACCTTTCTATTCAGTGAGAGAGGCTCTTGCTTACACTTGTTGCTGTGGCAATCAGGGCCAGCTGACTTGGTTGTTTGGACAGGTGATTCAAACTGACCTATAGGGTATTCTATCCCTTCTGCCATACTCAGTATAACAGCTGTGGGATCAAAGGAGTCAGGTTGGTTGTTCTTCAAGGGTGCTTCTTTGTTAGGTTCTTCTTGAATGGCTTACTTTCTTTGATGCCTGATGAAGACCCTGTCACTTTGACTACCTTTGATCCCCACCAGTGTATTCTGGAATCCAGTTCCCATTCATCACTGAGACTGGTCTGGAACTTTTCCAGTGCACACTGGTGACATCTCCCTGGGATCTTGATATTGTTTTGTACATATTTATACATATTGTTTCTATTTCATTTTTTCTCTCTTTTTTTTTTTTTAGTTTTGTTATTAGTACCTCATTGAAGTTGTTTAGTTTTTCCCTAAACTGCTAAAGCTCTTTATCTTTCTTCTTCCTCTCTTTGGAGCAAGAGGTTGGGGAGAGCATTTGTCATCTTGTCATTGGCCAAGTTGGCCCAAATCACAACAGTAGTGATGTAGCTTACAGAGAGACAGAAGAGAAAATTGGAGGTGTCTATATATTTGTATCTATAAAAGCTTGGAGTTATATATATGTATATATACATACATTCATTCTCTCCAAAGGTATAGTCAGTTTGGGATATTAGGACACCTAAAGCTTTAAGATAAAGTACTTGGGTTTATTATTCTTAAGAGTCTCATGACTTAAGACAAGCTCAATAATTTAGCTGACCTTTATACTATAACTGAGTTAAACAGTTGAGGCTGGCTCAATAGCCAGCCTTAACTGTTTAACTCAGATTGTAATTATGAAGTAATATATGCCATAGTGTATCCATGAAAAGTATTTTGACTGAATTTATTTGGTAAAAGTTGTAAAATATTATATTCAGTGTTTAAAAGTTTTGTTTTAGAAAGAAAAACAAACCCCTTGTAATACAAAAAATCAGTCTTCCAAAATGCTTTCTATTTGGGAAATGAATCTAATAAACATCACAGTCTTGATTCTGTTTTCTAGGTCATTGTGCAGTCATGCAAATTGGATGATAGATATTTCCTTAATATTTTGTGCTCTGTGTACATAGACAAAAATAATTACACTTGATAAAAAGCTGTACAGAATTAAGCCAAAGAAACACTTGGATTTTGATAAATAACTTATTTTCCTCAATCTGCACTAACATGATGAGAGGTAAATGCGGGCTTAATAGAGATATTACCATTCAGTATTTTACAATTATAGTTTACAATCATGCTAAATGGAAATGGTTTGAGCAACTAACAAATTTAGTAGATAATTAGTATAGAAAAGAAAATTTGTGATGGTAAATAAAAAGAGGAAAGCCTAGAAACTCTGATTCATTACTAGGAAAGAAAAAAAAAATCAAAATAAGTTTGAATTTTAATTCATGGATATTTTTAAGGCCATTACTTTCTCCTTATTTTCCCTTTAAATATAAATAGCAATACAGTAAATTTGATCAATTAATCAGGAAGCTAGTGACTTAATGATTAATCAGAGGTATGAATGATTACATGGTGTAAATGAATAAATACTAGTGACCACAAAACCATGGAAAGACTTTTTAGTTCCCAGCAATACACCCTCAGTCTTTCCCCTTCAAATTCTATAAATTCTATACTTATTGTCTATAAGGACAATTCTTTTAATCAGTAAAGTAAATCTACAAATGAGACCTGAGAAACCTGCACTGAATTCCCTTTGCAAGACATCTGTGAACTTGGAAAAGTCCTAACATCTTTCTGGGAGGGTTCCCTCCCATACAGCTTTAGGCAGCTATGATAAAAGTGTCTACATCACCTGGTGACCCATCATAATCTATAGAGAAAAATATTTTTATAGAGCAGATTCATCTGATTTACTTTAAATGTCAACATTGTGAAAAGACAATGTGTGTCTCATAACAACAAAAAGAGCCTGGGATGAATCCCGTTTCACATCTCTTTCTTTTGCCAATTGTAAAATGAGGGATATAGTCCTGCCTTTCTCCTCACAAGAATCATGAGATTTAAATTAGAAGCACTGTGAGTTGCACAGGGACTATAGATAAATATTAACCTCTGGACACAGAATTCATAGACCCAATTATCAACAAATAATTCTGATATAACAACCCATTAATGAATTACATAGAGTCAAGGGAAACAGGTCTTCAGAGAACCTTTGGGACTGAGGGCATTCACTGCATAGAGGTATGAGACAAACTATGGGATGTAGAGGGATAGAATTTTGGGATTGCACAAGACTTGCTATGGGGTGTTTAGAGGAAGAACCAAAGGCCGGGAAAGGGAGGGATGCAGATGATTTAAAGTGCTAACAACTGAAGGTGATAAGGTCCTGTGTATCTGTGGTGCCAGGAACTGGAGTGAGTGTACATGTGAGAATGAATGCGTGAATACTAGTGAAGATCAAGGTGGTCTAGCCAGCAAGCAGGTGAAGTGGTTGAGGACACAGTGGTTTATGCATGTCTCTAAGGGTGAGCTGGCTGTTGAAGGGACCAGGGGTGTCCCATCCAGCTGCTGGAGAGACTCTGGGGTCTGGGAGCTCAACTGGGAGACTCATTTTTGTCTGTGTATATGTGTGTGTGTAGGAGTGAGGCACCTGGGGAAGATCCAGGATGTGGTATAGGATTGACTGAGTATCCACGGCCAGCTGCTGGGGCATCTGGCATGTGTGCGGTTCTGCACCAGTGGTGGCCTCAGTATTTTGTATGTCCAGGTGCCCACTGTGATCAAGGGGCAGCTGCTAAGCAGACAGACTGGCTGAGCCCAGCTACAGGAGGGTTCCGCGTTGCACATATGTACACATGCACATACATATTTCCCACTAAAAGATACTCGTCCTAATCCGCCAGAGAGGGAAACAGGATGAGGCCATTGGTGGTGTTTGTGTTTGAGTGCGGGGTGTGTCTGGTGTTGGCTCTGTGTGTGTATATATAGATACATATACACACGTATATGTGTTGTATGTGTGGCTTTGTGCATGTGCCTACTAGGAATGCATGCTCAGTCCTACTGCTGGTTGACTCCATTGATCCCATGATCCATGGGATCATGGAGCTCTGGAAACCTCATCTCTGTTAGGCTGCAAAATTCCTGCCCCACTTCCCCAAGCCCCAACATCCCAAATAGCATTTACATAGGTTTCCACCCATTTCTTCCTCTCCTGCCAGAGAATGATAATAAAGGTAATATGAGGTTAGGAACTTTTCTTTAAACAATTATATCTAAAATTTGTCTGGGAAATAAAACATAGCTGATGGGATATAGACTAATGTTACTTACAGAACATTGCATTGTGTACAAATAAAAAGTAACTAGGAGAACTGGTAGATGTGAGCATTGAGTCTCCTATCCCTTCTCTGATTATGTTTCCTAGATCATGCAGGTGGTTCTTGAGAGTGAGAAAGAAACAGGGAGAGGAAGAGCCCTGTCTGTCCAGTAGCCTGTATGTTAACTGACTTCCTTCAAAGTATAAATGTTTAAATCCACAAAAAATTGGGACGCTTACTCATCACAAATAAAAGTGACATGTTTAAAATCTTTTCAAGGCATAATGACAAAATGGGCTTTCAGACATGACCTGAAGGAGAACAGAGGTGGGGACTGAGGTATAGATGTCATACGTTATAAAAGGCATCAGGGACAAATAAGTGTGTGTATGTGTGTAGATGTACACATGAATACTTGTGCATATTTTACACATTTTACACACACAGAAATTTCTTTAAATGTACTGTTGATTCATTTCCATTCAGAGAGAAAGTTGTTATAATAGTGCTTGTTTTGAAAGAGAAAGACATGTCTGCCTATTTGATATACCAGATGATTTCTAAGCTAAGGAGGTAACTTGCAGTATTAAATGTTATCTTCTTAACAGTATTGCTGTTCTGCAATCATTAAAAAGAAATTACAGTGTGGAACAATACACAGAGAACATCTGCAAAAAGAAAGATACATTTTAAATGGTTTTGTGAATACATGCCCTGCGGTTAGATTTAACTGTAGAATTGTGTTTGAATGAAACCCGAGGTGACAGTTGAGGGAGCACACTAATTTAATAACAGTTGATGAATTAAGAAACTATTACTTTTTAAAATCACTTAGGAAGTCTCCTCTCAATCCCCTTGGTTGCCTGGTTGATTCTTCTAGACAGAATGTCAAAAAGATTTGGAAACACGCAGTCTGTACAAACCACTGTGTCTGGTTTAGCCTCTTTTTCACTTTCTAAAGAGACTTACATCAAAGCTTTATATTTCCGTTCCAATAAATACACTCTGTATGTGAGTTTTCCTTTTGGGACAAAATAGTGCTGATTATCACAAAATTTCTTCTAAGCTGAATACATAACCTTTAGTATCCATCACTTTTAAATAAGTTTCCTTTCAAAGAAGAAGCAAACGTTAATGACACAAAGTCCAGGCATCCTTATGGTGATAAATCACTCCTTTATATTTATGCATAACAGAAAATGAAATGCAAATGTACTTTTCCAGGAAAACCTCTTCTACGGCGGCCCAAATATCTAATGATTAAAGCTAAGTAGCGCAAACATTATAAACTCAGTGCTGGCAAAATGAGTATGGAAGAACTATTTGAACTTGACAGTTGTGGTTTCTAAAATGTATTCAAAGCAATCAGGGAATGACTATGAGTGAGGTAAAAAAACTTAAATACCCAAAAGATAATTCCGACCACTCACAAAAACCTCAAAGTAATTTCAGTTACTTTTTTTCTGGATTTAGACCTTTTCAGAGTTACCCTTGATATTTCCATTTTTAGAATAGATTATTTCAATGAATTCTTCATGAAGCACAAATTAACATGATGCCTTCTCTGGTAAGAAAACAGTGCTTCTCTGTGTAGTGGTACATAAAGGGAATGTCATTACATATAAAAAGACAGAACTTCTGAAACAAGTGGTTTTTTAATTAAAGAGGAGGCAGTAATTATAGTAAAAACAAATATGTTTCTATGCAGCCCAAGTTTTAGCTACAACTTCTCATTTGTCAAGGGACACTCTGAGGCTTAAAAAAACCGGCTAGCGCTGAACACTTTAAACAACAGTCTAGTTTAACAGCACCATCAAAACAGCATTAAATGAGCACAATACCCCTGCTAATTAATTTTCTCTCTTGCTTTCAGAAGTGCATCAAAGAGTCAAAAACGTCCTGAGTCATGGGTTAAAAGTCTTCTCTCATGAGAAAGACATGAATTCTCTCATACTGTAATAACAGTAATAATGTACTATGCATATGTAGTACTCACCTATGATACTGTGTTTCCCTGTGCAGACTAGAATTTGAATTATCTTATATCCATACACTGAGTCACAATGACTATAAGAAAAAAAAGACCTGTATTTTTTTCCTGGCCCTGTGTGTCTTAAAATGCAGAGATTAGTATAATTGTTAGCTACGTAGAAACAAAAATCTCACCATTGATCTTTGAATCCTAGAGCTGAAGTGAAGCCCCTGCTCCAAGGATGCATTAACTGTATTCACTATATCTTTGAAAGACGCTTGTCCAGCTTCATTTCAAGATCCTCATAACAGAGATTTAACAATGTCTCAGACAGCGTATTTAAATGTTCCACCACCTTTATTATAAAGTTCCATGGGTTTTTTTTAATATATATCTAGCCTAATTTCTCCCCATCAAATCTTAAGACCATTATTATTTTCATATCTTAGAAATTATTCCTTTCCTCATTCACCACATTTTGAGGTGTTGAAAAGAATGTCACCTTGCTCCTTCCATGTTTTTTTTGTCGTTAGGATAAACGGTAGCCTTTTCATAGAAAATATGAAAATTTTCTAGGCAATGCTTATCTGTTTGATGTTCTCTGGTCTTTTTTCCAGCTGTTCTAAATCATTCTTAAAGCATGGTGCAAAAAAATTACAATAGGAATTAAGCTGAGGCCTTTCCAGTTTCAAATAAACAGGAAGCATTACTATTTGTTACCATTGGTTTTCTTGCAAAAGTAGTCTTCTTTAATCACAGTCATTTCATGAACCACTATGAAAAGTCATTTTTTGCAAAATTTCTATCTAATAATTTTGTTCTGCTGGTATTTGGATATCTTAGTGTTCTGTCTCAATCAAAAAGACCCTAATACTTCAGCAAGGCATCCAAGGATTTTTTTTTAATTAAAAGTAATA
>VXAK01020244.1:3792-17058 GCA_013399435.1 Arenaria interpres | reverse complement strand
GGTGGAGGGAGGGGGGAAGAGCCCCGGTGCCGCCATTTGAAGCCGCCGACTAGGCCGGAGAAAGGCCGTCCGGATCCCGGCGGTGGCGGCTCCGCCATGGCCCCGGTGGCAGCTCCCCGGTCCCGCGGGGCCGCTCTGGTGGCCGGTGCCCGGAGGAGAAGGGGGAGAAGCCTCGCCGAGGGTGGGCAGCCGAGGGAAGGCCTTGGCGGCGCCTCGGGGCTGCGGGCAACTCGGGGCTGCGAGGTGACAGCCCCGCCACTGCCCGCCCTGCGGGAGAAGAGCCCGGGTGTTTCAGAGGGGGTTGGCTCAAGCTCCCCACTGCTGGCTGCCCAAGTCCCCCTTTTTGTGTGAGTCTCAGCCTTTTAGGTAACTCAGCTGCCCGTGCTGTTCGTGCTTTTCCTGCTTCTTCGTGCTTTAACCTTAAAGTTTAAGGAGGAATGGCCAGTTTGACTCCAGTTGAGCCTGGGTGCTTGACGCAGAGGTACTAGGGCTGTCACCTGGGAAGGGACTGAACACGCCGCTATCCCGAGGGGGTGGCACTGAGCCTGGGGGGAGCTCAGCCCGACCCGGGGACTCCCCCATGACGAGCCACCGAGGCCAGTTTGGTGCATTCAGATATGGGGGGGAAAAAGCTGGAAAAACGCTTCACCTGTGCCCCTGGTACTTGTGAAACAACCCCAGAGCTGAAGTGACTGAGTTCGCTGTGCCCTCTAGAGGACACTCCGCTACTTTATTCTTTATTTTTTTTCTGCTAGTGTTGAAATTGTATTTTGAAAGCTGGTTTTTGCAGTATTTGAGGCTGTGTTTGCAGTATTCGAAGCACCATTTGACCCTACTGTGTTTGCTGAAGGTGTGTGTTTTATAAAGCTCATCGGGGTACGCAGCTTTTCGGTGCTGTTCCTCGGTGTGAATATCCTTTGCGTCACTAAATAAGATAATAAGGATTAATTCCTGATAATCATTGGCTTCCTAATAAAAGTGGGGTATCAGTTAAGTCTAGAAATTGTTGTTTGGTCTAAGAAGTAATTTTTAGAAGTACAAAGCTCTTATATACCATATCTCTTATTTGTGAGTAATACAAACCGTACTTAAATATTTGCTTCATTCTGCTCGATACAAATTATGCACTTTGTCTAATGCATAACAGTGAGCCAGAAGGTTCTCACTATAAACTACTATTCTGCTTCTGGCTTTGGGCTAAAAGAAAAAACCAATAACTTGTGTTCAGGTCAGCTAAAACTCTTGCTGTCATCCCTTTCTCAAGCCCCGTTGTTTCCTGGGCAGGACAGAAGACTTTCCCATCCCCTTCCCGTGAAGCTCCTTCTAAACCTCTCAGCCATCATGTGCTGCAAACCCTGCTCTGAAATAGTTAAGGTTTTATGGTTTGAAATCCTAAATCCTGGTACCAAAGGCGATCTGATGGTGACCAGCTTGTGGCAGCAGAGGAGAGACACCAGCGATCGTTGTCACATCACGTCAGCTCTTGTCCCTTCTGGTTCATGTAGTTTAAGATCCTGTTGATGGTAATCGTAGGCGATGGAGCTGAGAGGTGATTTATGGTCAGGAATTCAGGTGGAAGGTGCAGCCGTCACTCAGGACGCTGAGCATTGAAGCCAAATAAAGAGTTACTAGGTGTCTGGACCCGTTTCAGTGGTTATCGATGAAGCTCTGCGGATGCTCGTGTCTGTTGAGAGTGTTACAAGTTTCTGCTGTTATTAGCAGGCAATAATTTAGTGGTGGTGGTGTAGAAAGAAACACGCCCCGAGTTGTGCTGGGTTTCCTTCAGATTCAGTAAATTGCATGGGGGAAGATCACAACTTAAAAATAATTGCAAAAAAAGAACAGATAAAGAAAAGCGGGGTATGGTCTTCCCTTCCAGCACATTAAAGAGAAACAGAAAGGACCTGTTTGCCCCTGCGTTAGGGGTGGGCTATGGTCTTCCCCTGGTGCCAGCAGAGCCCTGGAAAGCCTCCGTGTCTTCTGAGGGGGGAATGAAGTGGTTGATGGAAAACCTTCTAATGTGAAGGAATTCACCATTGCTCCCTGTTGTGGCTGCCCCTTGCCTCATGGCACGCTTTTCCGTGGGAAGCTGAACATCCTCAAGGAGAACAGAAACTGATTGAGCTCCTCCATGTCAGGCTGCTTCAGAATTTGAGGGATTTGGGATTAACCAGAAGATTGTAAATAACGTTACTTTGCAGGATGAAGTAGTCGTTCCCTTGTTTTTATTAACTCAGACTCTGTCTTTTTCTTTTCATTTTGCAGTGAAATAAAGAGGGAAAAGCGAGTCCCCTCACCGGACGTTATAGTGTTATCCGACAATGAACCTTCTAGCCCTAGAATGAATGGTTTAACAAAAATAGCATTAAAAGAGACCAACACGGAGGCACTCATGGTGAGTCGTCTTGTCTTGACACACGTTAAGTTGTGCTATCTAGAAAGAAGAAGGGACACGACTTGTTCCTGCAGAGACACCTGCAGACACAGGGTCGGGTGAATGGTGGTTTTAGAGAGCGGGATTTGCAAGCGGGGAATCCTGAAGCTGTTAAAGGCTGATGCCCTCTTTTAGTTTTTTTGGACTCTTAACTCCTTGATTTTTTTTAATATGCTTTGAAAACATGCCTTTTTCAGAATTGGCTTTTAGTGGACACGGTGTCCCTTGCTCAGTGTGGCACAACCCACATTTGTTGTCTGATTCCTCGTTTGACTTTTTTTTTTATACTTACTTTCTCTAGTAAAACATATAAAAAACTTCCGTTTTTTTTTTGCCTTTGAGTTCTTTTTTCACGCTCGGTTTGTGTCTGTGTGTTGCAGGCACGTGGGTGATATTAAGACATACGTAACAATGATAATGCTGTAAGTTCTTGTCCTAACTAGTACCTCTCTCTTCCCTCTCCCCATCCTCTCTTTTCCCATCCTTACCCGGCCCTGCAGAAGAGCAGTCCAGAGGAGCGTGAGAGAATGATTAAACAGCTAAAAGAAGAGTTACGGTTAGAAGAAGCAAAGCTTGTTTTATTGAAAAAGTTACGGCAAAGTCAAATCCAGAAGGAGACCACTACTCAGAAGGTATTTTATTTTCCTTACAGATACTTATCGCCTCTTTTGAAACGGAGGGGGGAAATTTAAACAGCTGTGGTGGTGGTTGCCATAACGCATGGAACATAAGGTAGCTTTCAAATAATGCAGATCTCCCTTTTCATAAAATCTTTCTGCAGTTTAGAGTGGCTTGTCCTGGTAACCGTTCCTTTTTGGGTTTTTTTTTTTGTCTTGCCAAGACCAAATGACCAGACGCTTTATCTTGCCAACCCTATTCAAAAGCTGAAGGCCTTTTTGTTAAAACTCAGGTGCCTTTATGAATGAATGAAAGTATATTATACTTTCAACTCCTGTCCCGACCTTGAGGCTGCTGAAATACATTTGGAGGAGATTCTTGACATAAAATATGTGCTAAGGGGTGGAATTAAAGCATTTGAACCTCAGACTTTGGGGGCTGGTGGGCGACGGCTGCGTTTTCTGCTGAGTGGCAGAAGCCTAGGTCTGGATTCCAGGTCTTACCAGGTGAAGTAAATCTGCTGCACTGTTTTCATCATCCCAAAAATCCAGGCAGCCCCTGGAAGGGGAATGGTTCAGCTCCCACCCTGAGCTCCCTTCCCTTCCTCCTCTCTTCTCCCCACCCCTCATCTTGCACAGCCAGGCGTGATACCCGGCGCGCTGGGAGAAGAGCTGTTTTCATCAGAAACTAACCCAGCAAAAAAAAAAGTCATCCTTTTTTTTTGTCAGAGCGGTGGCCTTTTCTGCTGGCTGCGGGGGCCGTTGGGCTGGCAGGGATGGGTGGAGGAGGAGGATGGCAGGAGGAAGAGCGGAGGAGGTCGGGAGGCGAGGGGGCGTGCGAGCACCCCACGCGCTGCCGCCGAGGCATGGGCTAAATTTCACGTAACAATGGCAACGAAACGATTTTCTTCTACTGCGTGTGATGCCGACTGGATGGGTTTTGTGGTGGGGGCGATGTGTAGGTTTAAGTGCACTTCAGCTGGATGTTAATACAGCTCACTTGGCCGGTTTTAGTTGGTTTATTGGTGTTTTTCTCCCGGACTTTTGAGTTCTTCAGTAGATGGGATTAAAACTAATGCAAGTACCTGCCTCACTCAACTCGCTGCTGGACGCTGAGCTCTGGATGGTTGAACTAACTAGGGGGAAATGGCATTTCCTAAACTTTTTAATATCCAAAGGCTTTTTCCTAAACTTTTTTTTCACTTTGCATTATGCTTGAACCTAATTAGCGGAGACTGATAGCGATGGTGGATAAGACCGGAGTGGGCTCTAAGCTGAGATTGCTAAAATAGATTTCCACGTTGCTCTGCTTTTGGTGTACAGGCTCTTCTATTTTCCTGGTATAATCTTATCTCTACTCACCTAATAATTTCTTCATTTAAATACGCATGTTGAGATGGAGGAAGAAAGGGATGGGGGAGGGGGAAAACCACAGTCTTTGAAGATTCTCTTGCTGAGGCGCAAGGAGGTAAACGCTTTTTATTCCCTTAGCTTCTGTAATTCTGCTTTACACCCTTACACTCGTCTGCTTTCTTTCTGGTACTTTTTTTTTTTTTTTTTTTTTTTTCTTCCTCTTCCAGCCTGCTGGTTCCTCTGGGAGTGCTGTGGCCACCCCTCCGCCCTTGGTGCGGGGACCGCAGAGCGTTCCTGCTGGCAAGCCGTCCCTCCAGGTCAGTGGGGTGGGCCAGGCTGCCAGGATTAGGGCGCGGAGCGGAGGAGAAGGTGCTCAGTTCAGGAAGGGACAATCCCATCCCCTTAACGGACAGGTGGAGGGTTGTTTTCTTTAACTCCCGAAACCCCACTATAAGCTTTTTAAGAACATTTGGGGTGGGAGATAGGAGAGTAACACAGATAACCCCCATAAGCTTATTTTTTCAGTGGCTCATCATCCTGATCCACACTGCTGGTAAATCCATCCATCCCAGCGCTAACCACCTTTGGGGAAAGAGGATGCCATGGAGTTATGTCACAGGAATATCGTGGCAGCCTCTTGCCGAACCCTCAGGAGACTTAATTGTGCCCTCTGTGTGATTAACTGCAAGAGCTGAGTGAATCATATTATTTTCTTTGGTGGCTGAATGGCACATGATGGTAGGAAAGATCTCAGTTAAATGAAATGGTGGGAAGGGAAGGAAAGGAAAAAAATCTGTCAGCCTAATCTTCCTCGGGAGTCTAGCATCTCCTTTGGCTTTTGGATTTAAAAACCACTGCCGGTTATTTACCTCGGGCTAATTCGAACCAAATTTCAAAACAGCTTGGGCACAAAACGCTTTTCACTTGGAAAATGGCAACTCTTATGTCAAAACCCCCTGGAATGCTGTACCCGAGGGAAGGGGTAAATTCGCCATCCATTCAGGAAACGCTCACAAAACCTAAAGCCATCTGTCAGTTGGAGTAATCTCTTCCTTGGGGCGCGTTTGCCTCTGCTGCAGACAGCACTTTCAGAGGAACTGGACCCACGAGTTACGTCTTCAACAACCAGACAGTGAAACTTGGGTTGGACAGAGCAGAGAGCTGGGAGCTAAAGAAGCCAGAATTGAAGTTATTCTATCTAATTTGTGGTGTTTGGGCAAATTAACCTAACCTCCATCTGCTTTTGCTTGACTCTAAAATCTCTACTAATTCCTGCATGTAGCAGTTGAGTAAACGTTTGGTCTTGAGATAAAAGGCAGAACAAGTGGATTAAATTTCCCACCTGCCTAAACACGGACCTGTGTGTACAGGCGGTGACCCATCAAAGTGGGAGTTTGGGGTGATTTTAGGAATCTCCATTCACAGAGGACGGTCAGTTTGGGGCCAGACGGGTAAAGCCACACGAATAGGACAGGGAGAGGTTTTTGCTTGGGCTCAGTCGCGCAGCGTTAGTGCTCTGCAGGAATGTGACGCATGAAACCATGTCACCTTCATGAGAAACTTTGAGGATTTAATACAGCCCGCGGCCCAGAAAGCACGGGCAGTGATTTTTTTCAAGCTTCTTCAACCTGACTCCTTTTCTTTTTCATTTTTCTAAAGCTTTTCCCCTTTTCCTGTCTGTTTTTTCCCTTCCCACACACGCACACACCCCCTGTCTGCTCACCTCCTCGGGTTCCTGCATTTCCAACTTCTCCCTGCCCTGTGCTTCTACTTGAAGACAGCAGTTTGTATTTCCCCGTTCTTTCACGCCTTCTGCCAAAATACACTTTTTTTTTCTGGGTTTTTTTGGCCACTAAGAGCTCTGAAGCCAGAGCCATCTCTTGTCCTGCCCTGCGTCCATCCCATCAGCCAGAGAGGAGAGCTGCTCCCCGTACCCCCCGCTCTCCCGCTCGGCTCTTTGCTGCCTCTCACTTCTTGAGAGACTGACTTCCAGTGGTGGGAGGGCCGATGAAAACACTGCTCAGGACCGCTCTTTACCGTTTGAATTCCGTGCGGGATGAGAGAGAGAGCGGTCCCCGAGCCGTTGCATTGCTGCGTGAGACGCCAGCCGTGTTCTGTGGGCACGCTGAGTGGCGCGAGAGAGCGCGGGGATAAACAGACCAGAACAAAACCAGTGCGAGTAAACGCTTTTCTGTTTTGCAGACCTCTTCTACGCGTATCCCGGGCACCGTTATTCCTCCCCCCTTGGTCCGCGGAGGGCAGCAGGCTTCTTCAAAACTAGGAACTCAGCAAAACACGCAGATAGTAATGCCGCCCCTCGTCAGGGGAGCGCAGGTAAGGCTTTGCCTTGGGGTACGTCCGCTCTGCTTTTCCTTAACGCACCTCGACTGTTTCCTGAAGGGAACCTCTGAGGTTCTAAGGGAATTTCTAGATGTTTTGCTGCTGAAAGATCCTGCCTCGTTCCAGTTTTGTGTGTTGTGCTGTCCCATAACGCCTCCAGTGGAGCATGAGGGTCCTGTGGCGATGCAGAATGCTGCCTTCCCTGCGCAGCCCCTTCCCTGGGCCGTGCCAAAGCAGCTTCTTTGCCTTCATTATGAAAGTTAATTTACCAGCGGCAGCAGAGGAAATGAAACACAATCCCTCCTCCTTCCATTTTCTCCCCCCTCATTATTCGTTCTGTCATATCGATTTCACCTTTTCAGATGCTAAAACTCACTTTTTTTTCCTCCTCCTTGTGTCTGTCTTGCGGTTGAATAAGAGCTGCTGAAATGAGATCAGCAACGGGGAGGCTGAAAGTGCCGCTTTGTGGGGTCTTTATCACCTACAACAGAAAATAGTGGTGTCACTAAAGGAGTGGGAAAGCAATGTTCAATTCGATATGGTCTTCTAAAATTATGACTTCCGTGGGATAGCAGGGAAAGAAGAAGACAAATTTCCTTGTTAAATGAGGATTTATTTTGCAGTGAAAGGTCTGCTTTTATCAGTTGCGAAGGCAGCACTAAGGAGAGAGGGAGAGATTTGGTATTTAATTTTCTTTCTCTTCTGATGATGGAGAAAAACTCACTCTGAGCAATAGCTTTCCTAGTGCCTTTAAAGTGAAACAGGCTTAACAACTCTACGTTTTGAAAGGAGTTTGACTGGGAAACTTAGATTTTATTTTATTTTTTTGTGGCACAGCTGTTTTGGCTGTGATGTGATGGCTTCCCACATGAACTGTGATGGCCTCAGACATGAGCATCTCTTCGTGTTACGTTGCACTTGTTTCATTCTGACAGCGGGAAAGGGAAAAACACCACATTTTTGACACGGGTGTTAATTATCACGCTTTCTTTGCGTTCCCTGCCTTGCCTCACTTCTGCTGTGCCGCGTCATCCCACTCAAAACCCTCCCCGTCCTTCGTGGCCCCATCGCATCAGCCCATTTCTGTGTCTTCCCAGCAAATCCACAACATCCGCCAGCACTCCAGCACGGGGCCGCCTCCGCTGCTGCTGGCGCCGCGGGCTTCCGTCCCCAGCGTCCAAATCCAGGGGCAGCGAATTATCCAGCAGGGGCTGATCCGCGTCGCCAACGTCCCCAACACCAGCCTGCTCGTCAACATCCCGCAGGTGAGCCCCGCGCGGTGCCTGGCGCCAGACGCAGCATCCCGAGGAGCTAATTAGTGAGCCTCGGGTTCTTGTACCTAATTGGCGTGGCTTGGTGTCCTCTAAGGGATGGGGTTGCTTATTACTCCAGCTCCTCCTTCATCCTCACCTTCGCCTCCCGTACGCAGGAGTGAACTAAAACAATACAGAGCATTGGGAGGAAATACGTATTTCAGTCAACTAAATGTGGCGCCCCTTTCCAAATTTGGTGTTTTGATATGAAGGTGTCCATTAGAATAGGTTTTTTTTTTCTTCCTTAAGAAGCGTAAATGAGTGTTCTGGTGAACAGAGCTCAGAATTGGTTAGTGCTGCTGCTTGAGCCACCAAGAGGTGCTGAAGCAGCAGCTTAACATCTGTCACTGGTGGTACCATACAACTGCTGTAGATAAAGGACACCATTTAAAGTCAGTGCTTTGGCAAAATCATGAGGAAAATGACTCCTTTTTGCTTTTTTTTCTTGAGAATTTCTAAAAGTGATCAGTAAAGAAAAACAAAGTTCTTTAGAAAAACAATTAGAGCACTAGGTGACGGGCACGGTGTTGCAGTGAACGTATGTATTGTGGTCTGGTGGTCACCCACAAAACCAAGGACTTAGAGGCTGGTGGGTGGGTGGGTCTGGTCCCGGTCCCAAGCAGCCAGTGCTCCTGGAGGACACGCAGCCCCCCAGCGGCATCAGAGCCAGTGCCACTGCTGTCCCCTCCCTCCCGGGGGACCACAGCACGTGGCTTGAAGCACCCAACCATCCGGCGTTTGTCACTTCAGCTCCGTCCTGTTCCCCTCCCAGGCGTCGCCAACTTCAATCAAAGGTACAACCGTGACATCCGCTCAGGCCAACGCCACCACCACCAGCGCCGCCTCCATCGGCAACTCCAACGACTCGCCGGCCAGCCGGCAAGCGGCCGCCAAGCTGGCCTTGCGGAAGCAGCTGGAGAAGACGCTGTTGGAGATCCCTCCTCCCAAGCCGCCCGCGCCAGAGATGAACTTCCTGCCAAGCGCGGCTAATAACGAATTTATTTACTTAGTGGGATTGGAAGAAGTTGTGCAGAATTTGCTGGAAACTCAAGGTGAGAGAGCGTTAAAAGTGTTCGTTGAAAGCGAAGAGAGAGCCTTCCCCATCTGGATTTTATCTCAATAGCAGGCAGCCAGGAGTTTCAGGCTTCGCAGGATTAAGTTGGCACATTCTGTCACATCTAGGATTCATTTTAATAATATTCAAACTCCTTTATTTAAAATTCTAATTAAAAAAAAAAAAAAAAGTTATGATATCTCATAGGCTGGACGCTGGTTGTAAAGGTTTCTTTCATGCATCCAGTTCTCTCCAGAGCTTTTGACTTTCTCTCGGCCACTCGTTTGTCCATCACCACTGAATCATCTAACTGGTATCTAAAGAAGCATCCACTGGGAAGATTTAGCAATGCCAAAGGCTTCAGCCTGATGGGAGCTAAGGGTTGGAGGGTTTGCTTTGTTGGGTTTTTTAATGCTGAAATATATTCTTGAGGTGTCTCAAGTATTATTCACTCCTAGAAGGGTGGAGCCGAGCTGACCAGGTTGTGTTCTCCAGGTAAAGTGTCGGTTCCTGTCTCGTCTCGCGAGCCCTACATGTGTGCTCAGTGTAAGACGGACTTCACCTGCCGCTGGAGGGAGGAGAAGAACGGAACCATTATGTGCGAAACCTGCATGACCTCCAACCAGAAAAAGGCCTTGAAAGCCGAGCACACCAACCGGCTGAAGGCCGCCTTCGTCAAAGCGCTGCAGCAGGAGCAGGAGATCGAGCAGAGGATACTGCAGCAGACGGCGGCTCCCGTCCAGACCAAGTCGGACCCCATCGTGCAGCACCACTCGCTCAAGCAGGTACGGCCCCGGCCACCAGAACCCCTGGGTAGCGATGGGGCGAGGGTCCCACCACTCCAAGCACGAACGTTGGCTACGTAGACATGAAAATGATACACGCAAAAGCAATAACTTACTTTATTTTAGCTCTGCAGAGCGTGTCTTTTGAGTCTAAGCTGGGGAAAGTGTTCTGTCGCGTGGGGAGCCGATGTATAAATGATGTTCCCTGTACCTGAAGAATGATGGTTTTCTACAGAGTCACTGTAATTATCCAGGCGGTTTAGCTCCTAGCTTGCAAAATCTGCTCCTGAATTTTTTTTAGGAGGTATGAAATGGAAAAAGGTGCTCCAGTGCCAAATACTCAAGAGTAAATTGACCCAAAATAGGGAAAAATAAATAAAGAGGCTTGAGCCAGGAGCACATAATGTTGCTTGTGAAGTTTTAAGAGGGTGGTGGCAGCCATCCATGACGGGGACTGGGCGTCTCACAACCTTGGTAAAACCACCCTTCACCTGGGGGGGGATGGAAGCTGTTTAAGTGCTGCTTTGGGTTGAAATAATGGAGGTGCTGGTTATTTGGGGTGGGGAAGGAGAGCGCGGCCTCTGCGCGGAGGTGCTTACACAGCGCATTTTTTTTGCTGCTTTGCAGCTGATTATAACGCCTCGTCCTTACAGGTGCTTTCAGAAGTAGAAAGCTGAGTCTTGTTTTACTGTAGAGATATCTTAGAATTTCAGCCCTGAAACTATAGCAACGCGCTGCAGACCTGGCAGAAGCAGCCGGGAGAGGAGAAGAGGGGGCAGGAAGGAGTCATCCAGGTGGTTGCACTCGAGGGACAGAAGACTCTATTCCCGTCTTACCCTATGCTCTCTTGCCAGACTTCCAGCCAGATGTCTCGAGGTCCTCCCGGAGCTCCCCGCGGGGTGTTGCATGCATTTAGCCAGTCCCCCAAGTTGCAGAATGCATCGTCTGCAGCAGCACTTGGGAGCAGGCCAGGTAAGCATGCCGAGAGACCTGTCAGCAAGGGCAGCGCGGCCGCCTGGAAGAAGACTCCCATCAATACAGGTAGATTTTTCTCTTAAAAATTTTCTTTTCTTTGTAGTTATTAGCCCCGCTCTGTCCATCAATCATAGCTCCTTGGGGTGAGGATGCTTTCTCTTCCACGCTTCCTGCGTCAAAGCCCAAGGGCTTTGCTCTTAGTTTCCTCGTTGGCACTTGGCTTTTGATGTGGTTTGTGCTCATCAGAAGGGGCACTCAGGTGGTGCTACCAACTCAAAACTACCACTTTCACAGAATCACAGAGCGATATAGGGTTGGAAGGGACCTCTGGAGATCATCTAGTCCAACCCCCTGCCAAAGCAGGTCCACCCAGAGCAGGTCCCACAGGAACGTGTCCAGGTGGGGTTTGAATGTCTCCAGAGAAGGAGACTCCACCACCTCCCTGGGTAGCCTCTGCCAGGGCTCTGCCACCCTCACAGTGAAGAAGTTCCTCCTTATGTTTAGGTGGAACTTCTACTATTCAATTTTGTGCCCGTTTCCTCTTGTCCTCTTGTACCTTTCCACATTTATAAGTAGATGAAATAGGTGGAATGTCAGACTGTTCACGGTTGAGTCTAGCACAGCCAGTGCTGCGCTGCAGGAGTTTGTCCTTGGTTTCTGGGAGTTTAATTCAGTCGTTTAATTCTGACTGAGAGTGACGTATGGCAAATAGAGGGTTTTGCTCTTGGTAAGGCTGCAGCGCACCCTCCCAGGATCTGAAATAACTAAAGCTGTTGCTTCAAAGAAATGGAAATTACAAATTCTAATCTAATTTTTTTTATATATAGATAAGAATCTGACTTGAGAAAAGTTGTCTGTTTTCTTAAATGGTAGTTAAGGGTCTCCAGGCAGGAAACACTGAAGCAACTTGCTCTTTTGTGATCTACTTTCTTGCCCAGTGTTGAACAGATTTCTCTTTGGTTTTATTCCTGACAGCTTAATTTATCACCTAAAATACAATTTCATTGCAGAGAGCTCTAGCTCACTCAAATCTTCATTTCTGGTACAAGAACTCTTGCTCCTGTTGGTTTAGATGATTTTGGAAGCTTTGATCTTCTGAAGGTGTCTGACCTTCCTGGCCAACAGTGCCCCGTGCTTAGACGATCCGTTTTTATGGGGGTGAAATCCCAGTGGTATTGAGGGTTTGCTACTGGTTTGTCTCCTGTTTTTATCACGCCGTGACACCTTGTTCTCTCTTCTCTTTTTCTCACTCGTCAGGTGGGGCTTTACCTTTCGTTAATCCTAGTTTAGCTGTGCACAAGTCGTCTTCAGCAGTAGACCGCCAGCGTGAATATCTCCTGGATATGATTCCCCCACGGTCCATCCCACAGTCCGCCACGTGGAAATAATGCAGAGGAACGCCCGAGAGGAAGACTTTCCTGTTTCTGCCATCCTTTTTATACCACATTACAGTGGAATCTGCTTTAATCCCAGCTGGATATGCCCCCAAGGCTTTATAGGATGCAAGAAAGACCACTCCTCATCCCACCGAGTGCTGCTGTCCCTGCTATGAGAAAATGACACCACGTGGGTGGCAAAGACTCGAGCTTGTTTGGTTCTCAGATTCTTAACGATTGACTGATGATGAAGGCCATCAGGGAAGGGGAAGAATCCTTCTTCTTTTGGGGTTTGTTTTTTTTTTTTTTGGCTTTATGTATTTAGTTTGGGTTTTGTTTTTTGTCACCAGCACAAAAGGAGGACTAAATGACTCTCTGCCTTCCGTTTCGTTATTAATTACTACCCAGTCGCCAGGAGCGTGGTGGTCGCTGGCGCTCGAGCACGGATGTCGAGTTCAAGGAGAAGAGGAATTTCAACCCCGTCTTGCAGATGCGTTTAGTGAAGCCCAGTTCACGTTTGCTTCTCTTCCCTGCCCCTCCTCCAGCCGGGAGGGCAGTCTCCAGATTATAATGTTTCCGAATCTTCTGATGATGACCTAATGATAAATAAGTGCAAACTCAAATTCCAGTTGAGTATGGGTTGGTTTTTTTCTTTTTTTTTTTTTCCGAAGGGACTGGCTGNNNTTTTTCCGAAGGGACTGGCTGCCACCAAAAACTTGTCCTGTAGGTGGGAACCAGTGCGGGAGCCTCTCACTTTTGTTGGATTCTGTTTTGAATAGACTTTTGAACTGTTGGTAGTCTAAAATCTAATTTACTGAATAGACAAACACCTTTGTTCAGTCTTTCTAATTCAGCGAAGAGCAGTTGGGCCTTTCGTATGTTCCCAGAGACTTCAAAGTGAAACTGTTTTTGATTATTTTCTTTTTCGGAGGGTTGGTTTTTGTTGTTGTTTTGAGCAATTTTACTCAAAAAAAAAAAAAAAAAAAAAAAAAAAAATAAAAAAGAAATTTATAGATAAT
>VXAK01020243.1:1864-21511 GCA_013399435.1 Arenaria interpres | reverse complement strand
TTTTTTTTTCTGGTGAAATAGCTCACATTTAAGACAAAAGAAGGACTGCTAAAGTAGTATCACGTAATTTTTTTTTTTTTTTTAAAGAAAAGAGTATCCTTACTTTCTCTTTGTGGATTTTAAACAATTCCAAATTGGTGTTGAGATTTTGACTCACTTGTATTTTCAAAGGCACTCTCTTCTGTTACTAAACATCTAGAGGAAAAAGATTTACTTTCAATAAGTAGACCGGTATTTCCCTCTGGTTTCTGTGCTTTCTCTTATTCTTGTTCCCCAGAGCATCCCTGCAGTACATTTTTCAGTCCATCCATTCCAAATGTTCTAATTTTTCTATACCCTGTCCCTGTGCCATATCCTTTTTTGTTTTTCTTTTTTTTTTCTCATACACTCCCACAGAGAACATGAACATTACATCCAAAAAACATCCAGAAAAGGTTCTCCAATTTAGAGCAAATAACTTTGTCCATCCCTTTTCAGAATTATTGTATTCAAGGGCTGCCATTAAAAGGTTAGTATTTCAACTACCACAATATTGCCATCTCCAAGCGAATATAGTAGTAATTTAGGTGACCTCATAAAACTTTTTAATTTAAAAAAATGCTTCGAGTTGTTCATATTTGTGTGCCTCCCAAACTTCCCCCAGAAATTGGTGAGGGGCAAAAATAAAGCTATAAAAAAAGAAACCAGCAATAAATCTGAGATATTTACAAAATCATACAACTCCAGGAACTGGATGTAGAGAGAAGCAACACTGTAAGGCCTACAATATACTTGGAAGAGTTTGCAAGTTTGCAATGGTATTTCAACAACCCTACTTTTACTAACTTAGTCCTAAATTAGAGAAAATCTTTGTTTCCAGAAGGCTAAATGTGTTTATCTAAATGTTTATCTTGTGTGCTCTCAGTGCTGCAGTTTGCATCTTCGGGACAGTGCTGTGACGGAGACTGAATAGCAAGAACAGTATTTACGCAATTGCAGAATGACAGTGAAATGGAGAGCTATTTTTATCATTGAGTTTGGCAGCACCAGCTAAGCACTAGGTGCTTTGAGTGTTTCAAAAGGCCTAGTTTGCACATGGTAGAGCTAATAGCCCAGGAAGGGAACAATAAGAAATGCAGATGTGATGGGAGGGAGGAGAGCAATTGTAGCCAGCGCATGCAAAAACCAACTCTCAACATACGTGGAAATGGGCTCAGTAAGACTGCACACTGATCAGGTAGTGCCATCCATCAGGACCACTGGGTGATGGCATCTCACACACCGTCAAGGATGGAAGAAACGGCAGCACTGAAGCGCATCCCAGAGCTACAAAGACGGTGAGTGCCAGGAGGAGCATCGCTTCACCACTGCAGGCTGCCCCATCCTCTTCTGACATTGTCTAATACGGTAATAATGCCAGAACATTCTGACTAGCTTTGCTGATGTGCCATGTGTAGGCTGAACTCTTTACACAGAAAGTCAGGGTGTCTTAAAAGATATGTGTGGGGACAGAACCTCTTATTTACCAGCCCCTCTTATTTCTAGTGAGGCAGTGAAAATAAAAAAAGAGGAGCTCCCAAGCAACCCCATCCCACAAGCCAGGTACTGTTTTATCTCCAAATGCTTTTCCAGGAGTGTAACTGTTGTGTGTATGTAGCATCTCTTGAGGAATGGAAAAGGGCGGGAGAGAAGGAAGGAGAAGCAATGGTTTTGCAGAGCTGTGAACACTATTTGCCTACCCAGTCCTTGCCCTGCAGAGACAGGCTGTAAGCAATGAAAACAGGCTGCAGGGAGTTTTCTGAAACTGCTGAATGTGGAGTAGCACTTACTCAATTCTCTACCAGGCAGTATTCCCTGAAGTACAATTTTGAAATTACTCTGGACAATTTATCACCTGCCCAAATGACCCTGCCACTTCGCTAGTCCATCTGCCTGGAACTCACTCTAATATTCCCAGCCCTAGAAGCAGCAATAAACAACTGCCATTTTTTATAAATCAACCTGCCAAATACAGCTTTTTCTTCCCTGTCTGATGCCCAGAACAAATAATAGTAATTCCTGGGTCACCAACATGTTTTCTAGACATTAAAATGTCATAATTTTCACTGCTAAATAGAAGGGGAAAAAACCCACAACACACAATTGTGATCATTCTGGGAAATGCTTTATGGTTTGACCAGCTACCATCTGACTTCTATTTCTGGAATAAGCACATTAAAAATAAATAAAGAGGTTGTCTTGCTTTTTTAACATGCCATATGTTAAATATTCAGACTGTGCTCCGCACAAGACCTCCACTTACTCATGTGCCTTTACAATACTAACTGGAGAATGGCTTATTGTCAAGAAGCAGGAGACATGGACACCACAGCTCGTCCCCGGCTCCCTACCAGCTCTCTGGGTGAAGAGCAGCTTCACAGCAGAGAGAGGACCCCTCTGGGTTTGCTACACCCCTTCTTCTGCACCCAGCACAAGGAGGTCGTATATTTCCCACAGGTAATGTTCATCGTCTTTACTCCCCTGAGATAACAGAGTGAGAACACTCAGTGCCTTTACAGATATCATGGAGAGAAACACTGAAAAATATTATTTATATAAAAAAGCCTAAAAAATTAATTCAACTTTTTTTTTTTTTTCCCCAAGAACCAAGGAGTTAATTTTATCATGGTAACAATAAAGTGAACATTAGCTCTGAAAGTCAAAGCAACTGACAAAGTACATAATTATTTTCAAAAGATGGGAAAGGTTTTGTAATTGCAGACTAAATCCTCTTTAAATCACATCCAGGTCTCTCCAACATCTTCCTTTTAAACTTTTTAGTTTTCCTCTCAATTGATTTGTCTTCCCTTTGCACTTCAGTGATTATTGATTCTTCCCTTCTGAAGGAGCACAATTATAAAACAATTATCTGCTCTCTCAGTATTTCCCTGTCAGCTACAAACAGAATGTTATTCCATTAGTGTACAGTTAGATCTTTTATCTTCATTTAAGTACAACTGTTAAAATAGGAAAACAGCATGCAATTTGTTTTCTGATGCTGGATATAATGTACTAACATATATGTGACATCATCTGTATGTGTGTGTATGTATATGCATACATAAACATATACAGGTGGCATATGACAGTGATGTATGCAGAAGTAATACTGGGCTTTCTATACATTCCTGAAGCTCTTACACAATTAAAACCCCATCTTCTCTCTCAGCCACACTTTCCTCAACAGTGTTTCACTACCAAATGCACTATTTCTGTGTATAAACGCAGCACCAACCGATGCCATGCTCAACACACAATCCTTTTCTACTTGCTCTGCTGCTTCTTCATTTTCAAAAAGCTTTTTATTTAAGAATGTACAGAGCTCCTTCGGAGGATAGATTTACCTTAAGGTATCTTAGGGAAATCCTTGTTTCCCAGAGTCAGTAGGAGTTTGATATTGCCTTCAGTTGATCCAGCATCTCACTTGATTTTCCCTGTTCTTTTGTGTCTGAATGGAACGGCAGCTATTACGTCCCAGCCATAAGAGGAGAAAGGATTTGGGAGGCACGAATGCAACAGACAGACACGAGGGAGAGACAACTGCGCAGTAAAGATAGCAGAAACGAGTGCTGTGGTTCATATGGATTTTAGTTCGTTTCAAGTAGTATTCCCTGTTTTGTTTTTATGCTGAAATAACAAAAGGAACCATTAACATTTCCTCATGTATATTCTACATCGAAATAAATGTAAGTTCAAGTTTTATTTGTGTGTCTGTACTCCTGGCACTATGACTACGGACGTCCCTTTCTTATCAACAAACAGTAATATTATACCAGTCTCTATTACATGTTCTTGCATTTATTTTCTCTGCAGCAGTAAAATTGGATATGCTGGTGAACATGTTCTTCTCTGAAAAGCAAGCTGCAGAAAAATTAGTAGATTTTGCATCTATTGCAGTGTACATAGGATTCACGTGGAGACTGGTTCTTATCTAACCAACTGAAGACTACTGTCATGTCGGTATTTACTACTCTTGTACCATCATCTGATAACCTAAGAGAAAATACAGCAATACTGTTTTATACGTGCTGTGGAATTAAACACTATTTAGCAGGAAACTGAAAGGAAAGGGACATCACGGTCTGTTAAATTTGTGTACAGAAATACAATATACAGCCCAAATAACCAAGCATAAAACCAGCACAGAGAACATGTACGACCCTATTACAAAGTTTCCTTGCTGTTCCTATTATTATTATCACTTATTTTCCACCAACTTTAAAAATGGTACAAAAACTGCCCTGCTAAGCAACTTGCAACATTACCTAGACCTGGATAATTAAGGATTCAGAAAAAAATACTATGCAGCCTAAAGCATAAAATGAATACCCAGGTTGTCTGAACATTTTGTTCTTCTCTCACACATAGCCTATTTCATTTTAATCCACTAGGCTTTTGGGTGCCTTTTTAAATGTTTTTCCCCCAATCACTTCAGACTTATTTTTCCATTACTGCATTTCGTGTGACAAAGGTCCCACATACACTATTTTGAGATACTGCATTAGTTGTAAAAATGCCTTGTGACGAATACTGATTATTTTAGGACACAGTTAAAGGTTTGTTGTGTTTCTCAGCTTTGGTTCCATCAGAAATGATAATTCTCAGGCCAACGGCACGAAGCCACCTTCCCCAGTGCTAATTCAGCAATGGTCCGGGTGTCGCCAATTTTAATGGCTGATAAGAAATGTTACCACAGAGATTCCTCTTTGTTATCACTATCAGCTCAGCTGTCATGCTTCATCTTTTGAAACTTATTAATATAGTTGATATTTGTGGTCACACTGAGAAGCGTACACATAAATATACACAGACCTATACCTGTAGGTAGCTTTTACCAAGCGTTAATGGTGATTCATATGGACGACACCTCTGTATAAAAAGCCAAAGAGAAAGAAGCAGAGAAGAGTTCTCTCATTTGTTTCTCCTCTCATACTGCACGTGCAGACCAACCCTAAGCCTCCTGTCTTTCTCGCTCAATGAGCCAGCTGGGCACCTTCAATGGAAAAATCCCCCAGTGTTGCTAGAGCAGGAAACCTGCATGATGGAAACCGCCCTCTGGAAGTGTCTCTCTGTATCACTGAATTTAAGAGAAACATGGGAAGATTCACGTTCTAGCCTAGGTACCTAAATACCCTTACAGAGGTTTTTCTAGGTTATTTTACTGCAGTAGCTGTGTTTATCAATCTCCATTTTCCAATGGCCAGCAAGACCTTTGTTCCCCACAGTAAGAAACTTGACAGAGGGCTGCACCAACCTGTAAGGGCATTTCTCCCTGTTTGTGGGGGCTGGAGAGGGTAGGAAATAACAAATGTAGCTCCTCTGCTCCCTTGACAGACACTTTTGACACCTAGACGCTATGCCACAAGGGTGTGAGTAATGAGCCATCTTGGGTACTCACACAGTCATGCCCTGGTGCTGCACTGCCCCATGTTTGCACTGCGTGAAAACGTGACGCGGGCTCATGGTGGTCATCTATCTCCACACAAACCCACAGGGCAGTCTTGCCCAGATTTTGTATTTTAGGGTAGTTCCTCACTAAAAGTAGGCAATAGATGAAAAAGAAGCACATAGTCATTAACGTAGTGTAACTCTAACTGATCACCAGAAAGGATTAATTCACATGATGTGCTAATTTCCATTAAAAAAGCCTAAATACGGACATAAAGAAATACATAAAAAAATAGAAACAAAATTGCAATCGTTTATTCTAGATTAACACTTTAACGGTTTGACAATTCCCTATCGATTTTAATATAGTATAACTAACCTTGTCTTATCTAAGTCCTGTTATCTGTTTAAAAGCTCTACATTTCTTCAAATCTTGCTGAATGTGTTAACTCATTACTATCTTGAGACATGCAGTTATCACTTGATAGAGAAGAAACACTATTTCTTTACAACATTTTTAATTCAATATATCTGAATTTTATTTTAAGAGCCTGTATTCTTATCAAACATGTCAACCAGTCAGAGCCTGTCCACTCCTGTTTGCTCCTTCTCTCACTGTTGGTATGCCTTTACCAGGATAGTTTTAAAATGTGTTAAAATCTAAATAGAAAATGCAAATATATTTAGTGAAATGTTTATACTTTCTTAAAGAAAAATCTTTAAGAAAGATTTTTTCACCTTTGTACGTATTTTTCACCACGAAGTTCTAAGTAAACTCTAGTATAATATCAGGCAACCCTCACACAGGAAGTTTTACTCTGTGACTTATGAAAAAAAACTTTTAGCTACCTTTATTAGAGAAAATATGGAATCTATTATACAATTGACATTTGAGAGATCATCATGTGTATTAAGCTGTTATGATTTTGCTTTTATTTACATATAAAGTATTTGATACTTTTGAACAAAAAGAGCACGTAGTGCCACCTAGGGGTATTCATAAGCTTATGAATTTGAGTTTTTGACAGCTCAAATATTCTGAATTAAGTTTATTTTTCATAACTGAATTCCTAGGAATAAAAATAAGTATTAGAGGAGGTTTATGCAATTTAGTCTTGCCAGCCTGACATATGCTAATTCCAGAAACACCAAGAAATTAAGTTTTTTCTCTGTTTCAGCCAGTAGCTCTAAAGTAACTGGCTCTCACAGAAAATTACAAAGTAAATAATCTGCATATTAGAAGGAAATAAATACTCAGAAAAAAAAAAAGCCCTTATCCTTCCTCAAGACTCCCATCTTACCAAAACAATAGAAAATTAAGAATCACGTGAATTGACTGTGTCGGAAGTGTGAAACTCCATTTCACACGCTTGAGTTTGCGTCTCATTTCCTCCAGTCCAACAAAAGATGGGCCAGGTGGGAGGATTCCTCAGCAACAGCATGAAGCCAAAGGGGAAGTCAGCCACACCATCTAGTTATTCACTTCAGTTTTTATTTCCTGGGTCGTTTTGTTTTCATTTGTTGCTTTTTTTCCCCCTTGTTTGTTAGTTTTTGTCAATGAGGCATATATGGGCATAATTCTGGAAAGATTATGGACAGAAAAGTGGATTAGTCTATTATAGACTACTTTCAGACCCAATTAATTGACCAAAAGATCATTGATATCAAAAGGACCCTTGAACCATACTGATTATAGATAAGGATGGCTTTATTTCTAAGGCAGATTTTGTATAGAAAATACTACAGCAAATATAGTATAGGCAGAGGACAAATCCTTGCTATTGTTTTTCACTTCAAACTCAGAATGACCAAACTGACCACACTCATGCAAACATATTAATCAGGCTGCCTTAGCTATGGAAATGCCTCACCACCTCCTGTGAAGATGGTCTGGACTCACCCTACAATGGTACCCCAGCACTTCACCAAGCCAGAACTTTATACATTAACTGGTTCTATAACAAAACATGCACCTGCAGATGATGCTGCATGATTTTTTCTGCCTAACCTAGCAAAACATTTAGCAACGTTTTATTTTAAGCACACGAGGAATTGTCTTGACTCAGTGGGCAAACTTTATATAGGAAGGTTGGCACCACTGGGAAGTGTGCAGTTGTTGGTCTCTCTCAACCCTCTTTTGTCAGACACCAAACAGGACAGTGCCACTCTCAGTCCAGCCTGCCAACACCTCTATGAAATACCCTTATATCACTTCCACAAATACCACAGGAGCAAGGAAGGCTGGTTTTAATATTTTGAATTGATTGATCATTGACTTTCAGCCTACCTGATTTTTCAATAATATTGGACCATAGTGTAGTAGTAATCTTAGTAATCATTCAGTTTTACTGGACAGAACCTAAAAAATCCCTCCCACCTAAGTGCAGAAGTGGCAGGGTCTATTCAGTGTAAACTACAAGAAAAGCAGACAAGTCATTTAACAAACTATCTATGTTCCACATAGCAGGGGTTTTTTTCACAGCTTCCCCCTCTCTATCAAGCACACCCACTCATCTCCACGCTCAAGTAATTCAAAGATGTTACCAGAACGTCTGTGAGGTTTGAAGAATCTGTGAAATTGTATGGATTATTTAGAAAGCACTGTTCAGAAACACTGTATTATAATGGATTTTTCCAAAGAAGTTGTTCAACATTTCCCTTAGAAATCTGCAGGAACTAGAAACATAAGCACAAGAGAGAGGATTTAAGTCTTACTTTAAAGTACTAATGTCAATGGAAATGTGGACTATGGAATTTTCATATTCTATTATTAAGCATTCAGATGATACAACATTAAGGCAATAAAATTCTATTAATCACGATAGTGCTAAAAATAATAATAAAAAAGCTAGTAAACTGATATTGCTTTTTCACAAACTATATGGGAGATCAGTCCTGCAGAACGCTGGGTGGGATCTCTGGGCTCAATCCAGGAAAGCACTTAGCAAGTACCTTATTTTAAGCGTATTAGCAGTTGTCGGAACTGAATGGGAAAGAACCCAAAACCAGCCGAACAGGGGTCTGTCCATCATTTTAACTTTGTCTAGTTAGGTTGGCATCACTGGAAACTTATGTTGGCACCTGTCAAAATGTAGATCATTCTGGTTTCAGTTCACTCTGCTATATGTGAGTGGAGAACTCTTTGCTTTACATCATCTATCAGACCCGAGAGCCTCCTCAATTACATTATTTCTCTTCTCTGAAGTTGTTACTTCTCCACCTAGATCCTCCAATTCCTATTACACCCTTGTGTGAGGGTCCTCACATATAATTCACCAAACTAATAGCATTTCCATAGCTGCAATTCGTTCCAATCCAATTTGATTTCTAGAGGAATGATTTAATCATCTAATTGGAAATAACCACTCTCTGCTGTATTTTCTTAGGCTGCTTTTCCACTGCATGGAAAGAAGACAGTTATGGACAATTAAAATTACTCTAAGTGATACAGGGCAAAACTACATTTGAAATTATGTTCGATAACTAAGAGTTTGGTGAGCTGACCTCTCTGAGTTACAGAAAGGCCTAAAAATACAAAACAAATTAGTATCTCCCCTTGATACAGAGCTTATCGACTTTCTTGTTTTTACTAAACAAAGTTGTAGGTTTTTTCCTTTATGAATTACTGCCTTCCTTTACCCAACATAAAATTTTTATGAGTCAGGGACAATCTAGGCCGGACTATCTGCACCACATTCCCAATGTGTTATATTTTTCAGTCTGCCCAGAAAGTTATACAATGGTCCCAGTTAAATCCATGATCTGCTCAGTACACTGTTTGCCCCTTCTTCTGCTCTGACAGGCAACACAGCACACTGAGCTATGGTTTCTGAAGCGGTGCGTTTAGCCACCTCCCCTTCCTTTTGGCTATTATTTGAGGCATTTTATGCCTTTACATGCTTGGTTCTTCAGCGCCTCTACTCTGAGACCACAGAGCGCTGATCACATCTGAAATTCAAACTGGATTTTCTCCTTCTGCATAAAAATAAAAAAACAAACTCTTGTTATAAGGGTTGTGGGCTTTCTTATATATGAACTCTTATCTCTCTTGAAGGGATCCACACTCAGACCAAACTGAGAACCAACAGAAGGCAATGCAAAAGTTAGCATGGCAATCTTGCAAATCAGCATGGACTAAATAAAAATGTCTATAAACAACAAATATGGAGATTTTAGTAAAAGCATAAGTACAGTAAGACAGGATGGGGTAAAACTTTTGAGGAGTAAAGATAAGCCCTTCCAAATAAGATTTTGAATAGTGGTAGTAGGCAGGGGCATATAGCAATATCAGTACACTTTGTGATTGAGAAAGGGAGTATCAGAGGACAGAAATAAACACAGGTTTTCTTAATTCTTCCTGCAGAGCACATGAAGAGTTAGTGAGCAAGTTGTCCCGCCTGAACGCCAACATCCCAGATCTAGATTCACTGCTCTGGAGGCACCTGGTAATGTGCTGAGACATAACATCAGAGCAAGGGAAGATCTTGATGTCTGATATGTGGCTAAAGGCTTATTTTTCTATTTCATGAAGCCAGCTGTAACAATTTTAGGATTCTCTGCCCAAAACAACAGCTTTAGCACCAAGTGTCAACCACATGGTGCTTTTCATCTCATATAGAGATCCAGGCTGTCCCTGGCCAGTCACAACACAGAATACGGACTTTGTACATCTTGACAAGATAGAAGGGGTCCCCCCATTTCGCACAGTCCCAGGCAGCAGTTCCCCTCTCCCCACCACCAGTTCACCCAACTCCAGATGGAGAGGAAATAGGACTGCACACCAGCACTTCACCTCCATGTTCCCGTGCAGAACACCCTGCCACATCTGAAATACATGCTGAACTGCAATTCTCAGTTTCATTTTCAAACACAAGGCAAATGCTTTGGAAGAAATTATACTTTGAATAAAGTATCTAATGCAGCTTCGACACTTGAATTTGGACTCATAGGTCACCTGAGAGTTTTAATGAAGTGTCCTTGTACACGCGTACATGAACATGCAGAGATGAACCTATCCAATGTAAACTCTGGCGGGTTTTCACATGAGAATACTAAACAGCTAAATTCACACATCGACCCCTGATATTAGATGATGGAAGATGGCACTGAATGCTCCTGCTGCCCAGGTCTCAGAAAATTAACAAAGTACAAATCTCAGAATAAATGGGAAAGAAAAAATAATAAACTTCTTTTGGTTCTTAGCTCATTACTGCTACAGTTAAATTAGCTTGTCAATGCTTATGAAACGTTCCTTACAGATTCGTGCTGCCTGTGTCCAAAAACTATTCAGAAATCTAATCCATATGTTTCTTTCTTGTCCCTCGCCTGGATGACTGCAATGCTTTCTCAGCAGGTCTACCAGTAAAGCCGATTAGTAGTCTCCAAGCAATTCAAAATTCAGCTGCAAAACACATAGCTAGAAAAAGAAGGATATTTCTCAACTGTAACCCCAGCATAAATCTTCCAAACAGACTTCTAGTTTGCACTTGGAAACATATCATCTTGCACAGAACACAATAAGATTCTAAATTACTTTACTAAGTTGCTCATCACATACTTCATTCAATCCTGACTTTCCTGTTGCTAATATGGAAAACAAGATATCAGCAGTCTGTTTCACTGAAACAGGATGCTATTATAATCTGTATTATCACAGAACCCCACTGCGATACATTAATCAGAATAAACCCTGATCCAGAAGGTTTACCCTTTGCAAGACAAATAATATATTTAGAGAGGAGAATAGAGACAAATAGAGGACTTTTCTTATCATCCAAGGAAATAGGCGGCAGCAAGAGAATCTCCTAAATTATCCCAAATCCCTTAAATTATCCCCAACTAAATCACGCAGGCAGCAGTGCTGTTCACCACTCTCCTGCGAGCAAACAAACCCAGAGGAGGAGAGAAGAAGAGCAAACTGGGGGAGGCAGCAGAGACACCTACGTGAAGTGTTAGGTAACTTGTGCTCACAAGGTACGCTCCAGCTAAAGGGTGCAGCTACACCAACACGCACCCTGAAACACAGCAGAGTTTACGATGGAGGGTATGCTCCCTGGCATGCCTGTGTCTTCCCACACCATGTACTACTACTGCGAGACACCAGAAAATGTTTTTCGGGCAGCGATAGGCACAAAATGACCTTTGGACGTATTTCTTCCCTTTTATAACTGTGATGCTATGAAATAACCTAATGGCTTTTAAGCAAACTCATATGCATCTGATGCAGCAGAGTGAGCTGATCTGGGATGGGACTGGGCTAAGACATTCTTATACGTGTGCTGGTAGTTTTTAGACTCTTGCATTTTCTACATCAGGAGTTGTAGTTACAGGGTAAAGTTCATTTCTAGGATAAGGGAATATGCATTCCGATCTACAGAAATTAAGACTGCTGGGAAAATGGAATTTAGATTTTTTAAAAATCATAAAATATACTAAATTATGCTAATGTTTATATGGCATTCAAGATCACATAACACATTACTCTCACTTCAACAATCACAGATATTTTATTTCATGCCTTCCTCTAAATCTCCAAAAGCTGAAAATGACACTTTTTATGATGTCTCATTATTCTGAACTCACAATCAGCTCATGTTAAGGTACTAAAATGGTTACATTGCTATCATCTTTCTGTGCATGACAGATAACTTTGCACTAAAATTTGACTGTAATTTATTCATGCTTGACATTAAGATATTAACTAATGGAGTTCAATTTCTCATGAACAACCATAAGAATAATGTTGCAATCATTAATTTTANTTTTTTTTTTTTTTTTTCCCCTGTGGCTATTTGGTATTTTTCAGTTTAGTTACACAACCTCCTGCTTCCTCTTTTCAGTCATCAGAGAAAAGGATAAGGAGATTCCTCTTGACACCCCATTGTTACCAGCCTTGTGAAAGCTGCAGAAAACCCCATGACAATGAGAACACAAGCAGCCACATTTCATTTGAATTTGTGGAAAACTTAACTGCAAGGGTAAAGTGAGAGAAAGGAAGCAGTTTAGTAACTCACAGTTTAGTAACCATCAGGGTAAGTGAAGAAGGTTTAGAAATCCTCTTCACTCTTGCAATTTCCCAGTGTCTTTTCTTCCCATGAGGCCAACAGAGAAAGCACATAATGATTCTCCCACTACCGCTGGGAATTCCAAACAATTTTTTGGAAAGCAGTGGCAATTTCATGAAAGAATAAATTTTTCATTTCTTCTAACCAGCTACTCATTTCTTTAAACTACATGTCTAATTTTTTCAGAAGCATGTGTGCATGGAGGTCTAAGTGCCAGCAACTGGAGCAGGAGGACATCTCCATGGTGCCAGCAACAGAAGAGTCAGCCAAGTATCAGTAGGGCCACAAGTCTGGGCTGGAGACTGGAGAGACTGGAGTAAATGTCTGTGAGTTGGCTCCTGGAGGTGCCAGGGGTCTAAGCCAGCTACTGGAGAGATTATGGGGTCTGAGTTTTGGCTAGCGGAAAGGTCATACATCTGGACCCACTACTGGGTAACACGTGGGCATGTATCTGTGTCTCTGTGCACAAGGTAGCCAGGAGATGGGAGACCCAGGGGCAGCTACAGAGCAGATTGAGTTCCTAAGCTCGGTTCTTGCAGGGAGCCATTGTGCATGCCTGTGTGTCTCTCTGTCTCTGTGTAGGGCTGTGGGCCTCGGAGTCTGTATGTCCAGGTGGCAGCAAGTGGGGAGACCAAGGATCCAGAGGCAGCTGCTAGGCATACTGAGTGTCTGAGCCAAGCTGCTGGTGGGGTCTGCTTTGTGTATGTGTATATTTATACACGTGCATGTTTTGCAAGAGATGGGAATGGGCTGTTTGTGTTTGTGTGAGTACTATGTTTTCTGCCTGGGTTGATTTGTGTGGCTGGCGATATGGATATAGATATGGATATGTACTGTGTGCATGTGTAAGCTGCTGGGAATACATGTTCAGTCTTCCTACTGGCTGGACCTGTGTACATGGAGCTGCAACAACCTTGACTTTTTTGGTCTACCAGGTTTGGCAACTTCTAACAATCATCACTGACACAAATACAGGTTCTCAAAACAGTATTATGCACTACTCCAGTTGAATTAAAGATCTTAATATGTCTGCTGCTGTAGCTGTGCTACACTATATGATGATACAAGAAATACAAGGCTTGCAGACTGGCTGATACAGCTGGGAAAGTGCACAAGCTTTCGAACATGCAGTTCTGTCTTTACATACTTTTGTTCTTAAAAGAACAATATTATGTGTGCAGAGAACCCATTTCTCCAGGTAATACATACCATAAATGTGAAAAGCTGTCAATGTGAGACAGAAGCTAATTGCATTTGGAGGCCACAATTATAGCTGAAGACAATGGCAGGAACAAAGAGACTTAGGGACGCTAAGCACAGAGAACATATTTTCTACAAGAAAGCCAAAGGAACCAGGTATCTGTGTGGTCTGGAAGGATTTTATGGAATGACAATAAATCCCCATTAACAACCTCTAAATCTAAAAATGGTTATATGTCTTAAGATTAATCTACACTGCTAAGGTCTTTCTACTGTGCAGATGCTTCCCTTTTTCCTCAGTTAACCCAAGAAAAACAAGGATTTGGGGTGCCAGTATTTTAACTTTGTTTTTACATGAATAAAATCCCTAGCTGTATCACAGTGGATAAATGAGATTACATTAAAAGTGCAAAAGTGCTGATGTCTCTATCCCAGTCCCATTTATTGTCATGGCAGTGGATCTTCTGCCTCACTGTAGTGAATAAAAGGTAACTCCTTACACGTAAGTAAAATCGCCAACTAAAGGATCTTATTATGGAGGCAGTGCAGCTGACACTTATTGAGTCAATTGCAGTCCTAAGCTCCACCTGGCCTCCTCAAGGGCACTCGCTTCATTTCCCAGGCTGACCGCTGTCACCTTCCCAGGGGCAGCGTCCCCCAGGATGCTCCATCCAGAGCTGGGCTTAGGCAGCAGCTTCCCGCCACCTGCCCAGATCTGCTTAGCGGGTCTGTACCGAGATCAGCGCCTCTTGTCACAGAAATGACAAGGTCACTTACTGCTCCAGACAAGCTCAGAGCAAGAGGATTTGGGGAGGAGGAGGAAATCTGTCTCAAAACAGCAAAGAGTTAACATACCTACTCGGTTTACTGGGTAGTTACTGGGTAGTAGTACCCACCATCTTCCACAAATGGCCCTCGGGTATTGGGAACACCAGAGTCTTCAGAACTGTTGAGGTCTTTGAATACAGTCCAGGTAGGTTATGTGAAATTTATGACCTAATTGTTTCATTATTCATAATTTACATTAATTATCCCTCTTGTCTTTAGAAAGTATTCCATATTTTACCCATTAAAACATGTAACCCACTAAAAATACCTAAAATAGTGTCTGAGTATTCCCAGGCTCCAAAGCATATTGAAGGACAACAAACCATGTCTTTACTTCTTTTAAACTAGAGAATTTCCATTTGCTTCATTGAAGTTCATAAATTTATACCAGTCAATGAAGGGATATGATGGTTAAAATGCATTTACATTACTGAACATGACACAACAGCTCACAAAAGTAAACCATTTCTCATCTTAAAAGTAAGGCGCACCTCACTGTTGTCGTCTAGACCCTACTTCAAAGGACTGCTGAAATTGTGAAAGTTTTTTCTTAAAATCTGAGTGCACTTTAGAGACTTGTAACAGTGATGTTGCATCATTCAATTAAAGTAAGCCCATACTAACCTGACCTAACAGTAGGCTGAGCTCCTTGCCCACAACTTCATCCAGTATAACATTTTTTTTTTCTCAAGAGACCAGCTTCTAGAATTGTGTGATAATAGTCAAATTTCACTTTAGCCTGGTTTCTTAAGAAAAAAAAGAGGAGTATTTTTTTTGGTGAATATCTTAGTACCCCTTTGTCACCACACTTTTAAATAAAATCCAACAAAAGGGTAGGTTCTAATATATGCCTTTCCTACAACTTTCAGGAAAATAAATAGCTGCAAAGAGAAAAGAATCCACCTTTCCTCTCCCATTCCTTCTTCTCATCCAAGAGGAAGGCCACAAAGTCAACTGAAACATTATTAGATACTCACAAATCCATAAAGAAGTCCTTGCCCCAAAAGAAGTTCAGAGATTACACCTTATTAAATGTAGGATATCCACACAGAACAAAGCCACAGTAAAACAGGTTAATAAATAACAGTTTCCCAAACTACAACCTGAAAAATGCAAGTCACTTGCTCTCCTGATTGCCTTGGAAAAGCTCAGAAATGCAGAACCTGGGGGCTCATAGACCTGACATAAACCCCATACCTTTTCTTTTTTGTAATCTTATGATCACCACATGAAAAATAATTGTTTCTAATGCTTCAGCTTGTATTCAGTTTCTTCGGTCAGTTATATGCGATTTCATACAGTTGTGTAACTGTGAGTAAAATCTGTCCTGAAGTCTCTGAATTCTTTCCTCAGGAAGATGCTAATGGCATGGCTGAAATGAGTTCTTCAGCATGCTGTGAGTTTTACAAAAGCCTCTAACCATATTATATAGCAGAGCTTTTATTGTGATAACAGATCATAATTCTTTCCTGTTTTGCAGAATATTGAGTGAAAAATGTAAAAGCACTGTGCATTCTGTAAAAATTGGTGGAAAATTGAACTATTTTTTAAGGAAAGTTGTTTTCATGATATTGTAGAAAGCAGGAGATTCAGTGAGTGAATGTTTGTACACAAATGTATTTCAGCATCTATTTTTCTGCTGGAAATGAGAAGGAAAAAATAAATCTGTACCGAGGGATTTTCTGGAATTGCAGGGTTTTTTGTGTCTGTATCTTCCATCTGAATTTTATTTTGTTACAAATATAATTACCAGACAGTGAAGCCACTTGCTTTGCTTTCTCTTCTCAATACAAAACAGAGGAAATACAGAAGAGAAATTTTACCCCAGCGGACACTTGNTACCCTTTCTTGCATCAGGGACCCAGATATTGAAAGGAGGAAGATGGTATATGATCTTAAAGCCAGGCTTTTCAAAATTGGGTGCCATATTTAGGCACCTATATATAAATGGCCTGATTTTCAGAAGTACTGAGTACTCATCAGTTCCCATTGATTTCAATAGGACTTAGAATTGATCACACCTCTGCAAATCAGGCCATTTCTATTTAGGCCCAGGCATGTGAATATACCAGAACCACTTTGAGCATCTGTGTTTAAAAGCAATAGCCAAAAGTTCTACTGAAGAGTCTTTAGATAAAGATTGTAATCTGTATGTGAACTCACAAAAACACAAGAGGTGAAATAGAGACACCTGAACTGTGACACTTTCTATTGCACAAATGGAGTTGGTGAGAATTTTGCTGCCAAGAACAACTCTCCAGAGCTCTTCAAAACATGGAACTCTTCTATTTGTAAATAAAGTGGATCTGAATAATCTCATATATTCGTCTTCTTTCCTAACTAAAATAACCCAGTTCTCAGTTTCCATTTCGCTAGCTGCCTGCTGTGACACTAAAAATTATGTTAGTTATGTAACATGATGCTCTTTGTAGCTGCAGAATAAGAGAATAGTGACAGGGACTGGGACAGCCAAGTCCCCACGATGTTTCAGCGTTAGCTGTTTAATGACAGCAGGTTGCAAATGCACGATGCTGAGCTGGAAGGAATTTGCTCCTTTATTCGACAGAACTAGAGAGTTTTAAGCAAAAAAAAAAAGCTAGAAATTGCATGAACAAGAGGCATGAAATTAATTTTTAAACATCGTGTTTGTTGGGAATTAAGAGACCACACACAAATGAATTTTATGTGCCATTACAGAGACAAGAGAAACAATAAAAGTAACCTTATCATTCCCAGAAAATGTCAGATTTTCTTTAAATACCATAAAAATTACATCCTGTGAAGTAAAACGCTCTCCTTAAAGTTTCTGTTTCTTCCAAGGCGCTTTTTTATAGACCTTAATAAATGCACAGGGGAAAAGATCTCCACAGTAGCGTTGACTCAAGCCAGTGAATTCACACAACGCTGAGATGTGTTATGCAAACACAGAAACTTACACCTGGAAGCAACACAGGTTTGTACCCAACCTCATACATCCCTATAAGACTTATCTGTAAAGGTTAAATGATAAAAGATCTACAACCTCAAAGGAGCACAGAGAGACAAGGGGGCGGGTGGTGAGAGAAGACCAAATGATGCCTTGCCAGGCTGGTCCCAGGGCTGCCTCAGGAGAACCTCAGCCTCCCCGCTCCAGGCATGAAACCTATCAAGCCAACTCAATGCTACCACAGCTTTTAACTGAGGGAGGTGGCTGGCTGAGGGGCATGGAACACACGATGGGATGCAGGGGAAAAGCCAACTCGGACACCTCTGTATCACTGTCCTCGGCAAATCTAATTCCAACATGACTCTGTGCAATATGATAGCCTTGCAATCAGGGTAGGTGAGACGGGTATGAAAATAGCTGCCAGTGATGAGCTCACAGCAAGACCTTTCTTGTGTATGTTTGTAAATACAAACTCTCTCAGCACTGCCATTACCAGCCACTCCCTTTAACTCCTGAAGGATTGCTCTTAAACCAGAGCAACGGGGGCACCGCAGAATTCTGCACATGCCTTTGCTCTTCAGGGGCTTTGATGAGTGTGCTTCATCACTCGTCTCTCCCCACGTGAGGGAGATGCTTGTACCAAAACTGTTTCTTTCTCCTTGACCATAAGACAGGAATATTATGGTGCCTTCTCTTTTTGGCAGTTATAGATTTATATGTTGAAGCAACATTTGTTTTCCTTATCACAAGCTCACTGAATCTTAATGCCTTTGCAATAAACAAGCCTTGTAAACTGAGAAAAAGGAGAGGGTTCAGGAGTGAGGCTGTTTTGTTTCAAGCTGGCAGCTAGCGTGGACACTGCTGCTCTTTTATGGAGGTGTTTTGGGATGAATGTCACTTAAGTGACAGTGATAGAGAAGCAGCAGCAGAAAAAAAGTTGTCTTGTGACCCTGTAATTCTGATTTGGAGATTTACATAAGGAACGCAAAAAACACGTTAAAGGAGTGGTTAAAAGCTGGATGTAACTGCACTGTGAATGAATGGGGGAGAAAACCAGGCATCTGTGATGGCAAATCGATCTGCTCCTCTTCACTGAATTCATACTGTAATGGGCCGTTCTAAAAAGGGCAAGAGAGCTTCTGCAAGCTGAGACCCTACTGCTCCTTATAATGCTGTAAGTTCACATTCTGTCTAAATTAGAGTGTGCCAGAGATACTTTCCCTTTACTATAAGGAAAGAAATTTCACTGAGACGCAGAACATGCTGTACATAAGCACAAAAAGCTAAAGTGTAAAAAATTTAAACAGCAAGAGTGTTGAGGAAGCTGTAGCCTGGTTCCACTTTGAGGCTAGACTGAAATATAAACTGCTGAGACAGCTTGCTGACTTGCAGTGAAGCAGAACTAAGTGCCCATGAACATACAGAAATCTTTCCAGAAGAGTACAAAACATATATACCCTTGTATTGTGCGAGAAAAAAAGTGCTTTTCAGTAGTTCCAGACAAAACAGTAAATCCATTCAGATTAAAAGTTGTGGGTTTTTTCCTTTTTGTGCACAACATATAGCTCATGTAAATTCCGTTCATCATTTTTCCATCCTCTTAGTTACAAATATTCCCTTGTTAGACCTAATTGACAGCACTTTCACATACTCCTAGCAAAGGGCTGTGGCATCATGTTTCTATTCTGAGGCTCCCTTGCACTTTTGACTTGCACAAACTGCTGCCTTTGTGATTGTTCTACTTATAAATTATTTCTCCTTTATTGTATATATACACAAAGAAGCTCATGATCAAATTATTCTAAACTCCTGAGTCTAAGGAAGCAAAAGATAATAATAAAATGAGAGACTGATCCTGGAGACCTGAAAGAAATGTGGTTCATAAATAATGAAATAAGACAAAAATTACAGATGATGCAACTGTCTACAAATGAGGCTGGTATCAAGAAAATACCCATCTATCTTACCAAACCTGATTTCTTTAGACCTTCTTATCAGTTCCCAGCTATCTGACTCAAAATTTTTATTTAACGCCTTCCAATTTTCCTTTAATTTACATACTTATCATTAATATACATGTATCACTGATTTCATATCTCCTTTTGACTTGCATATTTTCTGCCCAGGGTCAAGAAAAAATATATCAGTAAGAGATACTATAGATGCTTTTATTCCTGAACATAGTGGGCTTTATTTAAGTAAAAATTGGAGAAAAGAAATAGA
>VXAK01020239.1:34091-53282 GCA_013399435.1 Arenaria interpres | reverse complement strand
AGTTATCTATTTATGGAAGCATGCAGTTTTCCCCCAATTTTCTGTCCCAGCAGAAGGTTGAGAGTTGCAGCCTCTGCATCTTGTCAGACTGTAGGATTTCATAATGATGTCCCAAAGGGCAGATATTCCTTAGATTTGAAGTCTTAACGGTGGTTTATGCTGTTCTCCAGAGAACTTTCAAAATTTGCTTTTAATTTGTTTTTATTTAATTTTCCCCAAAATTACAAAAAAATCCACTACTTTTAATTCAAGCTACATGATAATTACAAACTCTGTATGAAAGCTTTCAGCCCTGAAAATACGCTTTTTGAATTTGATGAGTGTGTGCAAACAAGTTGACAGTGGAAGTGACCTGCCATTTGTGCTATTGTTTGGTTGTTGGTGAAACTTTGTTAGAAAGAGATCAGTTGCAAATCTGATACATGACTTCAAACTCCTTTATTTACAAATATCTTCCAATTAAAAACTCATATGTTGGTAAGTACTTGTTTTCCTGTATTCTCCTACTAAAGTTACTGAGCAAAACATTTTTGTCCCAAGGAAAGAAGGGAGGGAAAAAACTATCACATAAGAATGTGCCTTTCCTCCTGAAAACATAGTTTTGTTAAAACCTGTAATTCAAAAATTTATTTTAACCACAGAAGGGCTGATAGAAGTGTAACAAGTCTCCTCATGCCTTGGAGAAAAAGGCTTTTTAATATTCTCTAAGGTTAATGAAGGATACAAAGGAAATTAAGTCAATCCTGGAACACACTGCTTCTTGGCTGGTGAGAGATTATCTGATGCCACTAGTCCTTCAATCTAGCAGTTTAGCACAAATTAATAAAATGGCCCCAAATCAACAATATGCACTTTGTAGGCAGATTGTGGTGCCCACATATTTTAAACTGAAGACTGGGTTGTCGGTATAATTCGTCTATAAGCTTTTAGGGCCAAAATGTACTTTTTAGTTTGTTTATACAGGTATCCCATACTGCCTTAAACCTGGTTTACTAAGATTAGTAGATATCTGTGGTCAATTCCTCCAGTGATAAATATTTTCCTATTAATGCAGTTATTTGTTCTCACTTAAGAATGCATAGGATGTAGAGCATCAATAAAAACACTGCAGTGACAGGACCAGTTCAGATGCTCTCTAGGGGAAAAGGATTCAACTGGGTTTTCACATTAGACTGACATAAAACTGCAAAATCAGATGGCAAAATTAAAATGGTGCATAAAATGCTTAATATAACCCTATTTTACAGAAAGATTTCCACAAAACCCACTAGTATTCTGCATAACTGCTGCAGTTATAAGTGATCATTAACCTCTGCACAGCATTTAAGAGTTTTATTTAGTAAAAATTATACAATAGTGACAGTGCAGTAAACACGTTCTGAGGCAGCACTTTCCAGTACGTATGCACAGCTGGGCAAATAATAATCCAAATGTTACAGGCCTCAAGTATTACTTCAAACCACTATGATGAACATTTGAATGAGTGAGAAGATGCAATATGTATCCACTGAAAATATGTTTTTGGAGAGAGAAAATCTGACAGTAAAAATCAGGGGGAAAAATCTCCAAAAGAAAATGCTACTTTATAGATCTTAAATCTCATGACTCTTAATTAAACTATTAATCCCCCATTCTGCAATTGGCTGTGTTTGGTCCACATGCCAAAAACAAGTTAAATGCTCCCAAGACACATGCATTTGTAGAAAGCTCAATAAAAAAGGCAACACCAAAAGAAATATATATATATTTTAGAGACAAAAGATTCCTGCAAAATGCCACTCGTTACATTAAACTGCAAGTCATTTGTTTCCCCTAGAAGCAGAATCTGAGTGTTGCAAAGTGGAGGAGTGCTTTGCTTTCACTGCTTAATACCCATCTCTCAGACTAAGTAAAGAGTCATATTGACAGAAACTGAGAGGAGTCAGGCTCTGCATACAATCTGCAGGTCTCTACAACGAAGGGCAGAGCTCACAGGTGGGGAGGACAAAGAAATCCTGGGGATGTATTTCACCAGGGATACAAGGTTCTGTGATAACTATGGACCCCAGGTCAAGAATGTCCACTGTACATTTATCCCTCTGATGACCAAGCACATCTTGACTGACCCCCACAAGGGAGAAAAAAAAATCAGGTTTATACACAGAGATGACTCTAGGAAGCCTACTTCCCATGTACTCACCTGTCACCAAATTCTAAATAAATTTAACCTTTTTTTCCTTTGAAGTTCAAATGCGCCGGTTACACACAGGCAACAGTAGGAATTCTTGGAGAAGGGCACTAGCATCCAGCAGAAAATAGGTGACAAAAACGTGAAAGTGCCTTTTGTGCATTAGCCTCAACAGAAAAACAAACCAAATGCTATACTCTACCTGAAAGGATTTAAACAAAATTTTCCAGAAACATACTCAAATCAGATTTTTGTATTTTTCATGTGAGGACTGAAACACCTTCTACCTCTTCTGTTGAGATATATTTTATATTAAGCAATCATTGCATAAAACAAATGAACACTCATAGGAAAAAGTGGTGGAATTAAACACCTCCACCTTTTAAAAAACATGCTTTGACTGATAGGCTATGAACACATACCATTATAAAGCCTGGTTTTCTGGTGTTTTTAAGAGTACAGCTTCAATTTCAGGCAGAGAAAAGACGATTCTCTTTCTTGCATAAACATGTTCCTATCCCAAGGAAGGTGATGGTGGTAACCCAGTTGTGCCTCTTCCTCCATTCACATTTGAAAAGAAGGAGGAACGTAGGTTCAGACTTTCATAGAAAAGGTGCAGGCATCTACCTCTAAGAAATAATTCCAGGCTCTGGGCTTAATGCAGGAATTTTGCTGATCAGGAAATGGTATGCATAGTAATTATGGGTGGTTTCCTGCTGAGCTCGGTAGTTGATCCTACTCTGAGCTCTCCAGGCACTGTTTATTTAGAGAGTCAAAACTCCTTGCTCAGGTTTCTGAATGCCACACTGGGAACCAGCACCTAAAGTCCAGAGCATATGTGTAATGCAGTCTGTCTCTAACCACACATCTATGGAGAAACTTCTACTGAGGTAAGGATATTCATGTTATTTATTTTATGCCACTTTCTGTCATTGTCTCAGAAAATTGTATCACTGTTAACTGCACTTATGGTATTACACTGGTCTATAATGTCCGTAAACTACCCAGCATAGACAGACTCTTAGAAGGACTGAGCTACTGATCAACTGCCAGTCCTTTTGCCATTAGGGCTAAAAGATGCAGCGATAACTTGAGAAGGCAGAGACGCAAAGAACAGAAGTCAAAACCCAGCATGACTTTCTGAGATGTGATTTCCTGACCAGCTCCTGCATGTAACAAGGATGCTGCAGCCTTTAGCATAACTGAGTGCCCTGAGGAGTTATTTATGGACTGCTTGACAGTCAAGAGACACAAGGAATCTTTGCAACAGTCTGTCAGTAGTCTGAAAAGCTCCAGCCATGTGCCCTAGCCCATCCTCCACTAGGCATCTTGCACCAACGTTAAGGAACAGCACAGTCCTCTCTGTATCATATGTTTATAGCGTTTGCGCCAAGGAAATTCCTCTCGGTCAGCATAGATGGGAGTCAACAACTCCCCCAGACGCCAACCATAAAAGGGCCACACTTGAGGAAAGAATCTCTTCTATTAAGTTTTCCAATTATATTTTTTCTGAAACATTATTTTCTTTATTATAATCGGTCCTTTGAAAGTGGAAGGAAGGGGAAGTGGAGAAAAGAAGTTGTCATATGTTACAGGAGGAAAGCTTAGAGACACATTCAATGGAGTAGATGTGTGGATTACGCACAAGCCAAAAGCTGCTGCCAATTTTGACTACTGTTGGTAATGCTGAGGTTTTAAAGAAATGAGGAAAAGACCAGGATGCTTCTGTATCAGCAGGCATGGATCAGTGCAGCTTTGTTGCTGGCCGTATTCAATTTACTTCCAGAAGCTGCATATAAGAATAAAAATTTTTAAAAAGCATTATCAGGTTTAATATCCTTCCTCTCCACTTTATTAACAGATGAAAGCTTCATATGGAATGTTATTGAGATAGTGTTTATTAATACAGTCAGCAATTGATCCTTAAAGCAATATTTATCAGGAAAATTGCTAATGTTTCAGTTATAAGCACAAGATAAAAAGCAGTTTTTCTCCTTCCTCATATCCCATTAAAATAAGCAGCTAGACACCATGAGTAGTAGTTTGGTAACTGTTGGTAATTTCAAATCCCCTATAAATTCAGCAGATGACATGCATAGCTCCTTCTGTATCTCAGCTAGACATCGGACTTTCTCAGACTAAGCCCTCACCTATTCTATGTCAGCGCTTGCCATGTGTAATCAGAGTTGGGCTCCTTCAAGCAAAAGATTACCAGAAGGCCCAGAGGGAGAGAATTAACAAACTCTACTAGCACTGAGGAATCTAAAATATCCCAGGAAATGCATGTCTGTGCATTGCCACCTTTTGATACCGAAGTTTGTCTTCCCTGTGAGTAGGATCCACTGTGATAATCCCTTGAATATCAGTGCAGTTATGTCCCACTAGACAAGTATTAAATGTCTCTGTCAAAAGGAATTATTCTGATCTAGTTGAGCAGAAATTGTGATTGTCCTTATTTCAGGTCTACACCATAGGTGCTCTAGAGGAATAAAAATAGTAGCAGATACTACCAAATAACTCTGCTAGGGCAGATTCGTCTATCTTGGAAAAGCTTCCTTTTGCTCCAGATTGATAAAAATTTATTACTGAAGCTGAAAAAAAATATATTAAAAAAATAATAAGTAAAAGCACAATGTGTTCGGATAAACAAACAATACAGGTAGGGGCTTTTCTCTCTATAGTTAAGTCAGATATGGGCCATGATAGACAAATTGTGGCTATAACTAAATTGGGGGACTCTGGAGAACTTCTAAGTATGCATTCTGGCTCATCACATTCCATGTCAACAGAAAGCTCAAGGTATACACTGTCCCCTGCTTAGCTGGAAAGGAAATTGGACATGTAGACAAGCTGGGAGCTATGTCATGCTCAGCAGGGCTCTCGCAAGAATGACTGGAAGATCTAGACCCAACAGTTTCCCATTAATTGCCCCCAAGTCAATCTCAATGCATTTCTCATCAGCTAAGTCATGCAGCACGGAAAAAGCCGAAATCCCATCTAGGCTACACCTGAGAATCCGTATTTCATCATCAGTGTGATTCTGCAGAATTAAGTCTGTTAGGCATGTACAAATTAAGGTTTGCCATCCCCTATTCACTTGCATTAAATGATTGCCAGTAACTCCTGTTCACTTGCAACTGCAAATGCTAGTTGAGGCTCCTAGGCGTTTTTTCAAGTATACAGATTTTTTTACTTTTCCTGGAGTCACAGATATGAACTGTTTATCATTGCTAGTATCAAGAAGCTAAACATGAGTCTAACACAGCCCTATATGGACTGGTTAAACTGCAGATTTTGAGTATGCAGTTTGTGTTTGAAACCGTTATAGCCTGAAGGTAGATATGTATTTGTAATCTTTTGCAGCTAACAATAAATTTGGGGAAATGGCTGGCAGAACAAATAGTAATCCAGAGGCAGCTTTCAGAAATTTGGGGACTGGATCAACAGAAGTCTGATGAAGTTTAATAAGTGCCAAGTTCTGCAGCTAAGGCAGAATAACCCCAAGCATCAATGCAGGCTGGGAACAAACTGTTTAGAAGACCCAGGGGTTACAGTGGATGCCAAGTAAAGCATGAGGCAGCAGCATGCTCTCAAGGTAAATAAAGCAAACTGTATATTGGTTATATTAGGAGTGTGGCCAGCAGATCAAAGCTCTGCTTGATGCCTGGCAAGGATTTGCAGGTCCCAAAATTCTTCCTTTGGTTCTGGGTGTCCCAGATCAAGAAGGATACTGAAAAATGAGAGAGTGTCTAAGACAGGGCTACGAAGATGGGCATGTGCCCAGAACGCATGACATGTAAGGGGAGGCTGGGAGCTTCCTTAGTCCGGCAAAGAGGAGCCTGGGGGGGGGCTGCAGCTACCTGAAGGGACGTTACAAAGACTACAGAGACTTCAAGTAGTAGCGAGTCATAGTTGACCTGGTTCTAGCATTGGCAATACTCCTGCTTCAAAATCCTGCCAAATAACAATTTTGCATTTCTTCTATGATTCCATGAATCCATTCAAATTTCACCTCAAAACACGTTTACTGTTTCTACCACAGGGCTTATTACAGTGCCTTCAAGTAGGACATGGTTCTTACAGGTATGTCAAAGTCCTTCTGTGTGACAGAAATGTAACTGCTTGGCCTTACTAAAAAGTAGCAGAGCACAGACTGGGAAAATCCTGATCTGACTATTCCTGCTGTCTAACTCTTATGTAACAAATCTTTCCCTTTTCTTTCCAAACAGTTAAGTACCCTTTTGTTCTACAAAACAAGTAGCAGTTTGGGGCTCAAGAAGAAAACTCCTCAAATACAAGCAAGAGATTACTCCTTTGTATGTATAAAATTATTTCCTTTCTCTTGTTAACATACTGTTAATTTTTCTTGTGAGATTTTTGTCTTGCATTTACTTAACAGTGTATTTTTTGGAACTACTTTAATTCCCACGCATAAGATGACAGACTGTGATTGTAAGATATCATGGAGGTTAAGTCTTACTATTGGGAAAAAGCAACTTGTTGAGTATGATGTAAAATTATCTTGATTTGATAAGTCCTTTATATTATTCCAGAAGGATCTGACCACAACTTTGAAGAACACAGAAGGTAGGCTCCCTTTTACTGTGGTCTTCAGTTGCAAAGGCAAACAAAAAGAGCTTGAATAAGGCTTGCTTTCTGTAGCAAGATTTTAATACTGATGAAAGATTATTAATTTTTTCTATCTCTGAAAAGAAAAGAAAGCATTAGAAATGTGAACTGTGGTTAGAAAAAAATCTCAAAATTTTTGAGATGAACAGAAGTACCACAGAGGCGATTTTGTGAACTGTTTACTAGTAGAAAATCAAAAGTATATTAACTCTCTATTTTCTTATTAAAACAAATAGTTAGAAACTTCCCAGCCTATTAATTGTTAGGAGATGATAAGCATATAATGAAATAATTATAAAAATACCCAGAAACTTTACATTTTGAGGTGAATATGGACTTGTGGTCTGAACACAGGCCTTTAAAAATGCTGGCTTCAATTCTGGCTGTCATTATGACACCCTTTGCACCTCAACATCTCTTTTTATGATGCAGTGTCATACTAGAAAGCCACATTTTAGGAGCAAAAGTTTTCACATATATTCAACCAGTCTCTCTTTCACAAAGCATGCCTTTTATTTGTTAGACTAGTTGTTTACTTTCATGTTTCAGAGTTCAAGGTAAAAAACTAGGTTTCACTTATTTCATATTTCTTTATCTGGGTCAACAGGAACCTTCTGCAATACATTAAACTTAAATCCTGCATGAGAATGGGAGTAGAGAGGAAGACACCTTTTTACAACCTACTGTCTTGGTCTTGCTTTCACATTTTTAAAGAAACAGATTGAGGAGGGTTAAATTTGAGCTTGGTTTTCTTTCCCTGCTTCATTTTTCATGTAGTTAAACAATTATTATCATCATTCTCTCACTTAAAAGGCTATTTAGATGAATCAATGTTTATAGATCCCTCTGAAGAGGATTTTTTTAATGATAAAACTCCAGATCTTTTCAGTAACTATCTGTTTGTCACCCATGGCCAGCACCTTTTCTCTCCATACAGCCTCATTTAAACCTACAACATACACTTAAGCATGAGAGTCAGATTTCCTCATCTGGGTCTGACATCATGATACACTGAAGTGATTGGTCTTTTGAGAATACAACTCCTAATTCCCTTGTGCCGCAAATTCTCCAGTGTACCAAACATCTGCTGCTTTTTCTGGCTTACACAGCTGTGAGTCACTGCAGCCTAAAAACTGTATGCAGATTTTAAAACCATTAATTCTACTAAACCATGATGAGTATTTAAAAATGAGACTTCTTCAAGTCATCTCAAATATGAAGGCACCATGGGCATCATTTTATTACCCATCACTTTATTACCCATTATCCTATGGTCATTTATGTCCAGGCAGAATATAAAAGCTACAATTTGGGCCCAATTACCATCTTAAATCAAATTTGCAGTCACTTTATGCATAATACAGGGCAATGGGGAATGAAGGCCATAATCTGACTACACAGAGGCTTCAGCAGCAAAGCTGGTTTCAACAGATTACCTTTTCTAAATGCTCTGCAACCAGGTCACCTAAAGCACTGCTATACAGCGTCATTTAAACCTACAACACACACTTAGACATGTCATTCGAGAGTTTGCTGTATTCAATTTAAGAAGTCGTGTCTCAGTTTTACTTCCATTAAATTAATGCCTCTTTATAAGCTCTGTGTTGAGCACGCACATCTTTCACATCAAATCAACCAGGCTTTTTTGACTGATACTTTTACGTTACCCTTAGATTGCAGTAGATGAAGCAGCAGAAACCTCTCGAATGAAAAGATTCAAATGATATGCTGAATTCTGAGGACAAATTAGTTCCACAAATATAGAGCAGAATAATATGCTCATGTAAGCAAGCAGAATCCGGTTTCTAAACTCGCACCGACCCTCTGAAGGTGTTTGAAAATAACACCAAAGTCCAACACATCCTATATGATCAAAGCCTAAGAAGTACAGAATCTTTCACTGTTATATAAATACAATAAACATAGTGACCATTCTGATTGTTCTTTCAGAGTTAGTGTTAAATCAAAAATATTTTAATTCCAAATTGTGAGCAATATCAGAAAAGGCCTGTTTTGTTACAATGGTTGCTTTTGCAAGAGGTACATGAATCTGGGGAGAAGAAAGAAGGAAAACAATCAGGGCTTGCAAGAATTCCTGAGTTTTCAAATTTGGTAACTAATCCTTGATCTCACAATTACACCTCTGTCTGCCCAAGCACAGTTTAATCCACAAACAGGCTCCTCAGCATGTTTCTGATTGTAAGAAATAAATTTCTGGTAATGGGAAAAAAAAAAAAATTAACAGGCTCTTCTACTTATTTTTTAAGACATAAAAAGGGTCAAGCAGAAAAGCCTGTGTTTCAAAAAACCTGCCAAAGATAAAGTAATTTTGTAAAATGTGCCTATTAACCAGCTTTCAAAAAATCCAGCAAGTTCTTTATGTTCAGCCAAAAATGCTGTTTTGTTGATGACCATTTCTGATTTTAGAAAAGAAAGCAGTTTAGTTTAAATAGTTACTAAGTATGCTGGCTTCCAAGTGATACACCTTGCTGTTGTGATCACCAAAGTACAGAAAACTGTTCAGAACTGGAAGAGCTAAGTAGGCTAAAAACAATCCAGTAGTCAACAGCTGTTGCTTTTTATCAGAAAGTCTATTTAATATCAATGTAAAGAAAAAAAGAAAAAGTAAAACAGGCCACCTCTTGCTAACATGAAGTGCTATATTATCTAGGGCATTTCTCTCTCCAGCCATCAATTTTGAACTAGATACACACGCTGAACTCAAATTTTATGTTTGCAAGAAAACTCTTCCAGTCTCTTCCAGAGACTGTATAAGAAGTCTTAAATTCTACCTTGTTGTCAACAGCCAAAAAAAGAACTGTGATGCCTTCACCCTCCTCTTAAGCAGAGAAGTTATGGCCTTCATAGAGATAAACAAGCGCTTCGAACCATTTCTGGGATGAAGACACATTCTGAAGAAGTGTATTGAATTGCTTTTTGTTTCTCTCTACCATTCTTGCCTTCAGAGCATTAAGCGGCCACTTAGAATCATAATCTGTAGCAGTCTTGAAAAGAGAGATTCCTAACATTTTCTGGGAATATCAAAAAGCACGCAAAGCCATCATCTAATGGCTACAAAGTGAGTTTCTGAAACAGATTTCTGAAAACATAATTTTTCTTTTTCCGTATGCTGCTACAAGATAGAACAAAGGTCACTGTATGTATATTAATAGCTTATGACACTGTGCTTACTATTCCTTTTACATGAAGATGTTCTAATATAATGATCTCCCTGTTGAATTGGTTTATTCTTTGATACAACAAATTATATAATTCCATCAATTTTTAAGAAGAATTAAGTTCTCAAGTTCACCAAATCATTTTATCATAGGATATGGCTCTTTCTTCATTTGGCAAGTTCCTTCAGGTGCTACATGTTAGTATAGCATCATACCTACTGAATAAAAGACATTTTAACAATGCTTCTGATGATCAAAATTAGTCCAATGTCTGCCATTTTTCCCCCAACTGTATACAGTGAAGAGTGAATATTGCTATGCATGAAATGATGAGGAGGTGCATACCATTTTACATGGTTTGACCGAAAGAGGACAGTTTAAGTTCTACTACAGCTGAGTCAGAAACGCAGAATCCCAACGACTTCAGTGGTATTCAGTGTGGGCTTTCTGTGGGTACAAGAATGCTGTATAAATAGCATTTACATGAATGGGGCCCAGTTCTGTATGATTTCTTTCCTACAATATACATTCTTTCATATATTCTCGCTTATTGTACAAGTACAGTAGGCAAAACTGAAGCATGATTTTAAACTGGATGTAAATAATGGATATTTAACTGAAGAAAAAAAAAAATAAATCACTTGAGCTCTTGAAATTAGAAAGTAGAGTACCAGTTTTTCCATTCTTTCCCTAACGAAGATAGTGGAAAGGGTGGATGATGGAAGAAGCTGTCAGACATTTAATTAACAAAGACAGAACCAGAGGAAGAGAGAGAGTGGGTGATGGGAGGAAAGACAGAAAAGAACAGATAACTGAAGGAGGTAGAGAGGAGCAAGACATTATAGAAAACTGGGCAATGAAATAAAGAAGCCTGAAGGACTAGGATGAATGTGGAAGAGAGTGCAAAGAGTAAGAAAGGATTCTTAGGTAAAATAGAAAAGACTTGAAGAAAATAAGTACATTGTGACCTCGGATAGGGAAGTGTGTTTTTTGCCTGGAAAGTGCACACTGTATTTTGGGCACTGCTGAACATAAATGTATTCATTAGTATCTCTGACTGGACTGAAGCACTATCTTGCTGTAAATGGGTGATAGAATTTTTACTGTGAAGGTTTAAAAAACCCAAAACATAACAAAAAAAAAACCCCAGAAACTGCTTGGTTCCTGTCAGCAATCCCTTACGTACATATTCCATCTCTTTCCCTCTATCATCAACATTTCTCTGCTTTTCCCCTAATTCCATATGGCAGGAGCCAGCACATCTGCATATTCTCCCTGAGCTTTGTAGGGAACTAGTTAAGAAAGGGAACTACCCAACAAGTTTTGCAGGATGAGAGCAAATATACTTGTATAAAGAGCATTAATGGATTTCTACATTCATTTAATCATACCAGACATTTTTACAATTAATGTGTTCACAGACCAGTGTTCTGTTGTTCTTGGCCTTTATTTTCTCCCCCATAGAACAACATCCTGATCCTAAAATCAGTTCAACACATAAACACGGGAGAGGAAGGAGGAAGAATAATGGCTACCAAATACTTATGAGAGAGGAAAAAAACAGACAGACAGAAAGGTAAGTGGGGAAATATATCATAACTGTTCATTGCTGCTGCCACTCCTCCTGATGGTCAAGTTCACTCACTGCATTTCCTCTTAAATTGCCCACTGAAGTTCAGGCAGGGGGGTGTCTTAGGTATTTGTACAACAGGGTATTAACATGACCAGCAATCCACTGACTTCCAGTGGGCACAACTTAAGATTGCTGGAGGAAGCGGCCAGAGATATGAAGATGCTATTTACTAAGTGCACTGGACTCAGAAGACTGACTTCAGTCAGTTCCTTCAGAGGCCCAGGAGGGGTAAGTTAAACACTCTGTGGCCAGGGAAGATTTAGGTAAGAAAGATGTGTACAATCCTCCTTTAGTTTTAAAACCCTTTTCTCTTCCGATGGTTTGTTCCTGCTGTCAAGATAAAACAGCATTTTGATTTAAGGAACTCGTTCCAAAGCCTTCATGTAGCACAAGTAGCTATTTGGCAGTACTGAACTCAAGTTATGCCTGCAGGGTACTGGGTGCTGTCAACTGCAAGCACGACGGGATTTCTCCATAGAGAAGGGATACAGGAATGATTTTAGCAAGGCTACAGAAGGGAGCAGGTGTGCTACTGGTCCTGTGAATAGTGACATGTACTTGTAAGGTTGCATTTAAGGCTAGAAATTTTAAAATAGTCCCATTAATTTAAGTCACTGGACTGTCATGTCCAACATTAAAGACAGGAAGTATTTCCAAATACGCTCCCAACAGGAGTTCCTGGCTGCCAGCGAGCAGACCACCCTGAGCAACACACAGACCTCCTCAGCCAAGCAATCCACCCACCCTAGAGACCATAAAGCCTTGCACAAGGTCACATTTTACAGGTTTTGATATTTACGTTAGATCACTAGGCTCGCAGAATTTTCAGCTTCCATCCACAAAACCCTTTCACAGAATTAATCCATACTGTACAATGCAATTTTAGTTTCCAGTTAAGGGCAAAAAGGGTAGAACAGAGTTTGTAAGGCTCTGGGTATGACAGTGTTCTTTTCCAACTGTAGACCTCTACTGTATGAAAGATAGAATAAGAGAAGGATGAGTATTCTGTTATATCTGGGGGTGGGTGGGACTGGTGTATTCCAGAGGTAAAGACACTTTACCTCTGCTCACTGAAAGATGAAAATTGCAATAAGGATGGGGTTTTCAACTGCAGGGTTTGTGCCCTGATGCTCCCATATTAGTATATGAGGAAGGCCAGAAAAAGGCACAGGCAGCTGACAGTGGATATGCAAACTGAAGACTACCAGGAGATGTTGAGCTGTCACCTCTCCAGGTCTCCCAAACACAGACCTGTTCCCCACAGGCTCATTGGCAACCCTGATAAATTTCTCCAAGGTTTTGTTCAATCCTCATCGTGTCATCCATCCTATACTGCTTAGCTGCTCTCCCCCTCAAATCTCGGTCTTCTCAGTCTCCACCCCTCTTACTCCCAAGTGCATTTGCAGAGCAAAGACATTAAGCCTGAAAGAAAAGCTGCTATTCAGCATATGAATTTAAGCACCTGCTTAACTGGATTTAATCAGATACTGAAATGACTTGTCAAATCTGATTCAACTGATAGGAAGGGTTAACAAAAAATTAGAATTATACACAAATTTTGCATATTTCTTCAAAATTGTTGTTTCCATCAGGCTGCAAGTATTAGTGGATAGAACCAAATGATGAACTTAACACTGATTACCTTTCATGAATCTCCCTGAGCTATCACTAACACAATGAATAGCTCAGACTTTTAATAAAAGCTTAGAATCGACTTATGCCTCAGATGCTCCTACAACACATGACTAGGAAGCAGTAAGCTTCCAAGAGCTGTGAAACATGAGGAAAATGGGAACTTATATTGAAATGGATCACTTAAAATATTTCCTTTGCAAAAGTGTGATTTTTTTTTTTTCATTTTCCCTGATTTTTAAATGTATAAATGTGATTTTTATAAGAGGTTTGTGTCTAACCTAGGAACGGAAAGCATGAAATGAAAGCACTTCATTTATTTTAAACCGCAAATTTTAACACAACTTTGTACAGGCATCTACATTGTCTCAATTTATGCATATTTTGAATTCCAGCTACTTCAGAAACACACACACATTTATTCCCTGACATTTCTTATCAGAATTTGTGAAGAAGATATATCTGAAAGTGCTTCAAGTCAGATATATTTCTAAGACACATGCCGTGCCAGTGCATACTTGTACAATTAAGGTATGCTGTATTTATTCACAGGTCCCAAAGCATCCTGCACTAAATTCTGTCCTCTATCTGGAGTTAAATGAACAGCAGTTATCTGGTTTATGGATTTGACAAATTCTTCTGGATACCTGCCAACTTTGTGATCTACTTGAACTACAGCTTAAGAACGGTATGAGATCACCAGGATTTCTGCACAACTTCAAAGGTCTGTAAACTAGAACTGCACAACTCTCAGGCTGAAAAAACATCTCCCGGCTCTCTGTGCAGCTTTGAGGCTCCTTGAACCACAGCCATTTGTTTCAGAGAGTTTACAAATTCTATTAAGCATATCTGGAGCACACCTAAATTCTAATACACGTCAGCTATTTTTTGCACTAAAAGGAACTTCAATATTCAGAAGTCCATGTCTTTTAACTATCATTTTGCTCTACCAAAACAAGTTTTGTTTGGTTGCCATTAAATTAAAATTTGTAAACAGAAAAAATTTTCTAGACCATATTTAACAAAAAGAGGCCCTGGGAGATTGCCCTTGCAGTGAAAGCTGCTACTTTATAAAATCCCTTACTCGGAAAAGCTCCTTATCTAATTAAAATTCAAACTGTCACTAAAAAAATTTCTCCATTAGCTGGAGAACACACATCAACATTTTAAAACTCCAGAAGTTTAAATGCAGTTCATAATCTGTTTTAATCTAGAAACAAGTTAGAATCTTAAACGTAATGTCTCCAACAGTACCAAGACAGCAGGGATGCTCATTTTCTTGAACACACAGCATGTGAACAGACCCAGGTGGACTAGTCAACAGTGTAAAGTGGGTTTTCTCTTACATAAGTAACTGGGTCACTGTTTAATGTCCCTTTGTCATTCTAAGACATTAACTGCATTCTGCAACTGAGTTAAGAAGGGATAACAACCAACCTCCTTGACAGATGCCATAGATGAATCTCCATAGCTTTCTCTCCTGTCATCAGCAATGACATTGTTTTTGAGCAAATGCTATTTTATGGTAATCTCTGGGGGTTTTTTTGTTTGTTTGTTTTTTTACATATTTGTAAATAATTAAACTCTAAAAACTTCCAGAAATAAATCAGATTGACTTGGGGAAGATGGAAAATTATAATGAGTCTTCTCAAGGACTGTCAGCAGCAGCCAAATGGTACTATAAAAAAAGAGGGTAAAAATTATCTGATTTTATTTACATGTATACCCCAACCATTTTCCTAACTTTTTTTTGGGGGGAGGGACTAGGAGGGGTGGGTGCAGAGTACAGCTCCTAATTTCTTTCTACTATTTCTATCCTCTGTTGTTCCATTCATCCATTTATTATCCCTGTCTTTCCTCTGCTTCTAGTATTTCTCTCCCTCCACGCATCTCCCTTAAGGGATTTTTGTTCCCTTCTATTCTTGTCTTGGTAGCTTTCTCATTTCCATTATTACTGCTTTGTTTCCTTCAGGTTTCAGCTGTTATTTTGCCCTTTCTCTTTCCACTTTTATTTTGACACTATAGAAAGCCAGATGTTCCTCACAGACTTCTGAAACTACCTCTGAATATTCTGTTCTCAGGAAACACATTTGTGAATGAAACCTTTAACCTAAAGCTAAAGACAAAATTGGTTGGTTTCAGTCTCACATAATAACAAAAGATCACAAATATTGGCCTGAACACAGGAACAGTTATTCATTAAGGAAGGTCAGTCAGAACTAATCTAACCTCTGTAGCTGCTTCAGAAGCACACTTCGAGGAACATGACTGAAGCAAAAGAGATGCAGTCTAAAAGCAGTTTCCTCTGCGTCTGTGTTTTAAAGACAAGACTTTTGCCACAATCAGTCTCGTTTTTAGGAAATCCTGGTACAATATTTTATACCAGCTGAAATTGGTGTATTCTGGCTGGCTAGAACTAATATACCGGTATTGTTACAAGTCTCGTTGTTTTAGCAAAAACTTTAAAAGAATTAAAAATTATCTTTTCGTGCAACTGATAAATCTATTTTCCAAGCAGTTTTATTAGGCTGACTTATATCTCTTGTAAGAAAACTAGCAAAGGAGCTCTCAAGATGGAAGACTTTTTTTTTTTTCATTAGCTCTCATTCCTCTCATGTCTGAGGCTCCTGATTACATTTTTTTAATAAAAAGCAGGCAGGTTTATCCCTATCTTCCTGAAAGCAATATTGCACACAGCCATGCCTGAAGCTTCACACCCTCCTGCCTCCTTTACTGTGAACCAACGCCCTGAAGATAGAGTGGCTTGTTACAGCCTGATCTGTGGTTCAGTTTGGATTTGCTGTTTGGTGACCCCAGAACTTGATACATAGTTGCACGTGGTAATTCTTCAGGAAAATTGGGAGAGAAAATTGAGTATATTAGGGGGAGAGGGGAAATACAAATCTCTGTTCTGACAACAGTGTAGCTAAACGGACAGTACTTAAATCCATCTATGTTATAGCCTGTGTGCCTTATCTATCTTGTCATTGTGCTATTACTGCTAGGTACTGTGAAAAGAGTCTATGAAACTCCTTGATCTCAATTTGCAACTAGAAGGTTGCTCACGCAGTTTGTTGCTCAACTAAACACCGAAGTACGTATTAAGCTTCATCAGAGCAGAGGCTGCCTTCCATTTCCTGCTAACAAAACCAGTACTCTCAAAATGGAAGAATATTTTTATGACCTTTCACTATTAGAGACCGTAGCATCAACACTTCAAACAAACTGATATATGCCATAAGAAACAAATTGTGATCTGTATTTGTATTCTGCATACAAACTCTCATACGCGGTGGTTCTCCATCTTTCCGGGCCAATGGATTACTGTTGAGTGGTCAATATATAACCAAGTTCCTGATTTTTCTTTTATTAATTTATGCCTGTGGAATAACTGCAGCCTGCTTACAATAACCTCCACAGGCCAGTGCTCTAAAATAGCTTTTTTGGATATGGTGTGTTTGCACGAGGATACAAGTTGTGTTTTTCAAGATTAGAACCAAGAAAGTTGACTGGGGAAAGGGGCCGTTCACTATGAAACTGAAGCATTATGTTAGTAACTGAACAGTAAAAACCTGTAATTGTTCTTCTAAAAACAGAAGTAAAGTACTGGTGGGGCACGTCATCTCAAGTATTCAAAGTGCTCTACTGCCAGGAGTACTTAAGGCAACTTGCCTTTTGAAGCCAAAAGTTGACTATTGTTTAAACCATACAATTTTAAAAACTATAAATGCAAGCAACAAAAATTATAATTTTGGAAAGGACTGATATTAATGAGAGGAAATTGCTACCCTCTAGGAGGAAAAAACTGCCATGAGAATGTCGTCAGAGGAACATGCACTTGGAATCAGAGTGGCAGCAGAGATATTTCTATAAAGTAAAGATAATGCAGATCCAACAACAGAAATCTTTTGATTGAGTTAGAATACATCTGCTTGGGCTTCCATTTTATATCATTAGTATACAAACCAGCTAATATCATACCAACCCTCATAAATACAAAGAGACCATATGTTTAACCATAAGATATTACTGCAGCCTCTGCCACAAGCATTTGTTTGTTGAGCATGATTTATGGAATGATACGCAAGCTATATAGGAAGAACAAATTCATCCTTGATTCCATTCTAAGGATTTTCAGCTTTTATGCAATGCATTACCAAAAAGAATACTATAAGCTGAGGGAAGCTAGTGCACCGATTATATGAGATTAAACATAGATCTTAAACATGGAAAGTCATTATGGGTTGCTAGCCAAGGTGAAACTAATTTCAGGCTTTGCCACCCTTTGGAGCAACAAGATCTGCTGCAGAGGCTGCCTAGAGTTTGCCTTTATTTTAAAGACGGTGGAATGAGGCCCTGGTATGTAATGAAATAAGTGGGGGAAAAAAGGTTCCTCTGTATTCACAAGCAATCTCTCTGGGCAATTATGGACTGGTGCTGAGAGGTTCTACAGGAAAATTATTTTGGTCTTCCTGAAAATTATTATAACAACTCTTACCTACACAGCAAGCTGTACCAAATTCTCAAACTGTTTACAAACTTGCCAACAACAGAAGCATAGTCTTGTCTAAAAAGCAATGCTGGGCTCATTCCGCACCAGCTTCTCTGAACAGCTTTTAGCTGATGCCCTGAAGTTTTTATTTTTGGAAGCCAAAACAGAGTTAGCTACATCTAGACTTTGACCAGAACAATGAGATTAATGGTCCTTCTTTGTGAATAGAGACAGGAAACATACGCAAACTAAATCCTACTGTCTTGCCTTCTACACCCACATGAAAAGAGAGACCTTGACTACATCATTATAGTTCTACCTAATTCTGATAAAATCTGATAGTTATGCCTCATGCCTGACCCCGGCAGCTTCTAATTTGAACCCTTTTCCAAAGGTTCACTACTGCTTTAAAGGAGTTAAGTAAATACTTATCCTCATTTTACAATCAGAAAAACTGAGGCACTGCAGCCGCTTCTTGCCATGGAAACTTCTAGTTAAAGTGAAAGATGTGTGTGATCTGCAAAGAAACTACTGATTTACCTACGGCACGGGAAGTGCTGATGTCAAACCCCCGAGCTGAATTCAGGAACTGCCACCCTCTTACCCTGGTTGTGAGCCACAGCTCCTTGCCCTCCAGATCTGCAACCTAGATCCTACCATCACATCTGACAGGCAGGCTGGGTCTTTGGCAGCTCGAGGGGGGTTACTCCTTACCCATCTCTGGAAACTGTATTACGGACAGATTTCTGGGAACTCTGTTTTACGGTGGCTGTTTAATACGAGGGGAGCTGTAGCTTGTGCAGGAGGAAGAGGCAAGAGAAATTCACTGAGCACTTTCTCAGGAGAAATCAAATACTGTACTTCCTAAATTCACATGGCATTTGTCGGAAGCTCCATGCAAGTGGCAGTCAGTGTGAAACTACTTAATTTACAATCTTTAGATAAAAAAAGGCAGAGGTAATATGGCTGCATTTCTAAAAGCCAGAGGCACATCCTTGGATCCCTGTGTCTTCCACAAACAATGAACGGAGATTATAAAATAATCTCCTGAACGTATTTCCCCAACTGCCTCCATTATGCAGACTGGGAGAGCGTCCTGGGGGGTGCCTTATATAACTCCTTGCTCCGAACCCCCCCCGCGGCACTCGGGGAATTGCTCTTTCCTCTGACCCGCTGGCACTCAGACCCCGGAGGGCGGGGCGCCGTGCGGGGAGCGCGGCGGGGCTGAGCGGCCGGCAGCCGGGCTGGGGCAGAGCCGGCGGGCGGGGCCGGGNGGCGACGGGGAAGAGGAAGGGAGGACGCGGGGGGGGGGGAAGACACGACTCGGCGGAGCCCCACCAGCCGCCCCGACCCTCCTCCTGGGCCGAGCACGGAGGGGAAGAAGGCGGCCGATAAGGAAGTTGCACCAGTCGCCTCTCCCCGCCCGGGCCTCCGGGGGCAGAGGGGCGGCGGCAGGGGG
>VXAK01020239.1:0-34055 GCA_013399435.1 Arenaria interpres | reverse complement strand
GGTAGCACATCCGGGCAAGGCCGCCTGGGAGACACCCCGCCCGGCGGCACCCTGCCGCCGCCGCCGGGGAAGGGCGGGCAGCCACGGAGGCAGGAGGAGGCGCGGGGCCGCCGGCAGCGCCCCCGGCTGGGGAGGAGACAGCTGAGGGGAAGGGGGGGCGGGTCCCCGCGGGGAACGGCAGCTCCCGCCCCTCGCCGCGGCCGCGGGCCTCCTTTGTTAGAGGGGCTGGGGTGGGGTAGGGCGCTGAGGGAGCGAGGGGAGCCGGTGCGACCGTTAGTAACGGCTGCGCGCGCGGCGCGGTAACCTCCCCCTCCCCCCAACCTCCCCTCAGGCTGCGGGCGCCTGAGGCTGCTCCTCTGTCCTCCCCCTGCCCCTGGTCCCGCGGGGAGAAGGGCCTGAGGTTTTTACCCACGGGGCGGTGGGCAGGTTTTGAGTTTGTTTTTTTTGCCACGCCGCGCCGTCCCGCAGCGTGCTGTGGAAGGAAAGAAGGCTGCGGCCGCGGTTGGTGCCGCGGGCCGGTGAGGGAGAGCGGGTGGGGCGGTGAGAGGGCCGCGCCCCGCTCCGCGGTGGCTGGGCGGGAGGGCGGCAGCCGCCGCCGCCGCCACCTCCTCCAAGTTCCTTCAAAGGCTTAAGCGCCGGCCAGGGTCCCTCCCCGCCGCGGGAGCGGGTTGGGGTGGTTTGAAAAATGGGGAGTATTTCGCCGGAGGGGGTGGATTAGGCCGGGTGGAAGCGCAGTTTTGGGGTGGGCTGTGTGAGGAGAAGAGTCAGAGGAGGAAACCGGCAGGTGAGGTCCAGTGGCTGTATGTTTTGCTGAACCCCTGTTGCGAGTTTTACACCCGAACCTGAAAGGCTTCTGCACAAGGTAGTTATGTGTGGAAGGCATTTTTTTAACAAGAAAATGAATCTCTGTTTTCAGCGTTCCCCCTTTCTGCCCTGGGATACTCTATAACACAGGAAACAATGAGGACTGTTTGCTGTTACAATCCTTTCATTATAGCTGGGAACCATTTTGGGGCAGGGTTGAAATTAACTGAGTAGCTCTTGCAGTATTTTCACTTTTTCCTAAATCTTTCCATATTTAGGTATTCACAGGCTTACTTGAGTAAATCCTGAAGTGTGGTTAAATAGAGTAGGACCGAAGAGTATGAGAGGGTCTTGCTTGCTCTGTAGAAAGGGATAGGCCAGAGACAATTCAGATGAGTGATGCAAGAAGAAGTTGTGAATGAGTCAGCCACCGCAGTGGCTTCACAAGTGACACCAGTCCTCTCTTTCAACCATCGGTCAGCACCTGCTAGGGGTTTCCTCTCTGGAAGAGGTCCCGGGAGCTCTCATGCCTGTAAAAGGGCAGTGTGATGTGACAAGCAAAGAATAATTCGTCAGTCCTTTTGCAGAGTACAGACTGAACATCTTGGTGTTTGCCCATTTACTTTGGTGTAGCCCTATGATTCACCAACTCTTTCCTTAGGACATTGGCAGAAGTTTGCAGTTGACTTCAGCGGACATTGCCACGGTCCCGGTATGCAGAACTTGACACTGAAGATGTGTAATATTATGGTCAGCTGATACTGACAATGTGTATGTTTTTACAATTGCTAGACAACTAAAACACTTTTGATACTGTTTTCATTACACCGTGACTACAGAAAATTCAAACCAGAGCATGTTGGTTTTTTTTAACTGGAAGGCTTGTCTAATTCAGTACCTAATAAAATACAGGGATTCTTAAATGAATCTAAGTGGTGAAAAGTTGTATTTTTCTTCTTCCATCTATTTTCAGATCTTGTCTGAAATCTGTCATCGTCCTATCTTTTTGCCTCCTTATTTCTTTCTTATGCTCAGCTGTAAGTTTTGCTTTGGCTTTATAACTGTGTCCCAAATGTTTCCTCTACTTGTCTGTGGAAAAAGGCATTGAAATTCTGTTCTTACTGATCCATCTCTGAGGGATCACGGAGGAGATATTCCACATATTATTCCATGTTATTTTCCACTTGGGTACCTGGGAGAAATCAGAGAAATCTGTAAAATGCATGAGTTTCACAAATTTACTTGCATGTCCTAGCTGAAATGCATACATACATCTTTGCAAGGGCCAGAAAGCGAGGACTGTTACCTGCTCTGAGAGAGGATTTTGGGGACAGTGACTTCTAAAGAGTTCTGCTTTTAAAAACATGACCAGAAAGAGGCCTGTCTTCATTATAATTGTTTTTGGTGGATCCAAAAGCATGGTTTAAAACTAGGGAGACTTTTTGATCTTTTGACTGAATACTTGTAAATTCTAGGAGAGAAAGAGAAAACTCTGGAGACAAGAACTTCATTTTTGTCAATCTCTCAATTCAAATTTACAACAGAACAAAGGGGCTCTTGTAAAAAAAATAATCCAAATAAAGCCCTGCCATTCTTGCAGCTTCATGCAAGATCCTGCATGTATGGCCACTTGTGGTATAGTGCAAAAGGGAGTCTTTATGAGAGGAATTTCTGTCTCCAAAAGACTACAGAAGAGTTTTGGGCCATCAGGCTCTAAATACTATATCTATTGGAGATAGATCAGCAAAATCAGTGCGCTGAATTTTTTTAAAGTGATTAGCACCTGTGAAGTGTGATGCAGTGATGCTTTTGAGAGTATCTCATTAAAAACAATGAAATGATGATCTTCTCGATGTATTCATCAAGGAAAAAAATTAATTAAGAAACAAGTTTTTGAGGAAAACTGGGAACTAGAAGCAAGGTACTAAGTTACCAGTGAGGTTTGCAATAGAAATTGCGAAGAAACCTGTACAAGCATATTCTGTAGATTTCAGGGGATGTTTAATTTCAGCAGCGGGGAAGAGAATTAAAGATTCTTCCATAAAAATACCCTTTAGAATGGCTTATAAGATCCCTGCTTGTTTCTGCACTTGTAATGCAGCTGTGAAAATTGAGTTGTAGACTACAGAAATTCTGAAGTTATTAACAAGCGCTGTCTTGCACTGCCCAACACTGACTACGTCTGATGTACTGCAAAAACAATGGAAAATTTGGTCAAAGTGACCTTCTAGTGCCTATTATTTTATGAATTTTCTTTTTCATATCTTGCATCAGTTTCAAATTCTTAGCACATCTCCTCGCTCCTGATGTAGCAACTCCTTGAAAATCTCACATAACGTTATATCATTTAGTTTGGCACAAAGGTGCATGTAAGGAATATATTTTTAATTGCCTCTGTACTGATGTTAGAAACCTCCATGAGTGACAGGAGAATATTGGGGTGCTTAAATACATAGGAAAAATATGATGTGGTATGGTACTGTGACTTAGTGGAATTTGGATCATCTGATGGGAATAGGCTGTCACAATTTGTTCCGTAAGTAAGGAAGGGCAAAGAAAGCAGAAGTGTAGGTAGCGCTTTACCTTTTGTTTCCTATCAGAAGCACAACCGTCTGAGTCCTGGCACCTTGAGAAATTTAAGTTCATGTAAAACTAGAGGTGGAAATAGTGCAGGGCTATCTGTGAACTTGCACATGGACAACAGGACAAGCTACTTCTTGAGATCTTCCTGTGATATGTGAGTGGGGAGACAACAAAGTGTGCACAGGGTCGGAGTGTCGGAGAACTTCATGTTCTCCTCCCTGAGAGTAAGCTGCCTCACATTTTCCATGGGATAACAGCAGTTATTAATACAGAAGTGAACACCTGACCTTGTTCAATGATAACTCATTCATGTTCCCATATCCGGTGTGTAAGTATTCATGAGAAAGCCTTTCTGGTAACTGCTGGAAGTTGAAATTTGAAAACTCCAGCCTTGACATAAGGTACAACTTTCTAGCTGTGAGTGCAATTTAAATTCCAGAATGGCCGAGCTGGAAAAGTGAAATCTGAGAAACTAATGGGTTTTTTGTTTTCAAAAAGCAAAGCTTTAATCTGGCTGAAGGAAAAATCTGTGTGTGTTATGTGTGAGTGTGTGTGCATTGTGTGTCATGCTAAAAGATTGCAGGAACCCTTTCTGGTATGAAAATTTGGGACTTTTTGAATGACTGGTATCTCCCGCTTTCTTCCTGGGTGAAGGGGAGTGTATAAATGGCATATGATACTTGATGTCTTCCTAACACAGACTCTGTAAATCTCATCTCACCAGCATCTAGTCATGCAGCTGTTTTGGGCATGCAAATTTGGTGGTTCCCCTTCCTCAGTGGTGATCCCCAGTTGAGTTTGACTAAATCCCATCAGGGTTCAGGTGAGTAAAGCCAGACTAACCTGTGGAACATCTAGGTTAAACTTATTGGCCTGTGATATGCAGGTGACCTAATTGCCCCTGCTGGCATTATGCCTAAGGAGATGATTCAAGGCAGCTGGGAGGGTTGGAAGGAAAAAGTAGAAAAAGATGAACTAGCTTTCTGGTTTATATCATTTAAAGGCAAGGGAGAACTTTTTTCAGCCACTGTAGATACCGTAGAATGAAATAAGTTAACATGTTCATCAAGAAGGGGTTTTGTCTGCAGTCATCTCCAGCTGTGCTCTAGGTATGTTCTTCCCAATATTTACTAGCTCTTTTATTTTTTTTTTTCTGCTTAAGTTAGAGGGATGTGAAACAGATTGGGAAAAAAACTCTTTTTATAGATTCACGCCACTATTTCTGAGTAAGTGTTAATAGATAATCATGTTCTTGGGTGAAGGTTTATTTTGGAGTTGTTGTATGTACAAAGCAATTATACAGTGCTCTTTATTTTTAATTGTGTATCTTCATTTGTGTAAATCACATGTTTTTGGACTTAACCTAGTGAAGTGTGTACATCTGTGGCAGTTTGCCACAGTATATTTTATTTAAGTGTTACGAAGCATTTTATACTTAAATGTTATAATTTATTACTACATAAATAATGTTGTTCCTTTAGTGACACTATTATGTCTTATTAATTTTCTACTTCCATCAGTTCCTCTACTTTGGTACAAATCAAACTAAAACCTGTAAGTAACTTCTAATTTGTAAAATATAGCTTCTGACTTGATAATACTAATGGATAAAACTTGAATTCTACTTAAGCAATAATAATCGTGAGAACGAAGCTATAGCTAAGTAGGGCTGCTGCGTTCAACAGTTAGTGCTGCCTAAGCCAAAAGATTACAATGCAAGGAAAAGGACATTTTAGGGTAGAGTGAAATGGTTTGAAATCCCACTTTTTATACTTTCTTGGTGGTAGAGGCAATTTACTTAGGTCTGTGAGTGTATGCCCATGATGATAATCTTTCAACAACTGATAGAATAGTTCTATTGTTTGTTGTATATATTCTGATAGAATCAAATAGCAGAAAAAAACCCACCCTGCCCATCCCCAAGAAAAACGCCACTATGCTTTAGCACACAGTATATCCCTTGGTGCCAGGTTCAATACTGCAGTGCTTTAATAACATCAGTAAGCTCTTGGGATTTAAATAAGACACCTGTATGCCAGCCTTTCTTATTTAAATCTTTCTGCCCTTTTTGAACCTTGCAATCCAGTGAGCTTGAGCTTCCCCAGTACTTTTAACTCTTTCTTTATTTTGCCTCTATTTGCTACCTCCCTATCAGGAAATAGTTTTCCCCCGCTTGACAACTAAACTAATTCTGACTGAACTTAATAAATGAATGATGTATTAGACAGATGACTGTTTTTCAGAGGGATTTGCAACTTTGAGGCAATGTCTTGCCACGTTATTGCCCACAATGTGCTAGTGTTACATTAATCTGTAGAAGGGAATATTCAGCTGCCTTGACTATGACCTTTTAAAGCCTGTCTTTAGTTCAAGCAGATGAAATATGAAATCTGTGGTTTATTTAATTTTTGGTTCTTTAGTAAAGGAATTCAGGCTATGCCTTAAGGTAGTAAAAAATTCTTTAGTGTGTATATACGCAGGACCCTGTATGTTTTATGGTTCCTTAACTGTAATACTGGCTATAGGTTTAATTGAATTTCAGAAATGGAACTTTCACTAAATATGTACATACCTAGATCTGTACATATATTATATTTATGTCTATATATACACACAAATATGTATACATGCATAGATATTGCTGGAATATCTTAAAAATGTAGGTCGAGTATGAACTTTAAAAAAAAAAAGGTCTTTCATGTTTGTGGAATTCTGAATACCACAGACAAAAATCCTTCGGCTTTAATTTTTCAATATTATAGAATTTAACATTTTCCAAAATATGTTACAGTTTTCACGTTCATGTTGAATGCATCGTTTTGCTGCAGCAGGGGGCATTTTTTATTTTTTTTTTCTTTCTACTCCTTGAGCTACTGCAACCCATATTTCTCTGATTGCATTCCACAACATAATTAGCTGCACCCTGTTGTCCTGGGTCTTAAAGGTAGAGCCCACTTTGCAACCAGGTAGCTCCAGGTATAACCTGGTGATTTGAAGTAATTAATTTTGTCATTTTTCCTAGGCAAGCTCTCATACTGTATTTGAGATGATACTGCAAGAAACAGTCTGTGATTTCTATAGCTGAAAGCATGCAGTTGGGCAAATCTGAGAAGAAAAACTGAATTTTCAGATAGATGTTGAACTCTGGTCTGATCTGCTCTGTCTCAAGCTTCTTTTCCTTGTATTTCCTTCTACCATGCAGCTCAGGAGGTTGGCGTGGAATAGCAATTTATGCTTTGAAAGTGATTAATGTGTACAAAGGCAGGGTGTGTGTCTCTGTGTGTAAAAGGTGCATGATGGGGCAATTAACTGTAAGTGCTGCTTCAGGCAATGAAGATGCTGGTGTTTACAAAGGCATCAGCAAGTGTCTCAGTTTTGTTAGTTGTGAATTTTGCATTCTTTTTAATTTTTTATGTGTGTTGAAATCTAGGCAGCAACAATGACATTACCAATAAAACCCACATCCATTGTAGCATCAAGAATAAGTTGTAGCAATTCTAGAGAAAGACAGTGTCTTCCAAAACTAGTATTAGGGAAAATCTGCAGCAGGCACCAGAAGTGGGGCTGTTATCTTCTCTGAATATTGTAGCGAGCTCTTGGCAAGCTTGTCTGTTCACTGAGGCTGAGAATTTCAGAAAGGCAGTTCTGAGGCATTCAAATGCCCACAAGAACTACTGTCAGGACGCTGAAGCATCTCACTCTGTAACTACTTGATATGTTAAACCTAAATGTTTGATTCTTCAGATTTCTTGGGATTTGTGTCTGCAGAAGGCTTGATACCTCAAAATATTTGTGTCGGTTTCTCCTTCCTTAATGTCATTTTCTTTTCCTCCAAAAGGGCATTACATACATCCTGCTACATACAGCAGCAGGAGAGCTCAAAAGTTGGGAAATGTGCTAATTTTAACTGTCTCCTGTAAAATATTACTAAAACAACTTCACTGAGCTAGGTTCCCAGCTTCTTATTGCTTGCCTTTAAAGGTTTGTTCTATGTGAAAAACCAAACGTAATCATATTCCAGACCTAAACAAATTTATTTACTTTCCCCAGTAGGACTGGAGATACAAAAACAGTATTGTTTTTTAAAAAAAAAAAATCTTGCCTTTCGGGACAAGTTCAGTTGCCTCTAAGCTCCTCGGGTTATACGTAAGACTTCTCTTTCTTGAGAAAGATCGAGACTCAATACAACAGGCAGACAAATAGTACAGGGCATCAGGATTGCTGATGTACGTGAAAGAGAAAAGGTGTTGCGTAGTCTGCAGTCTTTAAGATGCTACTTGATAGGGCTGTGAGGGTGGTTGGACTTGATGGATGAGGATTCCAGGTACATGACAGCAGCTTGATAGCAGTTGCAGCTATTGGACCGTGAGGGAACTAAGGAGTAAGAAAGATGATAGGACTGTGAAGAGTTTACACTTGTATTGTGAAATTACACTCGAGATAAAGAAATGATATTATGATCTATTATACTCCAAATAGTGAGGGAAAGCTGATATCTGATGCATCAGGAGAAAAGATGGCAATAGAGATTTAAAAAAAGTCTGATGTTTATATTGCATGATGGAAAAGATTTGTGGTCAGCAGTAGTGTCCTGACATGTAGGGAAAGCTGCTAAGCTAGAAGACTCCATGGACATACGGAGTCTGCTGCTATAGCAGCAGCAAGAGGGGATCAGATCATAGACAGAATTTAATGCCAGTGCAATTAGAAATGCAGAGATCCTTTATATTTCCATGTTGTCCTTATTTACTGAACCAGCTACCAAAAAGAAAATAAAATGTAAACTAAAAAGAAATCAAATCCAGAGTGTTGAATAATTTAAGGGTTATTTCCGTCAGCATTTTAGGCCAAAGCCTGGGTTATTCCTCATTGTAGGGAAGCCTCAAAATTGGCATAACACAAGAAGGTATAAGAATGGGAAGTTTCACTGTTCTTTTCTTTACTGTGAAAAATAATGTGTGACAGACGTGAGACCGTGACAGCCTCATATTCTGAGTCCATGTGATGAAACTCAGACTTCGTTTTCCAGCAACTGTACAGCTGTGCTCCCAGTGTCTGGGACAAATTCTGAGCATGACCATTTGCTAGCATAGATGCAGCCTATCTGTCATGTGAGTAGCACATACGCTTGTCTGCAGTCATAGCTTTCTTTTTAAAACCTTCTAAGTCCACGCTTTTTCTAATAATGAGTATTAATATACTCGTTTTGCTCATCAGGCTTTCCAATTTTGAAGCTTAGAGCTGATTTCAAGTTGCCCTATTTTTGTGCTGCATATGTACATTAGCATATTTTCCCCACCGCTGCTGTTAATTTAGCCTGTCAGGCATTGTGACAAACTGCGAGACCTTGCAGGTACTTGTTGTCGTGTCTGAAAACTTTATCCATAGCAGCACAGGTGGGGGTGGAAATTGCAACAAAGGTAATTACCACCGATCTTGATCTTCAGGCAATGGAGGTTGCTCTTAGGAGTGATTTCCCTTGGGGGAGAATGGGGAAGGTAGAAGTTGGAGCCTGCAGTGCTGACATGGTGCACTCGAAATGGTTTTTGACACGGTGAGGAGGGCTGCAGCAGCAGCATAGGACTTGCAATCTGTAAGAGGAAATATAGCCCATCAACAACACACAGCGCGCAGGCTAGGGAAGAGATGGTAGGAGAGGGAACATGTATAGAAGGAGGATTTAAAGTGAAAGTTTTAGAAAAGGTATGTTTTCTTTAGCCATATAAAGATATTTCTGATTTAAATGGCAGTTTTCCAGTACTGTCTACTGTGCCTTTCCTTGTTCTACGTTGTGGCCTTGACCTCCCCATCACCCCAAATGATACTGTGGTTTGCCTGTTGATAGTTTCTATATTAAAAAAAAAAAAATCTCACTTGCCTGCATTCAGGAATACCTATATGTGTACCCGTATCTTAGCACTTTTTAGTTATAAGGACCACTGAAATTTAAACCAAAACACGGTTGTCTCTTGCGGGCCAGCAACGAACTGAGAGGCCTTTGAAGAATTAGCTTTGAAGTCTCAAACTACTTGCTGCAGGGCTGACACAGCTGTGCTTCTTGCACTTCCTGATGGCAAGGACTGCAGGGATGCTTAAGAGAAAGAAGAGGTTTCAAGTAATTTCACTATTGCTTTGTGTTACTGAATTTTGATTCCCGATGTTGCATTTAGGGTTATCGACCTTTTTCTTTGTGTATGAAATTGGTAAGTACCCAAGCTTTATGTTTTAAAACATTTTAAATTGGTTAAAGATCTCTTGTATTCTCAGCTAACAGTCCTCAAATCTTCACAAACCTAATTAATAAGCAAACAATTAGCAGGAGAAAATTTAAAAATAATAAAAAGTCATGAACCAGTATGACTAAAATGACTGTCCTGCATGAATCTTTACGGGCTGTTTTATCAGAGGAAGTTTTCTAAACTCCTGTGAATGTTATCCTAAGTGGAGGCCCCAGTGAGAATGCTGCTTAGTGAAAGCACGTTTTCCTCCTTTCTTGGATTTGCATTAGTGATGACGAGTTTCTTGTGGAGCTTTCAGAACTCTTGCCAGAAAGATAAGGCTATCATTTCTTTGCTCTTGCCATTCATTTATAGTTGCTGCTGCTTGGTGATGTGCCAAGAATAGTTCAGGGATTAGCTGGACCTGGGCCTATGGCAGCACCTGTGTATTAATGAAAATATTATGAAAATAGTAGACTTAATACGTGTGAATTGCACTTCTGTGAACTACGTGCAAATCTGTATGCTTTATATCTGCAAGTTACACAGCTATGTAGGTCTGAAAAATCTGGCAACTCCTCTAATGCAAAACACTTGCCTAAAATTTTTCAATTAGAGCTGGTCCTATATCAGTGTGTAGAGAGACAACTTCTTTTTTTTGTGGTGGGTTTCTGTTTGTATGTGTGTTTGGGTTTTTTTGTAGTGTGGGGTTTGTTTTTGTTTGTTTGGTTGTTTTTTTTTTGTACTGCACCCTATATATTGTGCTTTTCCTAGTTAACTTTCTCCAGAGAGATTCTGTAGGGCTACACATTTTGTAGGGAAGCCTCTTCCACTTTCTCTGTGCCCTTACCTAAGTCCAGAGGACCTCTGTCTCTCCTCTTGGACTAACAATGAGAACCATGGCTTAATCTAAGCAGCTGCGTGTTCTGACAGCATCGATACACACCAAAGTCTTAGCTGAGCTTCCTAGGCCCCATACGGGCTAATGCACAGATGCCTGTGGGATCCAGTGCTATCAAAATTCAGCATTACAAATGGATTATCTACATAAAATATTTGGAAATGAGAGCAAACAATAACTAGTGAATGGACTGTTCGGAAGGGAAAGTTAATGATAAATGCTTGATAGCGCACTACCCTGCTAAATTGGATGGCTTGAAAATAAAAAGCCCATGGGTGATTTTATAGGAGGGAACAAAAATAAATAACTGGAATTTTCAGCAACTGCCTCAGATCTTCACTGTGGTATTTGATCCACTTTCCTCAGATATCTTACTCTACCAAATTAGCAGCATTATGGAGATGGATGACATTCACTTGTCAGAGAGAGGGTCTAAAATAAGGGGATACTGTACTATGTTCTTTGTAGGCTTTTGGACCCAGGTCTTTATTTCCAGACTGAAAAATTCTACTGTTCGTCAGGCTTATTTTAATGGCAATTTTGTGTTGGGCAGGGCAGGTACAATATAACCACTTCAAAATGAAAAAAAAAATAAAAATTCAGATACAATATTTAGCAGAAATTAAACATTTCCAAAGCATCAAACGTTGAGGAGGTGGTGTTTCCTTTCCAACAGCACAGATATCTTACTTAGGGTCAGGCTTCTGTCATCCAAAAAAAAAAAAAAAAAGCAAAGCCCTGCTAACTGGCTTTATAAAATACTGAGCTCTAGGAATTCTGCTGTTGTGGACATTTTCACAGAGCTTTTTATTTCCCAAGCAAAACCTCATTTGCATTGTGGCATTGTTATGTGTTTTCTTTTGATCTCCTACTTTGGATTTCTAAGACTGAATGCTATTTTTTTTTTCCTTATGAATTTGCATTGCCCCAGGATATGAGAGGCTTGTTTGAACTCATTTAATTGGCTAGTGATGTGAAAAATGATCGTTTTCTGTATTGGAAATGAGCTCAAGTAACCCCTTCATGGAGTCCTTATAACCTACTGTAACTTTCCATGCATTTCTACTGACTCAGGATTATTTTGTCTGGGAGGAGAATGAATGCTTCTAATCTTTTCCAGGTTTAGAGACATTGATTTTGGGTTTACAAGGAATCACCATAAAAATACAGAAAATCAAAAGATAACTAGCCATGCCCTTCAGTGTTCTTAGTTGAGTGAAAATAATACAATTCCAATTAAATCAAAGGAGATAGTTCCAATAGATATGATGCTCCGAAGAATAAAATTGAGCCTGCTGTTTTACACTAGCTTTAATTTGCTTTATTGTAAACTCAGAGAGTTTACCTTTTATTTACACAGAGGCTATATTTTATGGGTTGGTTTTGGACAAGAAGAAAATAATTTTTTTTTTTATCCTTCGAAAAGTCTGCATGCAAGAAGCTAACCTGAAGCGTACAAAAACTGATCTTAAAAAAACAATATGTTTTATTAAAATATTTTTATTAGCATTTATGACATTACAATTGCTTTTTGATTTTTAGAATGTTAGAGGAGGAAACTAAAAGTGTATACATTATAATTTCAGTATAAAATGCCAAATTTAAATACACTAAACTGTAAACTGTTTCTCTTATCAACCTATAAACTGTTTTTCTTATCAACAGACCCATGTCTCCAGCCATCTCTTTTGTCTTGTCCCATCACAGTCCTTCCCTGTAACATTTGACTCTACTCACAGTTGCCAAGCCCTGCAACCAGAGGTTGCATGTCTCCTTTTTTTCCTGTTTAAAAGGAACTTGTCTGTACCTTGAAGTAGGGGGTGTTATCTTGAGATTATGTGGAAAAGACAGTAATTTACTTAGCTTCCATGCTGTTCAGAATCATCAGCTCCTGCCTTTCTTCCCCTGCCCCCTCTTCTCAGCTCCTAATTTAAATCATATAAAAGACTTTTTCTTTTTTTTTAAGTCTTCTAGTACAGCTGGTGTATATGGTCCTAAATGGTTTAACCAATGTGCTCAGATTAGAGCAGACACGTAGATTTACTGTTAGATTTCATGTAGAAGTGCTTTAAACTCGTTACTGAAGACTCAAACTTGTAATTGCTAAGTGATGAGGCCCTTATAATGAAGCATATGGGTACATGTATTATGATACAATCACCATCTTGTTCTTTGTGATTACTATGCCTTTGAACTTGTATGTTTTTGTTGAAAATCATAATTAATCTACTTCCTGTTCTTCAGTGCAGATGTTGAATTCTGGTAGTTTCACCTGTATAAACTGTTTAGTAAGAAATGTGACTGATTTTCATCATGTAGTTTTAAATTTGTTTAGCCAAATTAGCTATAGGAAAAAAAAAAAACAACAGTGGTGAACAAATCTGAGGAAGAGAAATGATTCTTAGCCACTGAAATCTGTAGAAAACTTGTGCTGTTTCACTACATAGTGTAGAGACAAGGATGGCCAGTGTTTATCATTCTAAATTTTACCTTCTACAACTCATCAAAGGTATTTCTATTGCATGTGTTTGTTCAGTTCTATAGCTCTTGGTGGTCTTAAATGTAACCCCCTTGCAAGGGATGGCTACTGCCTGGTTGCCATGTGAAGGCACACATCAAAGATGTTATTTTAGAGAGGTTAGCATAGTTCTGCAAACTGTTCAGCAGACGTTCTGTATAATAGAATTAACTTGTCATGCTTGGGCTTTCCAAAGTGAAATTCCAGATTGAAACTGAGACCGTCATTTGCATCACATCACAGACAGTGCAAGAAAATAATCACAAAGAAAAAAGAACAGACTGACTGCATTCCAGGCATTTTATGCTGTCTGCTTCTATTTTAGGGGGAACACAAACCGTAGGTAGAAATATACAGACTGGGAGGGATGTACACAGTACAATAATTCCATTTAATTTTCTTTTGAGGAGGAAAATCCAGACCTATAGGTTCAGGTTATCAAATTACTGTAATTCATGTTCCTTTTCTCAGAGTTTAATGAATAAGAAATATTCCAGGAAACAAACACAAGATTTTTCTTCTGTAAATGGTGTATTTTTGGAACTATCTAAAATGGTTGCAGAAGATGTATAGGAGGCTAGCCTGTAAGCTATCTCAGAAATGACCTCCTTTCAAGTATTTGCAGCTAGTGAGCTCTCCTATGTATCCAGCAACAGAATCAGTAAACTTTTTGTATGTAAAAAAAAAAAATAGTAAAATTTCCCAATCTTTGATTTCAATAACTGATTTACTGATTTCTATACTTCTGTGGTATTAACTTAAAAATAAGCTTGCAGGTAATATGTGTTTTCAATTAAACATATGTGTTTTGTGTTCTCACTTCTATTGCTGTTCTAAACTATTGAGTCTTTATATTAATTGGAACCTAAGATTTTGCCTTTGCTTTTTATGCAAGTGCTGTATTCTTTCTGAATGTACTACATAAAGTATCTTATTGAAATAGAGTTGGACACAAACAAGATGTGAAATATGACTGTAAGTTCTCAAAACCCAGCAAAATACTGATTGTTTTTGTACTTGCCCTTGGCTAAAGGGGAAATATGACAAAACAGCTACCACAGAATCCCACTTCAACGCAAGCTCCCAGTGTGGACAGGTTACATTCACACCCTTGCATGTTCCAGAATAGATTCCCTCTGCAGACAAAGCCTCAGATCAGTTGACAGGAATGATGTTTCATCAATGTATGCATATCTTAATTAAGGGTACACGTTGTTGGAGCTGACAGGAATGTCAGGCTCTTCAGATTCCCAGAAATACTCTAAGCCTGACAGATATGAAGCCAGTATTGGCTAAGTGCATTCGGATATTTTTTTCACAAAAGATGAGTCATTCTTCTTCCTATATGAATTAGTACCATTTCCATAATCAGCATCTGAATTTTCCCTTCCTCTGTGAGATTATTTTGTAATGCTTTACAATTCAGAGACAGAGCTGTATATATGATCTAACAAACACTTAAAAGCAAGAGTATGCCATGCTTTTGAGGCGTAAATAGAATTTTATCTCAATTATGAAAACTCACTAAAGCCTTCAGTGTTATCGAGAACATATATTGAGATGCAAATGTATCTCATAAGAGAAATTTTCTTATTTTTCTGGTCAGAGACACAATAAATATCAAAGCATGATTAAATCTTGGAAAATATAAAGTGTTCTGTAGCTGAGGGAAACAGGGTTTGTCCTGGTCCTTCTGGGTGCTTCATTTAAGTTATATCTTACTCAAACCTTTAAAGAGCAGATCCTAACATTGTGTTGGTGCTATGAATGGTTACTCTGGGTTAGGAAATAAAGAGATTTTTTTTTTTAAATATAAAACTAACATACTGATAAAATCCCTGGTGTGGAAGCAATTTTATGGGGAAGATATACTTTAAACATGTATGGCAATCAGTAGAAATCACCTTTAGGTGGACACGTGTGCTAATAAAATAAGTATTATTTAACTGTTTCAATTGCATCTTAGTATGTAAGCACAGTTTTTTTCCTAGAATTTGGTTCAAGTAGTCATTTAGGTCAGATATGCACTACGAAGTTTTGCTGGCAATGCTGTTGTTACTTTTATTTAATAGTCGATAGCCACTGATTTCCTTTAATCTTTTATTCATAATAATCCTTTTCTTTCTGTGCAGTGGCCAATAAAACAGTCTTTCAAGTAAAAGACCCTGGACGCCTGAGATCTACCTGCTGGAGCAGGAATAGATACTAATGAGCACAGTGAGGGAAATAGACTTATGCCTCATGGGAGACTGCCAGAGAAATTAAATGGACTGGGCATGAGGCAGGCACAGGTAAAGTGTAATTGCATCCTTCAGACAGCACCGAGGAAGTGCTTGGAATACTATAGCTAGGATTGAGAAGGAAAATGACCTAAAACATAACAAGCACTCTGATACTAATGATAATTAAGACAATTTTCAAAATATTGGGAAAGTAATTGCTGAAATCGAACATTTGTCTTGGTTCCAAGTTAAAGAATTGTGTTACAGTTCAGTTGTGTCAGTACTAAGTACAGTTTATTATTTACTGGTTCAGTGTAAGTTTTCTGCCAATATTAATTTTGGTTATGGGCATTAGAACTGGATGTTACCCTGGCATAAGTACAAAAACACGTACACAGGAGGATTCTATCTCTTTTGCTGCAGTTACTCCTTAGTTAAAGCAGCAGAAAATCTGTGTGGACAAGCCAGAAATGAAAAACAAGTATAAATAAACATCAAAAAAAAAAAAAAATTATTTCAAAATGCAACATGAAATTCTTCCTCAGCCTACTTGCATAAACCTGATCCATTAACATCAAGGGGCTAAACGGGCAGAAAGTGGCAAAGAACAACTACTTCAATCTTTTCAGTTTTGGTGAAACAAGGGAATAAATCCACGGGCTGGATTTTGCACTTCTTTCAATCTTGCCTGTAATCAAGGATATGCTTTTTTTTTTTCCCTTTTCCAATGAACCGGGGTTTAAGGGATGTCAAATAAGAGGGACTTGTGCATAATCCAGGGCTTCATTTCCTGTTAGGTGGTCAAATAAACACATCATTAATAATGCCTCCTTTTTAGCATCTCCTAGGTCTCTTAGTCTGTTTCCAACATAAAATTTCAAGCTGTAAGATGACTCTTATTGGTTAGATCTTATTTAGGATCTCTATATAATTATGATTACCCATGTTCAGTGAAGGTAAATTAAAATTTGCCTTACAGGAAAATGGAGTATGTATCTTAAAAGTGAACCATGACCTGCTGTGTAGCCTGAAAATGCAGGCTGAAAGACCAAGTTTGTTCTCTATGATTATACTAAGGTGAAATAAAAATCAGAGAGGAAGAAAAATAGAATCAAACCAGGTGTGGCATATGGACATAGTAGCATAGCTTGTTCATTAATTAATTTAGGCAGGACAGAAGAAGCAGCAGCTATTTAGTTAAAAGAAAAATAAGATTCTGGGACAACCTTCTGAACAGTTGAAGTACCTAACTGGTTTTAAGATGGAGGTGGATGTGCTTGTGAGCACGACTACTGTGTTACAAAAGGTAGAATTTTATTGCTTTTCTTCAATCGGTCGCTAAACTTTAAGCCAGTTTAAAGCTTCATTTGCCAGTTCAGTTTGGTAATACCTAAATTGTATGTATCTGCACTGTTGGGTATAGATGCCAATTAGCAAACACATCAGTTTATTTGAAACTGTGATAATTCTGTCCATGCCAATTTTAGAAGCAACTCTTTGTCAGCATCAGAAAGGTGAGATCCTCAGTTTTTGAGTGGTTTGGAATTTTTAGTATTATAGGACTAATGAGCAACTAGAATTTAATTAGTCTCTTCCAACATCTAATAATATTTTGTGGCAGGGATCCAGACTCATCTGGACAAGAGCTAGTCCTTGGACTAGTACAATTTTCATTCCTTTCTGGGCATACTGTCAGTTCAGTGTTTTGTGATTGTGGTGTGTTGGGTTTTGTGTTTGGTGGTTTGTGGTTTTTTTTTTCTTTGTTTGCTTGCTTGCTTGATTTGTTATCTTTTTTTAAAGATTTATATGACACAAAACAGAAATGCTGCTCTGCAGATGAGCAGCCACAGCTTTGTGCCAGACGGGAGGCAAAAAGCAGCCCTACAGGTGCCTTACCAGTAGCATCACAGTGTAGGCATGATACAGAGCTCATGTAATCATAGAATCGTAGAATGGTTCAGCTTGGAAGGGATCTGAGAGATCACCTAGTTCCAACCCCCCTGCCATGGGCAGGGACACCTCCCTTAAAGCCCCATCCAGCCTTGAACACTTCCAGAGATGGGGCATCCACAACTTCTTTGGGCAACCTGTTCCTGTGTCTCACCAGCTTCACAGTGGAAAAAAAAATCCACCCTCTTCCAGTTTGAAGCTATTAGCTCAAGCACATGGCTTTGTGAAAAATCCCTCTCCAGCTTTCTTGTAGGCCCTGTTCAGATACTGGAAGGCTGCTATAAAGTCTACCCAGAGCCTTCTCCAGGCTGAACAACCCCAACTCTCTTAGCCTGTCTCCATAAGAGAAATGCTCCAGGCCTCTGATCATCAGAGGAGGGCCATCCTCTGGACCCTCTCCAGTAGGATCACATCCTTGTGCTGAGAACTCCAAAGCTGGATGCAGTGCTTCTAGTGGGTTCTCACCAGGAGTAATGACTCATACGTTCCTCAGTTGTCAGAAGAAAGGGTATTGGCAGGTAAAGAAGGTGTGGATGTATCATAGTAACTTTGGGCTATTACCTTGGCCTGCTGTGGCCCTCCACAGCTAGCCTGCTGCTTGGATGCATGTTAATGATAGACAGAAGACAGACAACATTCAGACAATAGTGGACTTTGCTAACCCCATCTCTGTTCTTCTAAGGGCTATAATACATGGATCAATAGAAGTGCTATCCAAGGCATTTAACCTACGTAGAGATCCTATAGTTTTTTCCATTAGATGTAGGCTAAATTTTGATGCGCTGGTGTCAAAGTGAGAGGGTTTCCCGGAAGGAAATTTGTAAGGTGATATTCCCAGTAAGCCGAAACAGAACTGTTACAGGGGTGCTAGTAGCATTGAGAGGCAACCAAAAGATGTTAAAAGAAATCCAAGAAATAAGACATAAGAACTAGAGTTTTTGCAAAATGGGAGGCCTTCCAGAAGGGACTGGGAAGTGATTTGTCAGAGGAGATAAAAACTCTCTTAGCTGTGCAGTTAAAAGTGTCTGAGTGAATGTAGAAGCCAAATCACAGAGCTCTCTGTCTGCAAGAGCAAGACAGATTGATGAGGTGCTCAGTGATCTGGCTGTCATGACCCAGAAGGTTTTCCAGGAAATGGAGCAGATGTGGAAACTACCAGCCAACTTGGAAAATGCTGAGATAAGATGCTGTAGGTAGTGAAGGAAATAAATAATTGGCTAGCAAAGAAAGAAAAATAATTCAGGCTGTAGTAGGAGCTAGCTTTCTGGGTGAGATGTTTTGAGCATCCAAAGGTAAGAAAGAATATTTTACACCCTATTCATAATCTGCAGAAGGCAGAGGCAAGAAATTGGATTGCCTTGGTTTAAATGATGTTATCTTTGAAGAGAAAACTCCTTCTCCATTACAGTCAAATAATCATCACAAAAAGAGGGATTTCAGTAGACAGTTTAAGTGATCCACCTCTGAGGATGCTGCAGAACTTACCTGCAGGAAAAGAAATGTCATCATCCCAAGCTTAAACAAATCTGTAATATGCACCTTAGGACTACCCATCCATCTCAGTTGGCCAAGAGACACTTGAGCACTACAAAGAAAGAAAAAAGAAATTTCATCTGAACTGTTAAAGGTATGAGATGATATTTGTTCCTTACGTAGCCCAAAGCCCTTGAGGCATTCTAGAGTAGATTGGCAGTGTGACAATTTCTTGTTCATTGGAATTTAAGGCTAAAGGCGAAAAGCCACAGCAGAAGACAAAACAACTGCTAGTGAGAATACTAAAGGAGAGCGCCTTGTCTGTATGAATACTGATGTGATGTGGCCTTGCTTGAGAGAGTCTGTCAGTCAGTGTTCTTTAATAACTGGTAAGTAGAGTAATTTATAAAATGGTTGGAAAACTAGCTAGAAGGAATCCAAACTATTATAACAGTACCTATGGTGTTCTGTTGACTAAATTCTTCATTGCACTTGGCATTCTGAATTACAAATGTTTAATTCTTAGTAGGCTAATCAAAAATTTTAAAAATTGGCTAATCTAGCAATTTCTTTAAGTCAACAGAGAAATAAAAGGATGTGAATCTGTTAACTCCTGTTTCTTTTGATGACATGCTCAACTGTAAATAGCATGCCAGAATGTAATCTCTTGCACAGTCTGCTCTCCACTTCTGAGAACAGGAAAGAACTAGTATAACTTTGCAACTGAAAGAACTTGGCTAATTCAGGTATTGAGGGTTGCAACATAGAGATCGAAGAATGTTGCAGAGTTGGCAAAGATCCAAAGCTCGAAGTCTTGCCCAGGTCTCCTCTTGTCTCTTACCAGGCAAACTCAGGTGCATGGATATCTGGTTTCCCTATTAGTCAGATGTTAAAAAGAGCTTATTAGCCTGGTTGAAGTGCTAGGTCAAAGGTGACTGCATGCATTTGCACTGCACCTGATGTGTAAAGTCTTCTATACAGCATAGAGCCCTGAGAGGCATGCCACTTAGGCATGTGACAAGAAATTAGCTTGGGCAAAGCCAGACTTATGAGCTCTCATTCCATGGTTTCTCTGCTGAACGCATGCAAACCTAGAAAAGTCCTCTTCTCTTGAGTTCAGTTGCTATTTGGGAGCAAGCTGAAGACTACTGTCACTTCTCTGATGAGACAATAATATTAGGTTTTAAGAGGAGGTGTTGGAAGCCTAGATCCATTCTGGCGATTTGGAGAAGGAAGGAGCCGTATGGGGGAGGTGTTGTAGGGTCTGAGGACTCCCTGATTCACTGTATATAAGGTCAAAGCTGAAACAGCGTTTGGGCACTTGAGATCGTGCAGCAGCTAAAACTGTCTGTGCAAGTTCAGTATGAGATCATTAAGACAAATATTGTACACAGTTGATGGGATGCCCGTCAGGTGGCTTCTACGGTTTTAGGGCAAGCAGTAAGTAACCTTTAATGAATTGTGATACAATATGCATGGTTTGTACACTGGCCTTTCAGTTTCCAGAGGTTTTGCAAAAGGCCAAATGACTCAGAGCAGTATGTATTTTGCTAACTGATTTAGTAGTTATGGGCTAGAATTGCAAGGCAGGGGGGAAAACCACATTATGTGGGAGCAGGCACTAGGAAGTAATTGTGGACTTCATTCAAGATAATGCATAGACTAGTCATCCTTCCTAAACGCTAAATGGAAGAGACAGTCAAATTACTTTATTGAATAAGATAACTAAAAACTCAAAAGTCTTTACCCAGGATCCTGTACTGTGAGTGCATGTGTGGGAGGAAATAAAACTTAATTCAAGAAGAAGAAAACAGTCTCCGAGACAGGCTAGTTGCAGCTGTTGTTGTCCATGGCAAGTTGGACACGGAAGGTAGCCAGCAATCAGAAAAAGTAAACAAGAAGTAGAGAAGAAAAGAAGAAATCATGAGCGTGAAAGCATATTTCATTGCTCAGACATTCCTGAATTAATGTGTCCTGTCCTTTTTACCCAATGTTTAAAATTGCTTGAATTGGAAAAAACTTTTTTTTTTTTTAATATAATGAAGCAGAACTAATTTGGATATGTTTGTGAAGGTGTCTGTAGAAATCCATGCATTATACTGAAAACTAAATTAATGAAGCAAATCCAATAACTGTAGGTATGATTTAAGATCAAAATTGGAAAAATCCAGAAACGTTTTTGTCATATGAAGTCAGCCATTCTGCAAAACATATATGTTTTGTAGAAAACATTAATAATTCAGAAAACATTTGTATAAGTTTGTTCTCATGTCAGAGGAAATATTTACGTAAAATATTTTCCCAAGCACAACAACAGAAGTGTGTTGTGTTGCTTAGCATTTTGGGAAGAATCTTTACTTCTGGAAAGTCATGATCGGAGTCATCAGTCATTCCTCAGATTTTACATTTGAACTGTCTGTATAACAGGGTGTTTAAAGCAAAAGAAATGCTCCTTTCCATTTTCATCAGCAGCCTTCAGGCATATAGGTTAGATCTTAGATTCTGTGTCACTGCTGTGTCTTTATCTTTGTTTACAAAGCAGGTATTTTAGCAGCATATATAGACCTTAGCTAAGATCAAGATGCTAGATATTCTGCAAATTTATCATAGTAATCCATTCCCTAAAAATTTTCCATTTCTAGATGTAGAAAGGAGGATATAACGTATTTACATGTATTTTATGTATATATATTAGTGGAATAGGAAGGTATATTATTTGGCAAGTGTTCTGTTGGATCCTCAGTGTATTAGAGTTCAATTTCTATATTTGTTAATAGTGAAGTGTGGTTTGGTTGGGAAAGAGCTAAGGTAAACTGAAGGACATAAGGATGATTTAGACTTTATCTTCCAGGGAAAGAGGAGGGATGGAATTAAGTGTGGGCAGGGCAATACCTAGGAGCTCAGAGGAACGATGTCAGCCTTTTGCTGTTCCATTGGATTCACCCCAGTGCTATTTCCACTTTCCTCCCAGCTCTAATGGAGATTTCTTCAGTGTTAGACATGCGTGTGACTGCTAGCTGGAGCACACTGAAAGCTGTTAGAGCCTCACAAGCCCTAATCCACAGTGAACAGGCAAGTTGTACTGGCTTGCTGTTTCTTTCCTGTTACGTTTCCCCCAAAATACACGAAATGATTTCTAATGTAACTTTTGCCCCTTGTTAAGGACTGAATTACCAAATGGCATTGTATATTTGCAAATAGGAATGAGAACCCTGGTGTTTACAAATGAGGTGGGAGGGGTCCCATCCACAGGAGAAGGAGTCTGCTAAAGCACTGTTAGCTTATTAGAGGGGCTGGGGGTGGCAGGAGGAGGGGATAGTGGATTAAACAGCCTATAGTGCCTGTGGTTTAAAATGCCTGCATTGCTTGCCTCTGAGCTCACAATACAGCTGGCATGCTATCAAATATCCTGAAGGGTATTACCAGTGGGATTTTAGTAAAAGCGTCTGTGACTAATAACAAGTGCTATTTTAAAATAAAAACTTATCCGGCACTAAGTAGAGTGGAAGAACTGAACAAAAACCCAATTGTGCACACCCTTCTCTTATTTTGGTACATATGTGTCTTTGTAGAGCAAGGCTTTGCTGATGCAAATATTGTTCCTAGAGAGAGTTAACATCTTTCCACCTTACTATTCCAATTAGTTTTTCAGTTTTCAGGTCTGAATTTTCAAATTTGTTTTGTCTCCTTTTTCTTCTAGTAGTCACTTTTTAGCTTTTGACCCTCTCTTTTCCCTTCACTCTTGTAGTTCTGATTTAACTGGTAAAAGCTTTGAGAAATATGTATCCATGAAGTCCTCTTGCCTTGACCCCTTCCTGACTGCTGCTGGAAGTGCAGTTCTATGTGGCATCTGTACATTTCTACCTGTACTTATGGTTACCATAGAAACCTGCCACAGGCTGCATAAAGCCACTGATCAGGCAAGGAGGAAGGCATAAGCCTTTTAGTTCCTAAAATAGAACAATAAGTGTAGGGCTGACAACAAATCTTGCTCTAATTGTCCAGGATGCACACCCAGAAAAGTATGAATTCTGGCAGTGCTGTAAAGTTGCATTCAGAATATATATATTATTCAAAGAAATGTATATATTTCTCGAGCCCAGCTGTTCTCACGCTGCCATGGAGGGTCATCGGGTTCCCAAACTGACCTGTGACTGGGCAAGCTGTTGTGGAAGCTGATAGTGCTCTTGTGCCAGAAAACACCTCAGAGTCACAACAGTTGAAACAGAAAGACTGTAGGATGCTTTGATGTTGCTTTATAGGGGAAACTCTTACTCTCCTTTTGCATTTGCACAGGCTTGTGAAAGAAAATTTCTTGTCTTGGTGAACAAGATTGAATTCAGCTTGCTTCAGTTCTGAGACAAAATCCAATTTTTCCTTTGAAAATAGGTGATACTTATTTTGCTGCAGCTTTAGAGCCTAGGTTACTCTTTTCAGCTGGGCAATGTGACTGTTGAGCACGGGTATTCTGCTCTGATCGCAATCCATAGAGAATTGCATGAATGATCACATAATGTGCGAGTCAAAGACATAGGCTGATGCAAGCTGCAGCCTGGCAAACGTGCAGCCAAAAGCTCATCTGACATCCAAGCTCAGCCTTGGCAATCTGTTTTGCTTCTGAACACAGGTGGGATTTTGGATGGCTTTGGAGTGATATCACTGCATGCCCAGAACACTGAGGAGCTGGAAGCTTGAGTCTTTTTCCCTCTGTCTTCTGTCTTGCTCTCAGATTTAAATTTCTCCAGTGGTAAGAAGTTACTAGAAAAAGGCCCATTTTGTTGAATTTACTGAAGTCTGAATCTAGTAATGTCAAGATTTAACAGGAGGCAGGTTTAGTTATCCAGTACTTTGGGGATGCCCATTTAGTAGATGGATGAATGAATAAAATGTTGTATATACTTCACTGATTTTTTGATGGAAGGCGATGAAGGGCTTTGATGAAGGTCCGTGCACCATATAAGTACTTTTAATGTATGTTACAGGCAGACAAGAGCAAGCACAACTTGCTGTTAATGCCAACCAGAAGTTATGTGACTGTACCACCATGGTCCTGAGCTGAGGCTAACGCTGAAATTACAGGAGGGCTTGTTAGTTCAGGGCTGGTGTGATACTGACTGCAACCACATGGCTTTGGCCAGTGCAGAACATGGGCAAAACTGCTGAATCTACTGATTTGCCTCCCTGACAGTTTGTGGTGCAGCTTTCTTCTGAGCCGGGCAGCTGTTCACTGGCAGCTGGAGTAAGAACACTGTGCTCTCAGTTCCCACAGGCTGCTGAACAGTTGTCAAGAGGAAGCTGATGTCTATTATCTACTTTTCCTGACTGCATTTGAATCGGGAACAACTCTGTATCCAGTTACCAGTTCTTTGCAACTGCTGATGCTAGATCTTTGTCTAATTTATAGCCATTAATTTGGAATTACACATTGATTTGGTCGCACTTGGTTTTTACTTAATTCTGTTGTAAATGACACAAGGCTGACTTCACACAGCCAGTGCTACTCAGCCTTACTAAAGTCTTAAATATAGTATTTGTGTAGCCTCCATGGTGTATTTCAGTGGGTTTTATTCAACCTTTTTGTGTGTAATGAAACTCAGTAATAGTTTGCATTTGCCATAATAGATTTATTTTTCTTTTGGAATTACTATGTTTTTAACATAATAGCAAGAAAAAGTTTTTAGTAAATTCTAACATACTAAATGCAGTGATATGTAAAACTCACCTTTTTAATATATTTTATCCAATTTGTAAGACTATGGAACTTTAAAAAGAAGATTCTCAGCTGCCAAGTGAAAAATACCCCTAGTTTATTAATAAGGGAAGATGTTACAGATGAGATTACTCTGGTGCCATATTTATCTCAGCAGTATGTGTTCACTTATCCAGTTCCTAACGAAAACAACAGATAGAACATACTGAATTCAGCTAGCTGAATTTAGTGTAGATTATGCTGTTTAAGTAGTTTTATTTTGAGAAGTGGCTGCTTGTCATAGTCTTGGACAGCACTAAACTTTTTTTTTTTTTCCACTAAATACAGCTCCAGGTCCAGTAGTTTTTCTCAGAGACTCTATGGCTTATAATTGCAATTGTCTAATAATGCTCATGTGATGAGAGAATAGCAGAAAGCCCTGCAAGTGTCTCTTTCATATACATGGTTGAATGCAGAAAGTATAACTAGAACTTTTGAACTACTAAAAATATATCCATGGCCCGTAGCTTTTGCTGTTCTGCTTCTTGAGATAGAGGATGGAATTTGTTTCCAAAGGACCAAGTCTGCTGTAATGATGTCCTGTAGCAGACGATTGTTATTCTTCATGAAGCCATCTTTTAACCAGCTCCTGTCAAGGGATATTTGGATTGATAGCGAACGTAGAAAGATGCATGCATTATGGATGTTAACAGAAAATACTAAGTAGTTTCAGCACTGCAACTTACTGCCTGTATAACTATTTGGAAATGGGAAAAGGAAATGAATTGACAATCTTCCCAGCAGATTGGAAGATGATAATGTGAGCTGAGTGAGGTCTGAGCCGTTGAAAGAACCCTAATGGAAAACTATGTTTAGGTATTTTCACATGACAGGCTTGAAAAATGGAACAGATGCAGAATTTGCAGCAGGATGTAGAAAGAAATGCTAGGGTAAGAAGAACATCTCTTGGGAATATTCCCAACAGAAAGACATCTGTCCTAGGAATAGAAATCTGGACTATTTCATCTGAATAATTGAAAAACATTTATAGTTTATCCTCTTTGCTGTTTCTTTTGTAATAAGCCCATTTTTCCTGCCTTTTCCCCTACCCTCCTTTTTTTCTTTTTCTTTTTTTTTTTTTTTCCTTGTTAAAATGTAGTCCTTTCTCACTGCTAGGTTGTATTTAACCACCATCTGTGTATGGTGTCATTTGCAGAGTAGAAGAATTTAAGGGAGTCTAAATAATCTTACGTGTGTCAGAAATAGGAGCACGGCATTATTAAAGCAGCTTTTCACACTTCTTGGGGGTCTTTTTTCTTTTCTTTTAAATATATTTAATGCTTTGCATTTTTATTACTTCGATTTTCATTTTAAAGATGTCTTTTTACATTATTTAATTTCTATAACATTCATGAAACACTAGGAAGCTTCCTTCATGTCTAATGCCTCTGTCTCTCATACTGCATTTTTAGCCTGGGACTTCTCATGTGAAACACCCCAAAATACAGCTCTTTATTCCTTTTCTATTTTTTTTTTTCTTTATTCTAGTACTTTGGCAAACTGTTTACCTGCTAATTTCATGTTGCAAAGCTTTTTTTTTTTTTTTTTTTTGTTAATGGAAATGCCTGTGTGAGTCTTCTGAATGTTTTTGGTGATGTAAGACACAACTATTTTTATTGGCTTCCTCTCCTTACACGATTTTGTGCTACATAAATTTCTTTTCAACCTCAGCTAGGAGTATATGACTACATCCAATTCAAATAGGGATGATGCCAGAAAAAAAGAGGAGCAAAAGCAGTTTTTGCTGCACGAAGCTTGCTCCAGAAATGATCAGAGAAGCATAGACTTCTATATACGTGCATTTATCGGTCCAGGTGCCACTGTCAGTGCTGGATCAGAGGCTTGTACACAGGTGAACTCTGATCCTCATCATGCATATTTAAGTCTTCAGTTATGTGAGAGCTCCGTTAGCATTTCACATGCATAACCTGAATAAAAATGGTGAATGCTTCACCTAAACAGGAAGAATATAACTTATGACAGAAGAGTTTAATTATTGATTTCCACTTGTAGCAGCTTTATAAAATGATTCTTATTGCCTGTAATTCTGGAATGGATGTTGATGAAGCATGACTTTTTCATGTGAGCAGATGGATAGGTTTAATCGCAGGGCTGTAGTAGCCTGAAGATATTATTTACAAATAATTTAAAAATAAATTTATGAAAGCACTGGAAATAGGAAAGTTTCTGCTGCATCATGTTTGCAATGGTGAAATGGGCAGAGTCCAGTTGTGCCGCATATAACCTGAGAAAAATTGGTGAAATACGCCATCTACAGCTACCTCTGTAGTATTTCTTTTCTTGTGGTTATGTGTTTCTTTTTTCTGTATCTTTTCTACAAAGCTATTGTTGAAAACCATGTAAAGAAATTGTATCTATTAGTACCAGTGCAAGTGAGTAAATATCTTTAACCTTGTGTATATTGCCATATTTTTCAAATATGCAGGCCTAATGTTAAGAAAAAATGATTCTATTGGAATTAAATCCCTCTGAATTTAAATTTTATTACTGTGTTTTTAGTTTTTTCCAGGTTGGGGCTGAATTGGTCTCAAGAAACCTGCACCAGTTTTAGACAAATATTTTGTCTGAATGGAAGAAAGAGGTTTCTGGAAAGGCTGAGGGATGTTTAAATAGGGAACTCAAAACCTTTACATGCCATCAGTAAATATAATTCTAATAAAAGGTGTAGGTTGACAAAAACAATAGGGTGTGAATGACTGCCTGCTTGGAGGTAACTGCTTTACCTATACTTGCCATTTTTCAGCATTAAATACCTGACATATCTGAATGCACGTTGAAGGACAAACTGTGCTGCTTCATTTGTCTTCCCACATTTCTCCATGGTTTGTGCGGATGTACAAACTGGGAGCAAAGAGTTATGTGATCAACATTCATCACTTTAGAGTTTTTGTGAAATAAAGGTGGAAATGGCACAACATGCAGTAATAATTATTGTGACTATTGGCAATAATCATTCCAGGGGCTAGTTTAGCCTCTTTTGAGGCTTGCTGGAGCAAAGCTTTGCTGCCTGTTTTTGAGACATGCTACTTATTTTCCAAAAGTTTGTATTGTCTCCTCACCTCTCCTACAGCTTCTGTAGGACATGGGTACTTTAGCTGAGGGATTCCCACAGCTGTTAGTACTCTATAGTCGTTAATGAGGACACAGAACAGGGTAAGACCTATTAAAACAAACAGAAAGAGGCCATCCAAAGCACCATCACCTGTTCTTTCTGGGTTACTGTGATTCTGTGAGGAGGCTGAATGGTGGCAGCCGCTGCTGCAGGAGGAACATGAAGTAAAGCTCTACTGCAGGCCAAGTACTACTACTACTTTAAAGGATGAAGCAAAGAAATGGGATGGAGTAACCTTTTTGTTTTTCTTTTTTTTTCTTTTTTTTTTTTTCCAAATGAGCAGGCCTCCCCAGAGGCTGCCTGGGGCTGCAGCAGTGCCTGAGGGAAGGTGCTATGGCCCGGGTTGGGGCAGTCCATGGGGGCCGCCACTGTGCTGTGGCCACTGAGCTGTGAAGATCTTCAGAGCAAAACCACGAGGCCCGAGGGTGGGAAGCGGTGGTGGGAGGCTGAGAGGAAGAGAGAAGCAAGGCACCAGCAGCCATGGTGTCCAGCTGAGGAGAGGCTGGGCACTGTGTTTAGTGATGCTGCAGGCAGCGGCCTGTACAGCAGCTGGAAGCCTTTGTACGTGCCTGACATGGAGGCTCTGGCAGCACCGGCTCTGAGCCACCTGCCTGCAAGCGGCCCATGACATTCCGGGGGACACTGAGGCGACTGTACTGCCCCTGAGGTGAGTGGGTGGCTCTTGGGTGTGTTGGGCATGTAGAGGGCTAAAAGTAATGCAAATATGTGTAAGGAAGCAGTTGTATGTTCTGTTAGCTGCCAGCAGGTGGGGCGTGAACGGGAGAGGTGTTAAGGTGGTGCGGAACTGGTGGTTCGAGTTTGTAACATACGGCTCTGTGCTGGGCTGTTTCTCAACAGTGTAAGTTTACCAGGGCTCTGTTTTTCAGTGAGATCATCTCAGATATTTGCCTTAGCTTGAAGATGACCATGCTTTACGTAAAATACGTATTTTTTTGCCGCCACTAGATTGTACTCCCCTGAAGTAGGTGTGCCCTTCTTGAGTAGTGAGGTAATAGCATCTTTTCTTTAAGGTTAAAAACTATTTAAGAAGCTCCGTCACAGCCTGAAGTATATGTGAATTTCAAGTAGTAGTTACTGTATGCTGAGGTGTAAATATCGTTTACTGTGAATGTTGATATTTCTTTGTAACAAGGTTTTCTAACTTTTACGAAGATTCAAATGATGTAATTTAGCATATAAATAATGCTAGAATGAAGCTAGTTCAACTTTTCCATCTCCACTAAGCCTTAAAGTGACTTGAGAACTTTTCAATGACTTGATATATCCATTATTTTTCTGTTTGACTGCATTAACTTTTTGTTTCCAGAGCTCTATGTACTTCTAAAATATTACCAAACAATATAAATATTAGTCCTTTTCCTATCCTCACATCTGCAACCAATAGAATATGTGATGACTCTATGTAGTCTTTTAAAAGCCTTTTCAACAGATTACTTAGAAAGCTGTTCTGAAAGGATATCCAGTAATGGTGGGATTAAAGATACAGTTTATAATCATAACAACACTGAAGTCCATAAGAGTCATATTTAGGATTAGGTAAGACATTTTCTACTGTAAATCAATTTAAAAATGTTTTTAAGCTTTTTACTTACTGAAAGAAAATATCAACAATGGTCAAAAGTATATAAAATAATGATATATGATTTTCTTGGTTTCTTTTGCCTTCACTTTGATGCAGTTTAGAAATAAAGTGACAAGTAGATTGAAAACTATTGCAGAACTTACAGGGCAAACAGCTGATCCTTTTACAGGTATAAAAACTCACTCCATCCTTGCACCATAAAATTTTGCAGTTGCAGTTCTGTTCTCTTTGGAATGCAGAAGTCTGGTCTTCCTAATGCTTTCTTGAGTATTTCTAGGCATTGGAGGGAGTAATTTTTACTCTTTTCTTCCTATCTGCTAACAAAGATAAATGTGTGGGAACAGTGTCTCTCACTACTGGAAGCTGAGCAGGGGTGCTGTTTGCCTGAGGCAATACTTACTGCTTTCAAAGAAGAGTGATGCTTATAACTTGAAATGAAACCCATCTTTAGATGTATAATTAAGTCCTTATGTCAAGAAAAAAACCATAAATTCAGCTTTTTAAGGTTTAATATGTGGGGTAAACTTTACAGAACAAGAGCAATAACATGACTCTGAAGTAGTATTAATGCCAACAGCAACAAAATACATAAAACAGTGCAATTACAGAAAGAATTAGACTGTCCAAAGCATGGGAGTAACTGACAGTGGAAAAAAAAACATATTATAGTTGTGTATGTCATGTAGTGTGCTTATTTTTATTTTTTTTTCTTACTGTACAATTGTTTAAGATCAGGTTGACTGCTACACATGTGCCCAAGCAGAAAAATGTGATAAAGCTGTTTGTTGCATTAAAATTTGTACTAGAATGATATAATCACAGTCATAGAATACAGTACACTATATAAGTGTCTTCACTGCTTTTCCTCATTTGTCTTCTTTTTCCTGAACCTTCCTGTGGCTTAAATGATAATGGAAAAAGGTCAAATAACTCGTTCAGTAATGATGTTACATTTAAGAACCTTTACTCTGTTTTTAGATGTAATAGTTTGAAATTAGTGAAGTAAATGTAAAAGGCACTTATCTTTGGCACTTTTGATTGATTACTGGTTGTTCATTGTGGAAGTTGTGGATCACCACTGTGTTTTAGGAGGGCATAGTGGTGAGAACAATATACTACAAAAATTGGCAGATGACAGGCTTTGCGGAATGGCATCTTCAAGTTTCAACTGAGATACATCATGTTATGTGCTTCTGTTAACTTACTCTTGTGCTACATTGTTTTCCATCATGCCTGCCATAATACTGCATAAATCATGTGTTATGATGTGAGATATCATTGGGTTACAAAAAAAAAAAGCAAGCTATATCTATATATTTGAGTACTGTGTCCAGTTCCCTGCCCCCCAGTTCAAGGACAGGGAACTACTGGAAAGTGTCTAGCAGAGGGCTATGAAGATGAACTAGGGAATGGGGCACCTCTCTTATGAGGAAAGGCTGAGAGACCTGGCTCTGTTTAGCCTGGAGAAGAGAAGACTGAGAGGCGATCTTATTTATCAATGCTTATAAATATCTAAAGGGTGGGTGTCAAGAGGGTGGTGTCAGGCTCTTCTCAGCAGTGCATGGCGACAGGACAAGGGGCAACAGGCAGAAACTGAAACACAGGTAATTCCATCTGAACATACTGAAAAACTTTAATTTGAGGGTGGCAGAGCAATGGAACGGACTGCCCAGAGAGGTTGTGGAGTCTCCTTCTCTGGAGATATTAAAAACTTGCCTGTTTGCCTTCCTGTCCAGCCTACTCTAGGTGACTCTGCTTTGGCAGGGGGGTTGGACTAGATGATCTCTGAAGGTCCCTTCCAACCCCTACAATTCTGTGATCTGAAAATTTACATTTGGTAAGAATGCTTATTTTAAAAGTATGCAGAAAATGTGTTTCAATGGATGAGAGTTACAGTAGCAACACTAATGATGAAGTTGTTTGGTTTTCCTCACCATTCATGTCTTAGGTCCCATTTAGAGTAGTAGAAAGTCAACTACCTCAGTCTTGCTTACTAATTAATTTTCTTGGCAGATATTTACATTTTTTTCCTGACATCTACAATAGACTATCTCCACTGTTTCAAGAACTACTATGGAATTCCTCGTAAAACTGTATAAATCCTCCAGAATGTATAAAACAAATATATAAATGAATGCTGTAACTTCTTAATTATTAAGAAAACCACAGTCTATTAGTTTTAGTTTGATGTAATTAAGTATAGAGGTTCCTGTTCATAAAGCTCAATTACAACTAAAAGGTTTAGGACAGTAAAAAGTTCGAGCTGAAGGAAATGATGCTGATTAGATTACCATTTAGAACCTGGCTTGCTGAGGTCTTCATTGATGGCAGGGTCTTTACCATTGTACCATAAATAATAGTGAAATTATGCTTTTGTTTTATACCGTACAATTTCATTCATTATTTCACTTTATTGAAACACTTCAGGATACTGACTAAAATATATCAGGATTTTAGAAACAGTAATTTGTTGGATGATGCAGATGAGAGATAATGATCTTTAGCTTCTTTAGATTTTTCCTAATTGAAATAAAGTAAAACAATTTTGAAAAAGGCAATCATTATGTACAGTGCTTTAATATTCCTGGCCATGTTTTTCTTTATTTATTTTTAATAGATGCATCCAGGCATCAGAATTATCTTGATAAAACTGCTATCGTGTTCCTAGTTAATTTATGGTAATGTTTTTCTGTTTGGTTGGTTTTTTTATTAATATATTTTTAGAACATAAAAAGTGGCAAGAGGAGTGTTTCAAAGAGATCAATACAATTACTCTAGGACCTGGCAGCTATAACCAAGCTCCTACAATGGAGTTGTCTAGAAATAGCAAAAAGCAGAGAGAGTCTAAAGAGCATAATCAGCTGGTATGCTAATTTTAAATGTCTATGTAATGTTCAGTAATATGCTTGATCATTTTTAAAAAAGGAAATTAACATTTGTGATAATATTTTTATAATGCTAATATTCTGCAAAGCTAGGCTGAGCCATGCCAAGTGCAAAAATGATTGAACATTTGCACAATCAAGCATGTGTCCGTAGCAAGCAAAACCCGCTTTTTTTTTTTTTTTCCAAACCAGTTTTTTAAGTTACTGAAAGGTACTTTGCTTTGTATGTCATCTGTAACTCAACAAATCCGAACAAATTCTAGCCATTAATGTTAATCTATAAAGAAGTTTTGGAACTTTGTAGAGAAATTGATTTTGAGGGTTTACTTTGCATTAGATATGGGAGCTAAATAAGTGGCTGAGTCTTTTCTCATTATTAATGATAAGTAGGGCCAGGTTACTGGTACCCTCTGGTGGTTACAAATGCCCTAATGTTGTTAGGCATTCTTGAATGATGGAGAAGCCAGAAGGTACCGTTGCCATCTTTCAGTTGGCTTAGGTGGATATTAGAAATGCAATTAGCCATACCCCTCCACAACTTAATGGGTTTATGCTTGTGCAGCAATGTGACTAAAGGTGACACAGGTAACTAACGTGGATGTAATTTGTCTGTGCATGTAATGTTATGAAGTTACCATTGCTGTGGGATTACCTATTGGTTCTGTAGTATTCTGAGATCTTGCACCTCCTACTGTAAAGTGAAGGTGTGTGGTTTTTTGGTGTGTTGTGGTCTCTGCATGTGTGTTTATTTTTGGTTTTTTGTGGTGGCTTTTTTTTTATTTTTTAAGTGTAGGGCATTTGACTACTTCAGGGATACCCATTTTCAGTTTATTCCCTCTATTCCTTCTCCTGGTCAGACTTTTGCATCTGAAGAAGCTGAGGATGAAACTCTTATAAAACAGTACCCACCTCAGAGACACAACGCTGGGTCCAGCTTACACGACTTGGAAGTAACTTTTAATGACTCCCACATCACTGAACATAAAACAATAAAATAATGTGGTGACTTAGGTTTTTTAATAAAAGCCTCCAACCAACCACCTCCCACCCCCTTCCCCCAACAACAACAGATTTTCTGATCTATTTTCTTCTAGAATAGCAAAACCAGAACTGTTTCCACTAGGTTTCTGACTATGTAAGATGTTTCTGGATGGTATGGATGTAAATCTAATGAATCTAACTATGTAGTACCCACTTCACTACTTTAGCTAAAAGCCTAGGAAAAACCCTTGTACCTCTGACAGTTATCATTCCCTTTTCTGCTTGGACCAAGAGGTAATGTAATCACAGCATACGACAATTCTGCAAAGAATACTAGAGAGACTTAGTGCGTAGAGGCTGCAAGAAACCTACTTACACTTTTTTTACAGGCATTACTTTATGAGAAAATGATGAGAAAACTTATTCAAAGAATTCAGGAATGTCTGAGGCACCTGTGGAATCACATACTGAAATCCATTCATGGAACACTAGAACTTCAAGGGTTTTCTGCAATAGTCGTCCTGTATCTTAGAAAGCACTGTCAAAGAACTGTTTAAAAGATAATTTATGTTTCATATGTATAGTACATAATATATATATTTATATTTCTCCTATTATGAAGGGAGTGAAGGGGGGGGAAAAAATCTCCTTCCTCGGAAATGTTTTGTGACCTACAGTTAGGAAAAATATATTGCCAAAACCCAGGAAATTTATCTGGAATATTTTTAGGTAAAATTTAAAAAGTAACAAAGATGTATTTTTAAGGTAGCACTCAGGATATGTACTATATTAGAATCACATTCTTTAAGTACAGTTGCTTTTTATGATTTAAAAAAAATAAAAATCAGACATACTTGAATACTTTGAACCAGTTTTCTCATACTTTTGTTATTTTAGGAAAGTAATGACTTAAAAAAGAATGAGCTTAGTTCTTCTGTGTTTTCAGAATCTTAATAAGTTGTATTATTTGTAATTATTCTCAAATATGTTAGACATGACAGTAAAATATGGCAACTTTAATATTAAAAATTTGAG
>VXAK01020235.1:0-13678 GCA_013399435.1 Arenaria interpres | reverse complement strand
GGAAACATTTCTGCACCGAAAGGCTTGTAAAATATTGGAAGAGACTGCCCAGGGAAGTGGTTGTCTCGCCATCCCTGGGGGTATTTAAAAGACGGGCAGACGTGGTGCTTGCTGACATGGTTTAGCGGTGGACTTGGCAGTGTTAGGTTAATGGTTGGACGCGATCTTAAAGGTTCCTTCCAACCTAAATGATTCTGTAAATTACTTTTTTAAAAGACTTGCATCAATGCAAATTGGCCCTGTATTTTAAAATGGTAATAAAAATCCACATGGGAAAAGGAGTTATCCAGATTTGAGAGGAGTGAAAATGAGATCTTTTTTTCTTCCTCTGCACACCAGATCAAGGCCACTGCCAAATGTGGCATGAGCTAACCAAGGTGTGCTGACCCCTTCGTGACAGCGACAGCTATTGAAGGTACTGACCAGCAGAAGACCGGCCAGCCTGTGCTCCGGTGTGGGAGAACTCTTAGAAATTAATGGTCATCCTGTGAGCACCCCAAGCTCTGGGCAGCTGTTGACAATAGGCCTCTGACAATAGTCCAGGCCCTTGACAACAGTGCAGGCCTCAAGGTTACTAAACGATTAAGTTGTGATTTGTAAACTAAGGAAGCTGGCAGAAAAGGAGTAGCTGTCTTCTGAATGTACTGATAAGTAGGACCTTGAGTAGAATAAACAAAAAGACTGTGTGTGTAAACAGCTCATTATAGCCAACTATGGGAGCATGTAACTAGTTATCACCTGCGAATAAAAGTCCACTATAAAGGCATCAGCTGGGAATTGTCTATAAAAGCTGAGCTATCTGTGCAATAAAGTGGCATCTACCTGATCACATTGGTTGTCATGTATGGTGTCTGAAGCTTCCACGTCCTTACTCCAGTATTGGTTATGTCCCCCAAGTCAGCTGTACCTCTGTTTTCCTCTCTGCGTGTTTCTCTTCCCCGTGCTCTCCAGCCTCACAAAATGTCCCAAATTTCACACGCTGCGTTTTGAAAGGGCTCTCGTGTATTGCCTGAGGTGACGATCGTTAAGTCCTGGAGCGCTTAGGGTGCTATGTTTTTAAAAATAAATCTGGTGATTCCACAGCCTAAACCTGGATTTGCCCAAATCTCTGAGGTTATGAGGCCATCTAGTGATCTCCTGCCTTAATACAATTTAAACGTGCTCCCCAGGGTGTGAAAGCTGCTTCTAAAGCAGGACCTTTTCTTTAAATGTGGGTGATTCCAAGTGCCCTGAGAGAAGGTGGCCCCTCCATTCTGGGCTGCAGAGAGACCAGGATGGAGGTGATGCACTGGGAGGAGGCCAGGAAGAAGCTGGTGTCCACCTGCCATATGAAGGAGCCTGAAGTCCACAGGCATGTTAAGCTATAGAGGTACTTGCGTGCCTTTTACTCTTGTCTGTATATAACTGTAAAGTAGGACTCACCCTCAGCCTTTTTAGAAATTATTCCAGAAACTGATACAAAGATGTGGGACTTTGTGATTGAGCCTCAGGAAGGACATTATTTCTTGGAGCCTTTAGGGGAACCATGAAGTTTCAAAGCTCTTAAGTCTTTCAGCAGCTCTTGCTGGTCCTCTCCAAGGAGGAAGACATTGAAAACACTCATAATACCCAAAACTATGCACAAAATGTGCAACTTAGGACACAGTTCTTTGTGCTGTCTAAATACTCACCACCGTGCTAGGAATAAAGAACTTGGTAATGTAACAGGAAAACCGTTATCAACATCAGCTCAGGATGCCAGGTAAGACGTGGTAACAGCTTTAAGCATACTGACAGGTGATGCTACACCTCTACCTTGCCCATTTTATTTTATGCCTCAGAAGGTTCTCAGAGAAATCTGATAAAAAGCTTTTTCACTTGGATCTTTAGCCTTTTGGATTAGGTATTTTAACAAGTAACTTCACAGGTCTAGTTTTTCTGAACTCCTGAGATACGGTATCGCTCAGTAGCTATGTGATCCTTGGTAAAGTCACTGGTTAAATAAAAATACAGACCAACGTTGTCCTGAGGCAGTTAAAAAAATAAGATGTTTTCCCTGGCTGCTCCCAGCTTAGGGATTGCTTCAGTGACAAAAAGGAGGGGTGAAGTCCTTGCTTCCCGGTAACACTGGCTGGGATGTTAAAACCAGAAATCTACTCTTTCTTATTTAACTACAAATATTTAGTTATTAATGTGTAGAGTCCTAGCATGATATAAGGAAGCTCTGATACCGATGATAGCTGCTATCCTTCTTGTGAAAGTCTACATAAATCACTTCAGACATGCTCTGTGCTGACTACTTCAGCAAAGTATCAAAGCCTGTCCCCTGTGAGGAAAAAAATGTTTCATTTCCAAAGGCTTTTTACTTTAGATGGTGACATCTTGAGAATTTCTGCTGTTCAAATGTATGGTGTACTCTGCAGCCAACTACCCTAATTGCACTGGAGATTTGCTCCAAGGACAAGGACGTCTTTGATCACAACACAACATCGATTTGGTGTATCACGGAGGAGTGCAACACTTGCAAAATGCAGTGGTAGAGTAGCACACCAGGGAGTCCTGCGTGTCCAAGGGAATTAGGGGATTACTGGCTGATGATACAACTGCCCAAGTCTCAGGGGAAATCTTGTTTGAGCCAATTAACAGCAAAGAAACGGAACTGCGCAAGGACAGAGAGGAGGGGAAGGCAGAGAGGAGCCACCTTCACAATAACCAGTCCAAGGCTCATGGATCTTCATAGCTACAAAGGTTAAAGTCAAAGGAAGGCAGGCCAGGTGATCACCCAACTTCAATTTCATTCCTTCTCTTCCAGTTGTTACAGCCCCAATTTCCAAATTTCTTGGTTTGGTGTTTTTTTGTTTGGTTTTTTTTCAAGGCCAGCTGCCACAGTTTGCTGCAGTGAAAGGACCTCGGTGCAAATTCACAGGAGGGAAAATGGATGGATTCAGAGCGCTGCTGACTTGTAAAAAGCATCCCAACAACTCGCTATCAACAGTCAGGGGTTTTGCACATCAGGATCAATTTGTGGTTTTCCAGAGGCTGTGGGAGCAAGTCATTATCAAAATGTAGCTGGTGCGTTAGCTAGTACCTAAGGTAAAATTAAAGATGAGAGCTCTGGCTAGGCAAGGGAGAGGCAACTCAGTTATTCCGTTGTGCCTTCAGCTACAGTCCACACCTACTCATTTCTGAATCATGGTACATCTTTTGCAGTTGAAGAATAGATAGCTGAGCAAAACCAATTCACACATTACCTGTAATATGTCCTGAAAGCATTAGACGGATTTTTCACAAGATTGCCTTCCCCACTGCCTCTCCAGCTGTATTAGGTTAGGAGCAGGAAGGAGCAGCAGCTGGCAGAGATGAAGGCATCAGGTACCTTCTGGCAGTGGATACCAGAAGGGGAATCTGCAAGGTGCAGTGCGTTTTTTTTTGGGAGGGTGGAGGTGAAATGATGAAACAAGGAGAAGCTGTGTTAATCCGACCCTTGTGCCACTGCAGATTCAGTCTTCCTGATGTGAGAAGTCCTGCAAGGGCCTTGATGGTAAGACCAAGAAGTTGAAAACTATTATCTCTGAGCTCATTGTTGATTTTTTTCTTTTGTCCACATGTACAATTAAAGCGTGCTTGGCCTTGGCTGGCTGCCCGTGTTCATGGACAGTCAATCACAGAAGCATTTTTGTAGCATAGAGGAAGACTGGAAAGAAACACAGAGTCAGAAGGTTTGTGCTTGTCTTTAATGCGTTGTTTGGATACTGGTTTCGATGTTAAAACTAGAGGGTAGATGTTTTCAAGCCCTGTTTTTGAGCAGCTGGAGTTTCCTTGAACTAGTGGGGCTCTGACCCCCATACATCTTTTACAGTAATGACAATTGGGCTGTGAAGTTTCAGATCCCAGCAATATTTTGTGACAATCACCTAAGCATGAGTGAAACCTCCCTGTGAAAGAAAATCAGACAGAAAGGAGTCCAGCCTGATGAACATATTTGCAGCTAATGGACATGTCCAGAGATGCGTCCTGTAAAAACAGATGCTCTGGTGGTAGTAGTTGTATGACATGAAGATGGCAGCACAGGCAGCAACCAAGAGGAAGCAGCCACCGCATTGGTACAGCCACTTTGAGGTGATACAACTACCCCGTACCAGTACACTGAAAGAACTGGTGGTGGTGGGCAGTTTGCAGCGGGCTTTGTTCGTAGTTCCCTTTGGTCTTCCAGAAACTGAACTATCCCTGTTGTACTTCTTGTATTGTTGTGATGCTCCTGTGGTCATCTGTAAAAGCTTTCTGGATGCCGGTGTCCCATCTTGGGTGGCCAGGGATCTGGGGACGCAGTAGTCTGCAGGAAGATTTTGTGTATCCCCAAGTCCTGGGCCAGTTCTGGAGCCAGCCCATGGTGGGACGCAGCTGCAGGTGGAAGAAGTCTGTAAATAGAGATAAGCAATGGCTGTACCTGGTGTTGCAGAATTTATTTGGGGGGTTTTTTTGTTCGTTTGGAGTTTTTTCCCTGCAAAGTCCTGAGAAAGGAAGGTGATGGAAGCTGAGTGGAAATGGGTAGCCAGGGAAAAGGGCTGCTTAGCCCAGCCTCTCCAGTCTGGTTTCCAGACAACCTGTAGCTGCCTGATTTTTTTTTCTGAATGAAACGAAGACTTTCTCCATGTCTTCATCCCTCTTGACCTTCTATGATAGGAAAATCCATCCTGCCTGCCTTCCCTGCATGGCTTTGTCCCACATCCCCTCCATGTGTGAGGTACCAAGAGTGATACACAAGTCTCATGACTTCAGTATATTTACTAGACCTTAGCTTTTCCCAGACAGGCAGAAACAATGTCAAACAGCAGAGCTAAGCCAACATTTAGCCTGGAGGATGAGAATATGACCACAGGTTGGGGCCCTAATGCAAGTGATGCTTCCCAAGCTCAGCTGTCTTTTTTGCCAAGTAGCCTGGAGTCACTACTGTATTTAAACTTGTAACTAATTCCTTCTCTTTTCTCCAGGAAGAGAAATTGCTCCACCTTACTCCGGAAATAAAGGCTGAAGCCACAGTACGTTTGGTCATCTGATTTTAAGGATCATGCTAACAGCCATCGATGCCAGGGATAAGGTAGGCAAATCAAGTTTTCAAGGACCGGTATCAGTTTACAGCAGCCGGCTGATTTTGTAATTCAAATTTCTTAGTCTCCCACTGGCGCTCAGAGCTTGGCACCAACTGAACTCTTCCTTTTGCCTTCCACGTGGTAGTCTGTCAAACATCTGGACTCTTCCAGGGACCTGGAGACAGAGAAAAAGATGGAGATCTGAGACAGATAAGATAGACAGGTGGTGCTTACTCTCTAGAGCTCCTAGAGGAAGCCATTTGCCAAGGACCTGATACAATATGCCTCCTCTTTTGGCTGATGTTTGTCATTGCAACCTGGGAGGGTTTAAGGGTCCTCAAGCAATTTATTTGTGAGTCAGGGTCATGCTATGTCAGAGCCTCTGCTCCTCGCTATTTTTCACTAGTATCCAGACAACATTGAAAACAAGTGATACCACTGCAAGGATGCCCAGAGGAATGGAAACGCAGCTCTCCTGCAACACCATCCAGCTCCCTCACGCGATGAACAGGCCGTGTGACCGAGGACAGAATAGTTACTATATATGCACGTGGAGCCATGGGAAGGTCACAAGGGGCTGGAAAAGGACTTAGTCTTTGGATCTCTTATCAATTTTCAGCGGTATCCTGAAAGTATTTTGTTCCACAGGCTTGCCCATCCGTACTTACGCAGCATACCCTCCAAAGGAGTGTTTGACGCTCCTCTTCTTTAGGATACAGGCTACTCTCTGTCATTTTTGTATCAACAGGTTTCACATACACACGTGAACGGATCCGTGGGGTTTTCTTACAGAACAACTTTAACATTAGCTCGTATATAATGTCTTTGTGCGTTTCAAGAGTCTCCAAGCTTGGAGCATTGGCAGCACACTGTAACTTCCTTCGCCGCAGCAGAGGACATGGTGCAGCAACACCCCGAATGGCTCAGTGGGAGTGGGCTCCTTTCCAGCCCCGGAATCTGTTACCTGCAGGGCTGGGCAGGTTGAAGGCAGAGCTGCTTGGATGCCTCCTTGTCACAGCCCCAGGGCTCCTAGTAGTGAAGGCAGCCGGAGAGACCCCCAACCCTGCACTGTGTGATCTCGCACCTTGGGGTTCATCAGCCAAGGCATCAGACTTCGTGCAAGCAGCTGCATCCAGCTGGAGTGGAAGCAGCAGTGTCACTGTGACCCTGCAGCACAGCTCTTGAGCTGCACCACTGTGAACCAGTTCTGGGGGAGCCAGGGCAGGAGCATCTGCAGACAGGCTGGTGCTCGGTCTGGATAGGTGGCCCAAGGATAACAGCGCAGACAGGCTCTGTCATCTTCCAAACAAGACATGAAGCACTTCCCCCCCCCTGAAAAAATCAGCACATCTTGGCTGCCCTAGCAACACCACAGCAGGGCTGGTCTCCAGCTCCCAGCAGTCCTGCCCTGCTTGTCCATGAACACCACCAAGCCATCTCGGGGCTGTTTTCCCAAGCTGGTTCCCTTCACTGGGCCTGATCCTGGCCCCCACCCGTGGGCTGACACCAGAGTCAGAGCAGCTGGACACACTGACAGTGTCTGAAACCAAAGACCACTGCTGCTCTCTTGCCTTCGCCCCTGCCTGGTAGCGCTGAGCACCGGGAAGCCTGTGGCTCTGACTGAGCCTGGGAAATACCCTTTACTGGGATTGCTCAGTAACAGTCCAAGTGTTTTGTCCTGGAGGGAGGTACTGAGCGAGTCCTTTGACGCATCAGACAGTGTCAAATGCTCCCACCTCCAAAGGATGTGCCTGATGGGAACTGCTGGAATTGCTCAGCATGGATCCAGGCTTCAATAAGTTGTGGCTATTGGTTTGCAAGGAAGTCGCCAAGAAACATGATCCTCAAGGAGAAGCGAATCACTTTGATCTCTGTCCTTCTGTTTGATGTGAGCTCAGAGCTGATTTCCAGTATTTCTAAGCTCAAGCAGGAGCGTAGTAAGCCAATGCACAAAAGCTACAATCTAACTGTCGTACGCAGCAAGTCTCCTAAGCAGTAGGTACTTCAAGGCAATGTGCTGCTACCAGGTGTGAAGAATAAGGGGCAGAGATATGGCTGAGCCTTTGGACATAAATGTTTTAGCCTTCTGCTAAAAACACTGGTAGGGAAATTGAAACAGGCCCTTTAGTGCTCTGATTAGGAACAACTGCTCTTAGATTAATAATTGCTGCAATGAAGTGAACGCATATCATAACAGAGCACGCAGCAAAGCAGCAGTCCTTGCTAAATGACAAAACCATTCACAATGCATATTCATTGCAGGAAATACTTTTCATCTGTCCTTGATCTCACGTTGTATATTGGCTATGGATTCGGTGGATTTGGATTTCTTTAGCAGGCCCTTGGGCTTTCAAGTGTGCTAGGATGCATTGTGATGTAGATGTGGGGTGTCTGGCACTTCTTACTGAATAAGGCTTCAAAGGGAAGTTGGGAAATTGAAATTAGGGAAGTTGAAATCAGACTCTAATTACATTTGTACAGAGGCCAAAGGCACTTTGACAAAGAGCTTACCTGCTGTTCATGGACAGATTTTGTCCAGAGCGCAGGAAAACATAGGGCTGGTTCATGCTCCCACTGGTATCGGCAGACACGGGATTGCCTGATTTCTTTGAAACCGAGATAAAGGAAAACGGTATTTGTGACTAGGCTTTGAACACAACGCCATTACTCAGGTAGATGTGACAGCTTGAATGCATCTTCTCTGGAAGCTTTCCCAGTGGCAGAGCTCAGCTAACTGGGAGCACAGACCCCTGGCACAGCTGTGCCCAAACCTTTGTCACCGCAGGCAATATCGCTGTAGGCGTGAGCAGCCAGCCAGGATCCCCTCCCGCCTTTCTCCTTCCCACAGCATGTACCTATGAGGCTCTAGCGTTTCTAAAAAAGAGGTCAGAACCCTTTCCTCATGCTTTATGCGGGCAGGTATATTATATTGCAAGACTCTTACCTCCTCAGGTCTTTCCCAAGCAGACAGATCGTAAGGTACTGGGGCCCTGGAGCACTGAAAACAGAGGGATCGGAGTTTAGAGGCAGGGAAACGAACGCCCTCGGCAGCGAGCAAAAATCATTTCAAAATGAAGAACAGCGGTTTGCTGTCTACACCAAATACCCACCTCGTCTCAGGCCTGGTGCGAAAGGCATCTGTCAGCAGGCAACGGCGTTGGGACGCGTGGGCTGGAAGGACTTGGCGTCGGGGCTGCTGCCTGCGCAGAGGTGCATCTGCCTCCCGGTGCGACGCCATTGAGACCGGCTTTGGGAACAATAGAGCTTTGTGCCTAGCAGATGTTTGGGCAGAGGAGAAGCAGCATTTGCTTGCTTTTCCTGGGGGCGGTTGAAGCGTAGGGGGTGAGCTGACCTGATTTCCAGGAGGCTGGTGGTTCCGCAAGTCAGGCTACAAGCGATTCGGCCAAGGTCATGCCGTGAGTGAGTGATGCTGTCAGAGGTGGATGGAAATCTTGGTGTGGCTGCTTTAGCTTGATGCTCCCAGCACAACATCTCCATTAGTGCGTGACAGGCTAGTGATTTATCCAAGCAGCGTACTTTACTGATTAGGTTTTATCTCGGTAGCGGCTGGAACAGTTTGTGCGTCTTCTACAAGCAAAGAGCAGGCGGCGTACCTCACTCCGAGCAAAACATGGTCTTTGACCTCTGGCTCTTGGCACTGATTCATACAAAAGGTAATGGTTGCGTACGATCCTTCTCTCGAATTCACGTGGAGGGAAGAAAAGCCCGCTTAGTCGGTTGCTCAGCGGGAGGAGGTGCATCTCCCAAGTTCAGTATAAAATCAGAGACAGAAGTGGAGTGAAACGGCAGCAGTCACCACAGATCTTCACCATTTTGTGCCACTGAATACGTGGAGAGGAAAGGGCAGGGTGGTGAAGGCCACAAACCCCCGGAAATTGGGCATCACAACTGCTAGACTAGCCTGGGAGTTGTTTCTGAGGCGATGTTCAAAGTCCGTGTAGCCTATCTCCCTGGCATGTCATTGCCACTTGTCCCCTGGGATCTGAACCCCTGAGGAGGCTGATTCGGGCTGGGCAGGGTTGAAGCATGGGAGAGGAGGCTAGCCCTGAAGAGGAGGTGCCTCCTCAGCAGAGGGCTGAGCTGCGTGTTGTGAAGCTTGGCTTGCAGCACAGGGACCACCCAAATGAGGACAGGCATCTTTGCTCGTTGTCATGGTTTGGGCTGGACTGGCCACTGAACCATCAACCAGGCCACCCACCCATGTTGTAGGATTAAGTTTTCTGATGATGAACTGGATGTGCTCACCAAGGAGGCAGACACGGCCACAGATTTTTTTGTGAAGGAAGCAGCAGGAACATAGGGCCTGGGAGGGAGGGAGAGGGAAGAAGGTGCAATTAGCTATTAAATCATTTCAGCTGCCTTGTGAAACCTCTCCCCCAAGGATCCTCTCTGAAAGCAGATAAGAGTGGAATGTGTCTATATGTGTTCACAATGCAAGGGCATGCGTATGATGGATGTATGTAAAATGAATAAAAGGCAATGAGCTACAATAGGGAATTAGAGATTTTAAACCTTTAAATTTTAAATCACAGAAGTTTCACAGATCCTATGGCAGAGATGCAGGAAAGAAGTCATCTTTACTTTGTTATCTATAATTCTGCTGTATGAATAATAATTACACAATGTGACAGAGGAAAGCCGTGTGCTTTTATTCAAGCTTAATCTTTGTAGATATGGGGCCAGTACAGAAGATGAGCTACTTGCTTTAATGGTATTATAATTTGATTTAATATTAGAATATGTGCCTGGAGTATCTGCTTTCTAAGCAGTGATGAACGGTGCTGGAAGAAATGTTCTTTGCTTTATGTCTTATGGCTAGTGATCTGGTTTATTTGGTTTAAAACCCTAAGGCAGCCACTACCTTTCCAATGCCTTAAGCAGTCTTTTTGCATAAACTCAGAGAATAAGAATTGCTTTCTTTATGAACCTTGCTACAAAATCTTCTGCTGCTGTTGTTTTTCTTCTCACTTCTGCTCTATGCTCTTTTCTGCTTTGTGCCAGAATGACTTCAGTTTCAGTCTTACAGTCCATCCTCATCCCATTCCCTTCAGCTGACTATTCACACTTAGCTTCTTGTGAAGCAGCTCCGTGAACTGCTCAACTGAAAGAAAGGCAGAAGTAGAAAGCTGTTCTTGTGAGCGTTGCAAACATTTCTATTGCATCTTAGTTGTCTTCCCTCTCTTCCACCCTACAGGGTCTCATGACTCCATAAATATCAGAGCAAAACAGGAGAGGCTTTGACTGGAAAATCAATGTGGCTTGGCAGCTGGTGAAAGATCTTCTGCAGGGAACCGTAGCGCTGTGTGAAGGAGTTGAGTAATCCATCAGCAGCAGCGTGATTTCTAATTCATTGAAGATGCTGAAGAAAATAAAAAGTGAAGCAACAGCGTCACAGCAAGGAGAAGGGATATAACCTTTAAATAGCAGGCATTTTCCACCTCTCTGAAGCATCAGGCATTGGTTCCTTGCAGAAGTAGGACAAAGAGCTTGATGGGCCTGTAGTCTGATCTTTTATGGCAGATCCTAAGGGCAGTGGGGGCTGACACGCTTGTTAGCATTTGACACACTTTAAACCAACAGGTTCAGAGAAATAAAGATTTGCTGAGAGGTTAAGGAGAGGGAAAGCTGAACCAACCTGATATTGAGAGAAATGTTCACTGCAACTGAAGAGACAAGTACCCAAGGAAGAAGAACAAACCCGTAGAGCCAAAAGCCTTCCCTTGCTGTCTTACACCACTGGCAATCCAGCTGGGGATGGGACAAAGCTGCTGCCACAGGAGAGCAGAATAAAATGAGAGGTCCCAGGCAAATCTGGTCTATACCAGTAAGTTTTGGGGTTTTATTGTGTTTTGGGCGTTTTTTGTGCTCATCCTAGTCAGAAATTCTCTATCCTACCTTATCCCTGTTCCTTGGAGGAACATGTTAAGAAGCTCCTAGTGCTCTGACACTGCTTTGTGCTTTGCTGTGCCAGGGACAAGCCTTATCTCCCTAGGATTATTGATAATATGCTTTGAATAGGGGACATCCAGCCCATCCATGTCCCTTGTGGAGCTTTAACACCCTTTCTTGGTGAAAGGAAAAAAATACTCATAATCCCACCCAGTTACCTCTGATCATCCCAGATGTGCCTCACGGTACAATCCTATCAGTCACTGCCTGTTCCCAGGCTGTACAAATGCTTTTCCATGGCATTTGGCTGATTAGTGAGTATGTGAAGCAGTTTGTGATGCTCTGGGGCCTCATCTTCATTATCTTCTCACTCTTGCAAGAAGCTTCACAACCCCTTTGTGGACCTGCTTGCGACGGCTGTGAAATTTAAGCAAACGATGTTACAAGTAAAGCAGAAGTGTTTGGTCTGACTGAAGCAGGGCAGCCCCTCTAGAGAGGCAGTGGTGACCAGTGCAGAGTGGCTTTGGATGGGTAAAAGACAATCAAAATGCCTAGATACTGGAAAAAAATGTAATGCAAAAAATCTTTGTACGGAGAAAAGGCAGTTATGGATACGGAGGGGACACCTCGGTGCTTTCCTGTGCTGTACATCATGAAGCAGTGTGCATCAGGCGATGGCATGTGATACAGAGAGGTGCCATTGCGCTTCGCTTCCACGCCTGAGGTGGGAAGACTTCATGGCACAGCAGAGTGTGGGGTGTGAACAAAGCGCTTCTGGGTGCTGGAAGCCAACACAACTCAGCCGACTCTGCTCTGCCCTGCAGGCTTCCTCCAAAGGCAAAAGCCTCTGCCATCTTTTCCTGGGAGCCGTTGTTCAGACCCAGACAGAAGAAGAAAACAGCTTACAATGGACTTGGCTGTGTTCCTACCCGTTTTGTGCTGACATAAACGTAGCTGAAGAGCGTAAGAAGGCAACAAATGAAAAATTAACTGTAAATGGGTATCCAGTCCAGCTCCTGGAGAGGAGGAAAGTATTGCCATTGGGCAGGAAGAAAAGGGTCTCGATGTAACTAAAATCCCTCAGCTGAGCTCTGAAATTTTAAATTATAATTGATGTTGTTTTCCAGTGAGCTAACTTTCAAGCCTAACTTCACTGTTAAAATCTTCTAAAAGTTGCTGATTGCTTTGGATGAGAGCCAAAATGCAGGAAAAAAAACCGTCAGAGTGAAGAAGAGCAACCCAAAGACAACATGCCGTGTCTCAAGCTACACCAGCTTGGAGGGAAAGAGTGGAACAACTTAGATGGAGGGATTTAGATAAGAAAAATCCAGGCCTAGGGACGTAACGTGACTTACCAGTGCCCAGACACACTTGGTACAGCCAGGTCTGCTGGCACTGCGAAGGACACGAGTGGCCTCATTGGGATGATGTTTGTGCCTGGAAGATCAGTCGTCTTAGAAGAAGAAATCACCGCCCCCATGAAACTCCAACAAGGGTGTCTATGGGAGCGGCATGTACAGGAGCGGGAGCTCAACCTCACAGCTACTCAAGAAAGAGGAATGTGTTTATTAGCTTTTTATACTTCCAATCTCATGTGTTGTGCTTTATCCCCTTGTTTAACACTATACGTACTACTGATTTTACTGAGATTGAAGTGTTTGTGCACTGAACTTTATTCACCCAAAAAATACCATCCTGTATAGAAGACAGCTAAGCCATAGCAGTCTAGAACCAGCTGGTGCCCAAGCAAAAAAGGTCAGGACCGTTGTGTTAAATTTTGGGTTAATTTTAGAAGCAGTCCTAACTGATACATTCTTTAGAGAGGGTGGTGACGCCTCTATCTTGGACTGCCTGGAGACCCCCATGCCAACAGGCATCCAAAAGAGAAACCTACAGTATGAGAACAAGATGGTACTTCTCCGTAGTAAGAGCAATTAGTTTTGAATGAGCCTGGGAGGCTGACTTCACTATCATCTGACCTGGAGCTGAATAAGCAAATACATACAAGTTAATAAACAAACCAAACTAAATAAAACAAACCTAGCTCTCAGTGCAAAGTCGAGAAAATAACTGGTTTCCTGGCAAATTCTTACGTGGATCTAGCAAGGTTCAGCTTGTTATACCGAGTACTGCAGCCACCAGAGTTGGTGATCGTGAGAGAGGACTCGTCTTTTTTTCCGGGATACTGGGGAAGTGGGGAAATTGGTTTAGCTCTTGTCTACTTTCCATAGAGCACTGCAGGAAGCTGAGAAGTAAAAAGGCATAAAACTTGTTGATTGAAAGGGAAGAAGAGAGGGATATGCTGATCTAGGTTGCCTCCAGGTAGGAAGGAACAGTTATTTTACATATCTCCACAGAATGGCACGTGCTGGCCGAAATATCAAGTTTCTTGCAGGCATTTCCTTATCTAAGGCGCTTGTTGAATAAGGACAAACACAAATCATGTAGCGTAAATTGTGGAAAGAAAAAATGCTGTTCATACTGCTGAGAGATAACTGGAAGAGGTCATGACAGTCCACAGTAAGCAAAGGGTGAGACTGGAATTACTACAGGCTGCATGGACCAAGAGTAGCAAACAGATGAATGCAGGACGAAAGTGTATATCCCAGAATCTTCTAGGTTGGAAGGGACCTTAAAGATCATCTTGTCCAACCGTCCACCTAATTTTGACAAATTTAAACACACACACAACAAACAAA
>VXAK01020234.1:42572-56812 GCA_013399435.1 Arenaria interpres | reverse complement strand
CCCGCGCTTCCCTGGGGCCAAGCAGGTGGCGGCGTTGGGCGGCGCGGGCTGTGATTCGGTTGTGTATCCCAAAGGAACAGGGAAGGGCCTGACGCAACCCACGTGTACAGGTTGGATGACCTGCTTTTTCTCTTACTGTAATGACTTGAATTCATTAGCAGATCACTTTGTGGTGCCTTCTTCTGGAAAGGAGGTGTGATAATGGCCTTCCAAACTCTACCTGCAAAATAAACATAGGCCGGCTGTGAATGCCACAACCCTACCACTCCTCCCCTCTTCTGCTGTTTTACCCTTCCCTGTTCTGCATCTAGTGCTTGGTTTCCTATTTCAAGCATCTAAAATTCTTCTTCAGCTTCTGTTTGACTATTTCTCAACGAGAAGATAAGGAAAATTCATATAGTCATTCAGCCTGTTCACTTCTCAACTACAGTAAACTATTTTCAGTAAATTATGTGGATAATTCACTAAAAGATTTGTTTTCACTACTTGCTTTTGAACAGAGACGTGATTAATGTAACGGTACTGATACTAATATCCCATCCAAGTTAGTGCTTCATGAAAGGAGCTGTTCACTTCACTTGGAGCAATTGTTTTAGGTTTCACAAAATAAGAAACAACTGCCTTTACTTGACGGGTGAGACTTCTGGGTAAGACTGCTGAGACCTGGAGATAAAAGCAGAAGAGTTTGTTTCCAGATAATTAGGATGGTCACTTCTGAAACATGTGAAGGTTGGGTTCAAATACAAAGAAAATGGAGATGGGAGTAATGACTTGACCAATGTTTCAATGAAGTGCTGGAATTGTAAAGACAGATTCTCTCTGCTTCTGTGAAAATCCATTTATTCAAAGAGGGTCTTCTGCAACCTGCCAGGAGACGCAGAAAGCGAATTTGTGCCTTCCTTATGCCAAAAATCATACTCACTGTTCTGTTGCAAAGTGAACTGGAGTTGCCCTGATGTATCTGCAAAGAAGTGGAAGAGTCTAATACATGCAGCAAAGTCTTTGACCACAAACTCTGTATGGATGGTGGTGGTTTCTTGCTCCTGGGTGTAGGTGTTTGCAGAAAGGTTCTTAAGCGCTGTCCCTGCATTTCACTCCTGGGGACCTTGGATGGCTCTGTGCTCAGCCTGAGCATCACTTTCTGAAGCTTGGGGGTTTCAAAGTCTGTGTTGTCAGGACAGAAAGTTTCTATGAGGCTGCATTACTTTGACTTTACTCGCACAATGCAATAGTCTCAAAAGCTTTCAGGTTCTCCTGTGTAAGTTTTTGAACGATTAATAGGTTATATCTGTGAAAACAGAGTATATAATTGAGTGCTTGAGTGAAGAAGACATGAATGGTTGGCCAGATGCTGGGGCTGCCACAGCTCCACCTCCCCAGGACATTCTCCATTCTTCTGTGTCATCTCTCAGGCCCCCACATCTGATGTGGGCTGGATTGTGTGCCAAGGTGGCCCAGCTGGAGGCACTCTGGGGAAAGGGAGCTGAGGGCCAGCAGCTGGTGGGTTGAGAGGGGATGGACATCCCTGGTAGGAACAGATGCCATACTTCGTGGAGAGCAGGGGGAATCCCTCAGGAGGGTAATGACACAGGACAGCTCATGATCTGGGAGAAGGAGGCCTTTAATTACCTACATGCATTTGTTGCCAGCAGTGCTACTCGTGATGTATCAGTTTCTTCTTTTATGTGTAACCTGCAGATTAAAAAAACAACAACAACAAAAGCACACAAAAAAACCACCCACAAAAAACCCTAAACCAGATATAAAGTCAGCAAGGCCTCGTTACAGCGATCAGCAGCACAATGAGTGGCTGCATTTCTGAGTCTTTGTAATTCAGTCCCGTCTGCCACACAGGAGCTGCCCTGAGATGATGAGACAAGGAATTAAATGCTTAGATGTGACAGCAAGGGCTGCGTGTGTTTTTTAAATATTGATTCAGTTGCCTAGCCCATGTTCTTGATGTTCCCTTGGTTACCAGGTAAGTTAGAAACACTTTTTAATACTCCAAGTGAAAATTCAGGTGTCTGAGGATGACACAAAGTGTTGCTAGTCCAACACGCCAGCTGGATTTATGCCCTGGCTTGGACTTAATATTGAACCCATGGGCTTTTAGTGAAGGAACTGTTGGGTTTTATTACTATGGAAGACAAGACAGAACTTCTTGTAATTATTTTGTCTCTAACTAATACTTTGTTTTCTGTGCTCTTTTATAACATTAGTTTGTTTCACAGGGAATTTCTTTCTGAAACTTCTTGGAAGATAATATTTTCCTGATGCTCTGTATGAAGTCCTTAAGTTGCATGCTTAAAAACACTTTCTAGAGACTTGTCCAGTGTTTTAGTAAATGGCCAAATAAATGTCACATACATTGAAAAAGTAGAGCTCTGCTTATCTGTAACCTCCTGATGGACTTTTGCTCCTGAAATTGATAGCCTGCATTAAAGGGAACAAAGAAGAAAATAATCTCTTATTCAAAGTTCTCTGTAGAGATTTGTTTGTTTTTCTCCACTCTTCCCAGATGCTTTATCATCTGTTGAGATCTATCTTTCTGCTGTTGAAAGAGTACAGTTTATATTTACTCTGTAGTTATACCTTAACTGTCAGAACTGCTCCAAACTGGAGCAGTGTTTACAAACCACCCGATCACATTTAGTGATTGTATAGTTCTTGCTCGTGCCCTAGGTGAGGAGGCTAATAACCAGCGTAACAGCGGGGTGATGGTGACAGAAAGGGAAAAGGTAGGTAAAAACTGCGCATCCATCTCGGATGCGTTACAGTCCCCAAAACAGTAGTTAATTACTGGCAAGTCACAGATGACAGCACTGCTTTTGCTGTGATGGGGTGTGTGGTAACTTGAAGTAGACTTGCTCTAGAGCTTGAGTCAAAGTCTCTCTTCTGCGTTGCTCCCGTGCCTAGATTTTTCATAGATTCATAGATTGGTCCAGGCCGGAAGGGACCTCCAAAGGTCATCTAGTCCGACCTCCCCGCAGTCAGCAGGGACACCCCCAGCTAGACCAGGGGGTGTTTCCATCAGCCTCAGTCTTGTTTTTCCTTTTTAAATCATATTACTGGCTTACTTGGTTTCATGTTGTTCTCTTCTCTGTGCAGCAGTAAGTTAAGAGTAGCTGAGGCGGGTTCAGCAGGTGAGACAAACCCTTGTGAGAAAAGCCCATGAACACCATTAAGAGAGCTGGCAGCAAGGCATTTCTGCCTCAGGTGCTGGGGCTTTGTCCTCTTAGAGAATATAGCTGAACTTTTGGAAGTTCTTCAGTTTGGAGCTGCAGCTGGAGAAACATGAGATCCAGGCTCTTATTTCAATGGGCTGAGCAGGAGGCTCACGTTCCTCAGCATCGCTCCCATGGCTCTGGTACTTCACGTCCAGCTCTCCACTACCTGGTGTGGTGGCTGAGGGAGCTTGCCTGTCTTGCATGTGTCTAACTTTTGTTTTAAGGTTCCCATGAAAAGCAGCTGGTAAGGGTCATGGTTAATCTGTATGAACGAGATGTTTTCATTGGGTGGTGTTGGCCAGCCCTGTGAGTGATGGTGCTTTGGAAGATGACAATACAGTCACATTCAAGTTTCAAATAGTGTGTGGCCACCCTGTGTAGATCTGTTAGTGCTGGGTTTGCCTGCTCCTCAGTGAGAAGACCAGTGTCCTCTCTGGAGAACAGGCAGCAAAGCTAGGCCCATACTGTTACCAATGTCTAGTCACCTTCTATATCTCCCTGAAGAAACACCTAATGCTAATTAAAGTTTGTGAAACTTCATTCACTGATTAGGTATCCTGCATGGCTGTGCGGTGCCTGCTGCTGGCGAGGTGGGTGGTGGTGTCAGGGGGATGCAAGGGCCACGCTGGGAGCCCAAGTCCTTACGCTGAAGATTAGGTGCTTGGTGACTCAGCGCTCCCTGCTCACAGCCTGAGTCATCTTTTTGGAGTCTGCTGGACCTCATAACAAGGAGCTGTCAGGATCCTAGGATTAATTCCAGTACTTGGAGGTGAGCCACCTACTGTTTTATAATTCTGCTGAATGTCTTAGGCCATTAGTTCAGATATCAACCAGAAGAATAAAAGCTCATCTGCTGTCATTTTTCTCCTTTGGGTCTCTGAAGAACAGGGGTAGGTTTAATGGGTGAGGAGCCAGAGAAAATCTGTTCTCCCTGGAAAATTCCTTTGGACAACCAGTTCTTTTACTTTACCTCCTGTATATGCTCTGCAGGGAATACTTATGGGTCATCTAGGCAATAGAAGATAACTATTGACTGCTATGGCAAGTAAACTTGAGGTCTAGAATGTACAGGTAGTATTGTCTAAACTATGAGATTTTTATCTAAAATGGTTATTCAGGTTCCTGCTTTATAGGGCTTCATATCAGCTCAATGTAGTTAGCACCTGCAACTTATTTTTCCAAGGTTGGTCCAAGGCTCCAAGGTTGGTCCAAGGTTCCCAGGCTATTGAACTAGGTTTAAAGGCACGTGAATGCTTTAGTATAGGGTCACATTGCAAATTTATTACTATTTTATCTTATTACTATATTTGTGATAAGTTATTACTAGATACGTATTTTTAAAAAAGTATGTTTAATCTTTCCTGTTGAAGACAACTGGCTGCTGCAAACGACTGCTACTGGAGTTCCCTGAGCCTGCTGTTCTGGTACCCATGGAGCTGTGTGGTCATTCTCTAACAGCAGACCAGGTTGTTGTTATCCCCTTTGCAGCCACCTCGGCTTGATGTACTTATAACTGCTTACTTATGCTAAACAGTTTAATTGGGTATATCTCCTTCAGTATTCCTTACTTATGTTTCTCTGCGCAAAGGGAGAGCGTTGAGGTACCGTATTTTCCAGGAGGGTATCAGACACCTCAGTTGTGCCACGAAGACCAGATGTTTGCATGGGCGAGGGCTTGGAGGCATTAGCAGCGAGGAACCTGTTCCCTGACAAATACAAGGCCCATGGACCAGGGTGTATGGCATGAAGTAGAGGACAGAATTAGCAAAACGCTGTAAGAGGGGTGTAGGGAGGGGAAGGGGGTGCGTACAGCAGGGTGGCTGCGATGCCAACGTCACCCCTACCTGTGAGGTGCCAGGGGAATAGTGAACCAGCACAGATTGAAGTGTTAAACCTGGCAAGCACCTGCCGAGCCATGCCAGCAGCACCGTGCCAAGCTGTGCTGGTGCGTGGAGGCTGCTGGGGTGACAAGGGGGCTTCAGCCACACTTGTTCAGCAGTGCAAGAGATCCTGGCCATCTCCTTAAACAGCGCTTGTTGGTGACATTGGGTCACGCGTTGGTGTCCTTGTATGTTTCCCCAACAGAAACAGAGCTGGCATCAGCATGGCCTGCGCTAATTGCAACTAATAATGAGGCAGCAAGTGAATTGAGAACATCTTATCTACAATTCTCGTCCCTAGGGGCTGGCTGGCTGCTGAGGTGTCCCCCAGCTGGCCTCTCTACAGTCACAGCTGCAATTTGAATACTGTGTCCTTTCCTGTTTACAGTGGCCTCTGCCTTCCAGGGGCACACTTACCTGGGACTGGCATATTTGCAACGATAGTTAACCTGAAGCCTTATTCTGCGCTCCCTTAGAAAACTGCTCTTTGATTTGAATGCTGGGACTATCTGCTGGGGTAACAGTCACTTCTCCCTGTGCTGTTACCTTATTGTAACAGATTGAAAAAATATAAATAATTGAATTGTCTGAAAATGGTAGGGTGTTACTCTGCTCATTTATTTTCCAGAAGCCTTGCTGCTCTGTGCCTCTCAAAATAGACCTCTACCTTGGAAATGATCTTTGTGCAGAAGCTGGCCAATAAGGTTCATGATGCTGCTTGGTAGAAATACGTGACTAATCTACGGTGTAAAATTTCCAGGCTATAGTTAATTTCTAAAGCTAAGACTTCAGGTGAAAACAAGCTTTTTCCTCTGAAAAGAAACATAATATTAAAGTCCTTGGTCATTTGGCTGTTCCTCTATGCTTCTGTTGGGTTAGGCTGCTGTCACTGGGAGGTCCCCAAACCCAGGCATGCTGGAGGAAAAGCAGATTGAGGGGCTTCCCACTCTTCTTTCTCCAGATCTCTGGAGAGCAGCCTGGGTATCTAGCAGCATGCAGGTCCTAGTAATGCTCTGACTCATGCATTTTGGCAGGAAGTCAAAAAAAAAAAAGAGGTGGTGGTGCTTGCAGGGAGCTGGCATGTGGGCAGGGTGGCTGTCTAATGCAGTGCAGTTTGAAAACTGTTGTTGTGTGACGCATCCTTCTTCTGTCCAAAACCACTTTTAGTAGCACTCAACCTTTGGAGATATGAAATATGGTTCAGTTTCAGAGGAATTTTTTGATCTCTGTTTCAAAGCAGGAGTCTCTGTCATTCTGAGCTCTCTGCAATTTACTTTCTTAACTCAAGTTTTTTTTTTCTCCTCTGTCCACAGACATTGCAGCTACCTAACCCTTAAAAAAAGGGTTCCTCAGACCCTTTCAGATGTAGGCTCTGTGGTGCACCTCACAAAATTGCGATCTAATTCTCACAAATTAAAATGCAATTAAACAAACCTGTTCTTCCACTGTAAATGAGGGATGAAGGAAGCCTTTTCCTTCTGCCCTTCCCTCTCCTGCCTCTCTCTTGCCCTGTTACTTCCTTATTGCACAAATCAGCCAGTTCTTCCTGGAACATGGGGAGGATGCTGAAGCTCATGTGGAGCTCACCCACCACTTTTGTTGGGGGCACCTGAAACTGCAATGTCCAACCTGCTCTGGCTGGCAAAGCAAGGCTGGTCACTTGCTGAGAGGATGAGGGAGGTGGGCCGCCTTCACAGAGCTCATCAAGGAGTAGATGTGTGCAGCCCTGCTTAGGCTGGCGTTGTGCGGCTTTCTTGGTACATAGCTGCTGTTGGCACTCACCAGTGATTAAAAACAAAAGTGTAAGAACTGGACATCTGAGGAGTTACTTGGGCAACTGGAATGACCATGAGAGAGACAACTTGACATAAAGAGAGTGCAAGGAAATAACGACCGAGGCATTACCCTCCATATCAGGAATGGGTATATAGGTGTTTGCTCACAAGTCTGAAGACCATGGTGAAAGGTAGACCTCTTTGGGCTTCTCTGAATGGTGTTAGAAGAAAAGGGCTGAAACATCGTTCTGATACCATGAGACCACTGTGTGGAGAAAGTCAGATGATCTTGACTTTTTATTAGCAACTAGCACAAGCTCCAAAGCATATGAGCTGGTAGAAGTAATGGATTTCAACTCTCCAGGCATCTGCTAAGAAAGGAATATATGAAGTTTAATAGCCTGTGAGTTTGAGTGCCACGAAGAACACCTATTGGTGGAAAGTGATGAGTAGGCTTCATAGTCACATGGAAGTAACTAGTTAGAAATGTAAGTGTGAAGGCATGCTGCCTGTAAGGTGTATTTAGGAGGAGCTGTGGGTGGGCTGGAGGACAGGAACAGAAATCAAATAGCCTTGTTGAGTTGAAGGTATAGTTGAAAACTGTCTTTATTCAATAGGTACAGATACCTATTGAACAAACAGGTGTAATAAATACTCAACTACAGAATGGGAAACAATAGGTTTGGTAGTGTTTTTGTGGAGGAGAAAAATTATTAGATGAGATCACAGGTTGAGCATGCTTCATTGGTGGAATGCTATTCTGAAAACAGCCTGCAAAATGAATGAAATTGTGCAGGACAGCTTTGCTGTGTCATGTCTGATCTTTGGGCATGGTAATTCAAGGCAGGCATGTTAGGTGCTGTGTCTGGAAAATGCTAAATATCTTCTGTAAGAAATACCAGGCATGGAAGAGAGGACAGTTATGTCCTTTTTGAACGCTTGGAACAAGCTTCTTGTGTGTCAGCCTTCAGATGAAGGAAGCAATTTGTTCCTTGTCTGTGGTAGATAAGAAAATAGTCATAGGCTTACATTTCAGTGAGAAAGTTTCAAACTGGGTGTCAGGGAAAGCAAAGCACATGGAGATCGCCTGGAGCAAGCAGTGGAGCCTCCACTATCGGCAGCAGTAAGGACAGGTTAGACAAACTTCTGTCAGAGTGATGGGAGTGTAAACCATCCGTCCTTGGTGGACAAGCTGGACTAGACTTTGGTTAGGCTGTCTTTCAGGAAGCACAGGGCTGTCCTTCCAGCTGAGTGCAGGCATAGTCCTTCACATGCAATCTCCGTTTCGTTAGCAGCCATTCCCCTATGTCTCTAAAAGACCCTTAAAAGCTTTTCTTTTTCTTTTTTTAATTAAGAAGACTTTATTTTAGGAAGATGACATGATCCATTTTCTCCTTCATTGATTCTTCCTATTGCCTAAGCACAGATTCAGATTTGACAGAGTTGGAAGAGACTTCTAGAGATAATTCAGTCCAGCTCCCCCGCTAAGCAGGATTGCCCAGAGCACATCACTCAGGGCTGCATCCAGGTGGGTCTTGGAGATCTCCAGAGAAGGGGACTCCACAACCTCCCTAGGCAGCCTGTTCCAGGGCTCTGGCACCCTCACCAGAAAGAAGTTCTTCCTCCTATTGGAGTGGAACTTCCCATGTTCCATCTTGTGCCTGTTGCCCCTCGTCCTACCGCTGGAAACCACTGAAAAGAGTCCGGCTCCATCCTCCTTCAACCCCCCGTTTAGGAACTTGTAAACATAGATGAGGTCTCCCCTCAGTCTTCTCTGCTCCAAGCTAAAGAGCCCCAGCTCTTTGAGCCTTTTCTCATAAGGGAGGTGCTCTAATCCCTTAATCCCTTAAAGCAAGGCCTATGTAAACTCTGGTTTTATTTTATTCCCCTTTAAATTTAAATGACTTGGCAGGTTCTGTTACATCTACTTGTGTTCTTTCAACAGAAGGAAGGAGGGCTAATTATGTTACTTCAAGAGCAATGCACAGAAATATAACCTATAATTCAGTCTATCTCCTGAGTGCTAATCAGAGTGGAAGGGAAAATAATCTGAAGATTAAAAAATGAAGTCTTCTGGGATAAACTAAGGTGTCGTAACTATGTCCTGGACTTGTCCTGGGCACATCTGTGATGTGCTGGGCGTGTGTTGATCGTGCAGATGCGTGTATCTGTCTCAGCTGACCATCCTTTACAGACTGAAGGAGAAACTTTGGATGAAGATGCACTGATGCAAGATGTGATGAATGGTGTGACATCGACTGGGTGAGCATTGTGCCCAGCATGGCAGCACTGGTGGGTATCGTGGACACAGCTTTCCTGTTTCCCACTTGACTGGTCACAGCTATTGGTCCTGCAAAGCCTGGCCCAGCTTTCAGCCATCCCTGGTACCGCTGGCTGTGCGGCACTGCTCTGCTGAAGTACTTTGCTGAGAGCTTCCCATAATAGCCCTTTTTGGTGCTTTGGATTAATTAAGAAGCTACTGAAATGCTACCAGAAGCCTGCCTGACTTTTAGACTCCTTGTTTGTTCCTGGCCTGAGACTACTGAAAGCGTTATGGTTGTCTGGCTTGAATCTCACGCGTTGTTATTTCTCATGCAGAGATTGTATGGCTTCTGCATCAAATGATGATTGAAGGCCATGTCCCTAATCATTATGTCATTAGTGCATGCCACTATAAATGCCTAACCAACTTGATCTCTTTCTATGACCATGTGACCCGCTTTCTCGACGAGGGGAAGGCTGTGGATGTTGTCTACCTGGACTTTGGTAAGGCCTTTGACACTGTCCCCCATGGCATTCTCCTGGAGAAACTGGTGAATCATGGCATAGACAAGTGTACCCTCCGTTGGATAAAAAACTGGCTGGATGGCCGTACCCAGCGAGTTGTGATTAACGGAGCTAAATCTGGTTGGCGGCCGGTCACCAGTGGTGTCCCTCAGGGCTCAGTTCTGGGGCCAGTCTTGTTCAATATCTTTATTGATGATCTGGACAAGGGGATCGAATGCACCCTCAGTAAGTTTGCAGATGACACCAAACTAGGTGGGAGTGTTGATCTGCTTGAGGGTCGGAAGGCTCTACAGAGAGATCTGGACAGGCTGGATCAATGGGCCAAGGACAACGGGATGAGGTTTAATAAGGCCAAGTGCCGGGTCCTGCATTTTGGTCACAACAACCCCAGGCAACGCTACAGACTTGGGGAGGAGTGGCTGGAAAGCTGCCCGGAGGAAAGGGACCTGGGGGTGTTGGTAGACAGCCGGCTTAACATGAGCCAGCAGTGTGCCCAGGTGGCCAAGAGGGCCAATGGCATCCTGGCTCGTATCAAAAATAGCGTGGCCAGCAGGAGTAGGGAAGTCATCGTGCCTCTGTACTCGGCACTGGTGAGGCCTCACCTCGAGTACTGTGTTCAGTTTTGGGCCCCTCACTACAGGAAGGACATTGAAGTGCTGGAGCGTGTCCAGAGGAGAGCCACCAAGCTGGTGAGGGGTCTGGAGAACAAGTCCTATGAGGAGAGGCTGAGGGAATTAGGCATGTTTAGTTTGGAGAAGAGGAGGCTGAGGGGAGACCTCATTGCCCTCTACAACTACCTGAAAGGAGGTTGTAGAGAGGTGGGGGTTGGCCTCTTCTCCCAAAGGACGAATGACAAGACCAGAGGGAATGGAATGAAGTTGAGGCAAGGGAGATTTAGATTAGATATTAGAAAGAATTACTTTACTGAGAGAGTGGTCAGGCACTGGAACGGCCTGCCCAGGGAGGTGGTGGAGTCACCATCCCTGGAGATATTTAAGAAACGTATAGACATGGCTCTTCAGGGCATGCTCTAGTGCCCAAGATTATTGGTAGTGGTGAGGTGTTGAGTGTGGTGTTTAGTTGGTGGGTGGTGGATTTGGTGGGTGTGGTGTTTTTGGTGGGGCGTTTGGTGGGTTGTGTGGTTTGTTTTGGTTTTTGTTTTTGTGTTTTTTTTTTTTTTTTTTTTTTTTTTTTTTTTTTTTTTTTTTTGTGGTTGGACTCGATGATCTCAGAGGTCCCTTCCAACCACTAAGATTCTGTGATTCTGTGATTCTGTGAAATGTGGGTGCAACAGCTGCGAGTTGGATGTTGCCTATTTGTGGAGTAGTCAACAAGCCCTTTCTGCCAATTGCAGAGTTGGTCAGAACTTTACAGCGTTGAAAGAGAGTTCTCTTGTGATTTCTTCTGTTCGTCTCCATCCCCACATTTCTCAGGTTTATTAGTTCTAGGCGTCTCTCCAACAACAAGGATGCTAAATAAACCTGGGCAGCTCTTTTTAACTGGCTGCACCATATTCTGGAGGGGGTTGGGAGGGGTAGAAAAAGAAAATTACCTAATTAGAAGTGCTTGAACAAAGTTGGAAACTTGGGCTTGGATAGGTAAGCTTGGCGCTCCTTATGTGCGTTTTGCAGGCTGTGTGTGCTACTGCCTTCCCCTCTGCTGTCTCTCTGATATCTCTGCAGTTTCTTCCAAGTGTCTGTAACCCTCCTCTGCTGCCTCCTTCCTCACCGCTGGCCCTGTGCCCCCAAACCCCTCTCTGCAAGGGGCTCACCGCCAGGCCAGGATTTCCCACTGGGACACAGCCCCTTTTTCCTGGCCACCCTGCCCTTTCCTCTTGGAGCAGTGAGTTTCTAGCCTTGGTGCTCCCAGGAGAGGTAGATGTGTAGGTGCTGGAGATGCCACTGGCTGCTCTCAGCTGCGTGTTGCATCTTCAGGAAACTCTGAAATTGTTTGACATTTGGCTGTGCAGATGGATGCAAGAGCTGAAGCTTTTGATATCATGGGTTTTGCTTACTTTCTTATTTTCCGAAATATGATCACTGATACCTAATTCTGATTGTGACGAGATAGGTTGTTTTATTAACTGGGTAGAGTTCACAAACACAGAAGTGACATAAAACCGACTGCTTGTACAGAATACTGCAATACAGAAGCCTTTTTTCCCACCAGTTGTACTCCACTCAGTCCTGCACTGTGGGACTGAATTATCTGATTTCTATTGCCTCTGTGTACAGCAGCATCTAGATGGTAATTTTTGGCTTTTTATTCTTGTGCCTGGTCTTTGGTGGCTTCTCTAAATTTTGTGCCTTTTTGCAGCATAAAAAAAACCCACAACCTTCCTTCAGTGAGAAATATTGCAATGTATTAACTAGAGGCTTTGGGAGGGAAATTCTTGATGAGAAGCAATTCTGTTGGAAGCGAAGCAAGGGAGTTCAAGAACGTTAATTAAACATGCACGTCTTCTGAAAGATCCAAAATAATTGAGAGCTGAGAACAAAATGTTGCTTAATGGTATCTCTGGGTCAGACTCTGAGCCTTTGATGTCTGATGCTGCAAAGCTTGTCTCCAGAGACAGGGCAGGGGAAGCCGGTGCCTGTTGAGTGCTCTGACAAGAGAGATCCTGCAGGAATTGGAAGGAGTGGTATCTTTAGGCAGCTGACTTTTTTGTCTCGTGGGGGGTATACCTCTGCCTAAAAAGATATTTAAAATTCATTACTCTTGTAATTTAAGCAGTTAAGTTTGGGGCTTTTTTTTTTCAAAATAGATATTTTATAGTTGATGTCAAGGGTCATTTGTGTGAAATTACCTGTCGTCTGTGGCTGTGAACGTCGTGGCTTCTTACACCTTGCTTCTGAACTGTTCTTAAAATTCTGGCTTTCTCTACAGCCTTAATTGCTGCTCATTAAAGCTTCTCTGATCCAGAGCAAATAGTAATGAAGATGGATGGAGGGGCTGACTCACTGAAAGTGCTTCAGAGATTGTGGGAAAGCATCAGGTCACTTCAGTTCATTAAATATAAACAAGTCCAAAGATTAGAGTTACTTAAAAGTAGAGATTGAACAAACTTCTCAGAGTGTTAGGAGGTGCTAAACATTCACACAAAATAATCGTAATGGTTTTTTCCTGCACTGGGGTTAGAATGAGAATAATAAAAGGGGAGGTGCTTCACAAAGCACGGCAGTCTTTGCTTTCTGCAGAAATGATGGGTATAAACGGCAAATGTGAGGTAACTGCGGCAACTGAACATAGACCTCTCGTGGCCCAGGGTGCAAAGGTGCATGGAATGGACTTTCTGTACTCACAACGCCTTGGGATCACAGTGAACTAAAACATCGCTTTTTTTATTACCATACACTGCCTAAAATCAAGTGGAGCAATTCTGTGATACCTTGTGTGCCTAACATGTGGCGTTACCATCCTGTGTCATGGCTGTGATCTGCTTGTCTCCTGCCTCACACGTTGGGCTGTCCACAACTGCTGGTGCAGTGTTTAAGAAAAAACAAACTATTAAGAAAACTGCTTAGGCAAAACCCCCAAGCAAGTGGGGAGTGATTTCTGATAGAAAAGAAGAAAGAAAAAGAATGATTTAAAAAATCACAGGGAAGGACTTAGCCAGCCCTGCCTTCTGCCCGGAAATATTTTTTAAATTCAGATTTCTCTTAGAACCTGAATTTTTTTTTTTTTTCCTCCCCACAAAACAGATTACTGGAATTAGAGAGTTTTAGCCCTTATCCCACGAGATTCCAAATATAAAAGAGTTACCTTTGGGATATGTCTGATCACTTTTGATCTAAAGCACATGAGCACATAATTCCTATTACATTGGAGATTGATGCTTAATTAAGGAATTAGCGATGCCAGAGCAGAGCTTTCTTTGGGGCCTTGTAAGTGTGACCAAGTATGATTTCAGGATTTCAGACAGAAGCATCGGAGTTGCTAATTGCACTGGGGGTGTTTTCTAAGTGGTGCATGAGGCCTGAGACACTTAGACTGATTGCTCTGTCATCCTGCCAGCCGTAGCACACTGCTGAGTTACCTTAGAGGGATGCCAGCAACTGATCTGTGACCTCTATTACTAATACGTGGGGGAAACACTCCTGTGACCCTGGTGTTTCAAAAGCATTGACTCATCTTTGCTGTTTATTGATGCAAAAATCACTTTAATAAGTTGTTGTGTTTTGTTTTTTTTTTCCTGTGATAGATGAGCGGATGCAACTTCTTTCCATCTTGCTTTTGTTGTCTTTGTGCAGTTTGCCTCATCTCCTTGATGAAAGCAGATTAAGGGACTGGAACTTCTAATGGCTGTTACAATGAGTCACAGTTGCATGTCTAGACTCCTTGGATGATTTTTTACATTTTCTCACTAGCAACTAGGGTGAGAATTTCTCTCTGATAGATTAGTTACAGAGTCAAGTCCAAGCATAATAGTTTTTCTCTTAGAAGAGTTTTAAGACTTTGTCAAAGCTGTATCTTAACTTAGTGTTTCTCTGCTGAAACCTTCATGATGCCTTCTCAGCTCTCATCTTCAATAAGTTCTTTCATCTCATATTTACACAGCCAGCTTCCTTTTT
>VXAK01020234.1:24873-42550 GCA_013399435.1 Arenaria interpres | reverse complement strand
TTTTTTTTTTTTTTTGTGGGGTGGGGTAGTTGAGGGGGAGATGGAGAGAGACTAGGTTGGCTTACTTGCTCCTGGCCCCAAATCAAAAATCCTCTTCATATGTATCTTCTCTTTCTGAAGTGTACAGGTGTTCGTAAAAAATGTGATTCACTTGCATGTTGCTCTTGCTAACAGGGTGGGAGCCTTCCTAGTGGTGTCCTAGTCCCAAACAGCAGCAACAGCAAATCCTGCCGCCACCAGTGACCTTAATAATGGTCATGGCCTTAATAATATACACTGTTGTGTGGCTTCCCAGCTCCGGCGGGCTGGGTGCAGCCTTTTAGGAGAGAGAAAACTAGTATGTTAGGTGGGGAACATCTAATAAAATCATCTAGATGCCAGATCCAGACAGCAGTGAAATCTGTAGCTTAATAAAACGAATAAAGTCCCAAACAGTGTTGCCTGATTCTGTTTGCAATATATTTGCTGGTAATGTTTAAAGAGACAACCTGGTTGGTGTTACCTACAGATACTGGAGGAAAAGTTTGGTGCTGACAAGGGCAACTCTTCTTTCTGCCCGCTCGCGGCCTTGTTTTCCCCCGGATCTGCTCATGCAGCCGGGATGCCTGCGCCAACCCGCGCGTAAGGGCTGTAGGTTGCAGCCACAGCATCTCGGCCCATGAGCGGTGCCTGGAGCATCCTGTCATGGGAAGCGTGCGGAAGAGCCCGGTGTCGAGGGCAGCGCAGGGGATGCTGTTGCCAGTGGCGTCCAACAGCAAATTTCAGTGACGAGCAGGGTGAACTTCACCTGCTATAATGAGGCAAGTTGTGAATGAAATGGTACAGTAATTGCAGTTTACTTTTTTCATCTCAAAACACAGTAAAAGCAACAGTGGCTCTCTTTATCTACAGACATAGAAACTTCAAAATTAACTCGTCGGTACCCTTTCTTAAATATACTTGATTTCCCTGGAGGAAAGACTGATCTGATCTTGTGAAAATCTTTGTCAATGTGACTGGTAATCTTAATTAGTTTGAATAGATTTCTTATCTGCAGAGAATGTAATCAAGCTATTACTATAGTCTTCATTTTATTATTAAAAATTGAACTTCCTTTCTTAACACTTGTTCCAACAAATTAGTTGGTTTAAGGGCTGGGAACTGTAACAGTTAAAATATCTTAAATTTTTGGTATAATTTGCTAATTCACTAAAGCTTTCTAAAATCCTCTCATTTACAGGGTTATGCGCAGAAGTATATTGTGAAGAACTACTTCTACTACTACTTGTTCAAGTTTTCCGCTGCTTTGGGTGAAGAGATTTTCTATATCACTTTTCTTCCATTTATCTACTGGAACATAGACCACTCTGTGTCTAGAAGGATGATAATTATTTGGTCTGTAAGTATTTCTATGGCTTATTTAAACGTGTAGTTGTTAATTCTTTTACTGTAGCAAATGAATATTTAAGAGGAAGAATATCCCTTTAAAAGAACAAAATCCCTTCAAACCAGAACAAAAAAAAAAAGCCAGCATTATTTATGTGTAACTGGCATGCTCAGGAAGCAGAGGCATTGCAGCGCTGAGAGGAGGTGAGAGGTGTGAGCTGACGCACCGTGACTGTTCGTCTCCCTTACATCTTGCACTGACTTATTTTTTTCAGCATAATAACTGATTTAGCTGCTTTTGATGGAGTTTGCCCAGAACAGTTGGCAAAACACTTCCTTCCCAAAGTATCGTGGTGTTTTAAGGATCCTTCTTTGTAGGAAATCTTTCTCTTACCCTGATTTCTTCTGGGTAAGCTGTTCATATAGTTCTGGCTCAGTTGAAATCAGTATAAATCTAATAGGAAGGGGATTGGAGGCTGCAGTGGAATAAACAAGGTGCTTCTGCAGTCACTTGGGGTGTGTGTGTGGAAATCAGATTCTCGGTTGAAGACTAAGGCATTAAAGGCATTGATTTTTGTTAACACCAGAACATTCTCAAATTGACTGGCTTCAGCATTGCTTCAGGCTTTACAAATGCAGCTTGGGATATTCAGAATAATATATTTCCATTCTGGCACTGAAAACCAGAAGATAACCAAGCACTTCAGTCTGGGAATGGCTGTTGTTTTGTCACTGCCATTGCTCGCCTTGGTATTGATCAGATCTTTGCTGCCCAAATAAGACCATTTTAGAACAAAGAAGGAAGGTAGGAAGCATCTCTGGCAGATGGCAGACCCTGGAGGTTTAGCTGTCAATCTACATTGATTTAAGAAATTGAAGCTTGGTAAAAACTTGGATCTGATATTTAGCTTTGTTTCTATGCAGTGAAGCTTCTCCTCGGCTTAGTCAATTCTGGCTAATAATATTCTGCCTATTATCCAAATAATATGATGAGAAATAATAAAAACCATTTGAATTGGGTCATATATTTCAAATGCACCCGATCTGGGACAGAAGGCACCAGTTGTTCCATGCCAGTAACCCCAGTCAATACATTTTATAAAGAGAACATGAAAAATAACTTGCAGATGAAATTTAGAAGTAGGTGGACACTGTATAATTAGAGTTGGGGTTTGGCCAGGAGTACACCTACTGCTTCTGGAAACATGCCACAGAAGATGATAATTGGTAGGCACTGCCTTCTGGGTTTGCATATTGCTCAAAAAAATGACTCTTTAGAGCTCCTCGCATGCCTTTCTGCACACTTGCCTTGCCTTTGCCTTGCAAGGAGTCCATCCGAGTACTGGCCAGATCTAGGCTGGTTTAATTAGAGCATTCAAGCATGTGATGTTATGATTATTAATATTATTCTTTGACTTGGGAAGTTCTGGACTTGCATTTTATAACTGAAAAGGAGAAGCTGTTTTAAATACACAGACCTGTGACTATCTGTAGTTTTAAAAACACTTTAATTATATGTAACTGTGAAATGGCTAAAAATGTCCATGCGGGCTATGCATCAACGTTATGGCAAGCTCAGCGGGGTGGCTTGTTTGCCGGTGGGCAGGCTGGGGAGAGGGATCAGCATTCCCGGTGCTGTAAGTGGTGCTGGTCGGTCTCAGGCACCTCGGTGGGAGAGACAGAGGTGGTGCTGAGAGTGGTACTTCGTTTTGTGCCACTGGGGACTTACACCTCTGAGTTTCTCCTGCACGTTGGAAATGCCAGAGTCAGAGTCCCAGGATGAACCAGGGGAGTTTCTTCCCTTAAAAAATAAAGCCGTATTAATGCTGTTTACAAGGCCTTCCTGCCATCTTGTCTGTCATAGTTTATGCAGAGCCAGTCACACACGTTTGAGAAAGATAAATTTGAACTGGAGCAGGGCCAGAAATGATTAGGGAAGAGGATATTTCCTGAGCAGAGACTGAAATCTTAGATAAGTCCCTAACAAAATGAAGCCAGAGAGAGAATGGGGCTGGCTGTAAACACCAGGGGAAGGAAAGAGCTGCTTAAAATGAAAGAGTAGTCACAAGAAGAAATATGCATAAGGCAGTTGTAACTAAATTAAGTTGAAGCCAAAGGTTGTGAAATAGCTCTAGAAGGGCAAAGGGCAGTAAGAAAAACCATGAAGAGACCTTATTTCAGCAGCAGCAGAGGAGTGGACTTGGTGCCCTGGGATGTCTTCTCCAGTCCTGGGTCCCCAAAACTGGCTGCTTGTGCATTTCTGTTTGGCTGGATGGCTCTGGGTAAAGCTGGCTGCGGTCACATCCAGATGCTTTAGAAGTTTAAAGCAGCACGTTGTGCTTCCGAGGTGTCTTTCCTCAGAGGATTCACAAGTATATATGCAGGCTTTATCTTTCTCTTTGTGGATAGACAAGGAAAATAGCTGCCTGAAACTTCTGAACAAGGCGCTGGGTCAGTGCTTTCCTTCTCCAGCAATTTGAAGTAAACACTCTTGAATCTGTACAGACAAGGCTTTGGTGCCTGTGATTCTTGCTACTTCCACCAGGAAGTGCAGAGATGAAAAATAACTTCACATCAATGAGCCTTCAAATGTACTTTAAATTTACTGCGCATCTTGGCTCAAAAAGTGAAAGCTCAGTTTAGTTTTTTAATCTCTGCACCCCTTCAGGGTTGAAAGCTTTATTTTGATGTCGAATTTCAGAAGCAAGGTAGAGACCTGGAAAAGAAATCCTTACAGTTTCTACTTGCTATTCGGTATTTTCCTTGAAATTTTTTCTTCTGGTTATTTTTTTCAGGGCGCTTGGACATACAATGTATCCACACCTCTTTTGAGCCTATAGAACTTTAATTTATACAATATAAATAAGAGCTGGCCAGTGTGGAAGTTGTCAGGGCAGGTGTGGAAACTGTCGGTGTATGACAGCAATAGCTGCTGGCTCAGGTGAAGGTGGCATCTCAGAAGGAAGCAGAGTTTGGGTGGCTGGTGGTGCCAGGTGGGCACCTGCCAGGCTCCTCGAGCAGTGCTGGGCGCAGGTATCTTCAGCAAGTCTAAAAAGGTCCTAGGTCTGAATCCATGGCAATTTAGTTTCCCATCTTGCTTTTCAGAGGAACAGTTTGCCAAAGGCTGTTGGCATTTAGTTACATGGGAATGATGTTCCCTGAACTCAGGCTCTCAGGGTAACCAGGAGTTTAATAACCAGCAGGAATTTGCCTGCAGCCAAGATGCCACGGACATTACTGTGCCCTGGTTGAACCCCTGGATGCTGCTTTGAAAACTCACTTTGCAGAAAACTTTGGGTTTAGTGATTATTATATGTTGGTTAGTTTTGGTGCTTTTGCAACATTTCACCAAAACCAGCTTGGAACAGCTGGTAAACAGTCACTCAAAAGTCGAACTCTTTAAAGCGCCATATATTGCAGTGAATAAGAACATGCAAGACTAGTCAGACATGTAGCTAACTAAAAATTGTAAGAATAAAAAAAGCAAATGGTCCATAAAAGAAAATGCTGTGTGCAAGATACTAAAGTGTTGATTGAAAGAGAATTTTGTCTGTGCTAGTAGCTGTACTCTGCCCTTGAAGAAAAAGCGCCAGTGAGGCTTTCATAACTCAGGCCAGCTGGGAATAATTTAAGGTGAAGTTTAAATTGGAAACCTTTTGTATTTCACTAGAACTCCGAGGTGTAACAGCTTCGCAGTTTTAGGTGTTAGATGACAAACCAGGTCAATGTGACAGTAGTTTTTCCTGTTACCCAGGAGACTAGGCCCAAATTCGTCTTATTTAAAGCAATCATAAGATAGTTTATGTCCGAAGGCCTCTTTAAAAGACGGAGTAGATGTCTTAGGATGTTGGTTGGTTATACTCCTGGAGGCACAAGGCTGTCTTGGTCTTGTTCTGGTTTTGTGTTTCTGAAGTCTGACTTGAAAGAGCCAAAGTCCTCCCTCCTATGCAAATACATATATTTTTAAGAAGCTGTCCGTGTTGTCCCTTCCCTCCTTCTGTCCCCTGCTTCCCCTTGCCATGACATGCACTCTGTGCTGCCGCTCGCTGCTGAGCATGGCACTGCTTGTGGTGGGCTGGAGACCTTCCTCTTGGAGGTGCTGCTCACCTCGTGGCTGGGACAACACAAGTGGTGGAGTCCCATTGCACCTGACCAAATCCTTGGCCAACATTACGTAAAGTTCCCATGCAGCTAGCACAGGATTGATGTGCTTTCTGGAAAACAATGACCATGTTGGAGGTGGCAGATCCTTGAGCTCCCCTCAACATACCCTCTCCTGTAAGGCGTGGGTGCCTCATAGAGGTGCCCAGCCTCACAGTCACTGTTGGCAGCTCTGTGTGTGGGTGGTATCCAGGTGGCTCAGGGAGGACATGGGCAGCAGGATGTGATCAGAGGGTGGCTTGGGGTGCCCAGGGTTCTGCGGGGCTGCCAGCAGTGCTGCTCAGTGACTTTCATGGTAATTTCCCTGAAGCCAAACCTTAGTTCTTGGCATTGACTTGGGTGTAGGAGGAGCATCTCCAGAACATACTCTTCCTTGCTCTGCTCCTCTTTCACGGTGAGCCAAGTGATGCTTGAGGGGCACAGCTACTATCGGTTGCAGTGCTATCTGTTTGCTTAATCCGTAGTTGGGGAATGCTGAGGAGAGCAGCTGTGAGCAGTGCAGACGGGATGCTTGGTTTAATTTCTATATGGTGAATCCAAGTCATGCTTTCCTTGAGAACCACGAAAAATAGCTGGCCCTTTCAGGATACAGTCCTTGCTTCTGCTTGACTAATCTGCTAATGCCAGTTTATTAATAGTGCATTCTTTTTTTTTTTTTTTCCCCTCTTTCCAGTGTTCCTGATGTGCTCTGTGACACAGAGACTATGATAAAAACAAAAGCAACATCATTTTCAAACTGTAAATTTCCTTTCTGGGAAGATGACAATTGCTATTTCACGGCAGGGTTTCTAGAGCCAGGTTATAGAATTTCTGTTTTGGAGCCAAAACAGCAGATTCAAAGTCAGGCTGCCACAGCGTAAGCCTCAGGGAAGAAGTCGCCAATGCTATTTGACCCCATGTCTTTTTTAGAATTTCATCTTGTCCTTTTAATAGATCAATAGCTCAGATGGGAGAGCTTCAAATTCAGAAGTTGAAAATAAATATGTTCTGGTTCACCTTTGTTAGCTGAAATATTACAGAGTGCAAAGAGAATTGCTCCTCCTGACCTTCGCAAGCCCGTGGGATGGTCTGTCTCCATGTGGTGGTCGTGGTGGAGGAGAAGTGGCTGGTGTGTGAGGAGGATGTGCCACACACAGCTCACCTGCAGCACTCAGCCTGTTTCCTAAAACCTGCTCATCTCAGGGTCTGGGCAGCTGCTGTGAAAATATTCCACAGGGGAAATAGCCTCTTGAGGTACCATTCCCGTGCCACCGCATATGGAGCTGGCTCGGCTGCGTTTGTCTCTGTGCCCTCATAGATGCCTAAGGTCCCGTCCAACCCAAACCATCTATGATTCCATGTCTATATTGTGGTGCTAAATATGGGCAGCTCTCTTGCTTCCTGTCACAGAAGTGCTGCCCACAGTGATTAAAAGAGTAGAGAGGGAAAACGGCTGAAAGAACCAGGTAACACCTGCAGGTGAGCAAAACCACTTCTTAAATTATTGAAGCAAAGCCAGAATTATGTGAACGTCAAGAAGCCAGGTCACTTTGTGGGTCTCTGATGGCCACAGGGAAAGGAACAGCCCCTCACCCCAAAGGGAACCCCTACAGCTGTTGGGACAGATGTGCTGGCACCTGGACTTCTGTGGATGCCAATGCCTTGAGTTTGATTCATCACTATTCACTAAAGCAAGATCTGTTAAAACACAAAGATTTGTCTTGTTTACCCCAGCGCAAAGCCCCAGGTGAGGATGTAATTTTGGAGATGGACCATATATATGACTCAGAGGAAACCCTCAGGAAAAGGCTATTGTGCTGCTATAGCAACTGCTAATCACATTCATGTAGTAAGATGTAATGCTGTTGACCCATGGTGGCCATAAAGCTTTGCCTTTCCTTCACCTGATGCCTTGGCTGGAAAGGATTGCTATTCCTCTCATGCAGCCAGCCCGGGCTGCCCCAGCAGTACTGGTAGGCACCAGGGTTTGAGGAAAGTCTTGTTTTTAAGTTGCTTACAGCAGTACAGAAAAGCTCTTTGAGAGGGGAACAAGTGTGTACAAGAAGTAAGAAGTCTTTACCCAAGACTTGGGTAGCTGTACCCAAGATTTCAAGGGTGGGTCGGTGAGCCAGGCTGCATACCACTTCACGGTGGAACGGAACAAGACGCGGGTAATATACCCCCTCGCAGTGCCGGGCAGGAGCCCAGGGCAGGAAAAGCCTGTGTTGCCTGGCCCTGGGCTCTCCTCCTCCTGTGAGGGCAGCTCACAGGTTCAGCCACATAAACGAAGCAGCTGGTTTGTGTGTCACCTCAATACAGAAGGAAAGCAGCATTTCCCCACGTTATATTTGTGCATGGTGGTTGCTACTGACCCCTCTGCCACATCTCTGCTCCCGTGCCGTGGTCTGTCCACCTTCCTTTTGCCGTCATTTCTTAAGGAAGGACTCATAATGTGGCATTGTAGCTTGTAGGACTTGCACCGACAGAGGCAGAACCGAGTCCCTTTTTCTCCCCTAATGCAGCGCTCCCACGGGAAACTGTCATGAGGGTCTGCAAGTGAGGGGTCCCCATACAGACCTCTGGTGCCCAGGAGCATCGCCTCACATCTCCACAGGTTTGGACCCTGCTTGTGGGTGTCCAGTGACCTGGGCAGGCTGCAGTGCTGACCAGTGGTGCTTTTCCCTTTCCCACTCTTGAACCCCAGCTCCCCTCCACCCCTGATAGCCTGCACAGCACCTCTTGCTTGCCAATGCATCTTTGTAACTTGAGTCTGAAACAGTTAAGTTTCATTTTGAAAAATTTAAACAGTCTGAGGTACATGGTAGTTAGAGCTGCTGCTGTCAGCAGGGAATTAGCCATGCCTATCCCATCAACTTGTGTGAAATCTCAACTAAATTCCTGCATTTCTGTGTAGTTATCTTCTCCAGCTAATTTTGTCCTACAGGATCCATCACGGCTTTGCCTTTGTTGCTTCCATAATGGAAAAGTCTCCAGGTTCAGACAAATTCCCCATGCAGAGACAGAGGTATTTATTATTGTGCAAATTAACATTACGTATGCTGAAGATGTCTGCAAACTGCTTGTCACCAGAACTGCAGAGAATTTGGTTGATCTATGTCACTTGGACGGAGCGGAAGAGAGTCTGTGCTAGAAATAAACACAGAAGAGCCATAATATAGCACTCTATGTAGGCAAAAAAATGTCAGTAATGTAGGGAAGAAGTAACTTCAAGGTTTTTCTTCTTTTTTATGCCTACACGACTGCAAACTGTGTTTGCTCGCTGGGTGTTCAAGGGTCTGTTCCCTTTTCTCTCCAACATTCAGCTTTGGGCCTGGAGACCCACCTGGCGGAAAAGCCCATGAGTAAATAAAGGCTTTTGGAATGCGTTTTATTTAAACCTTAGTGTGGCTTGAGCCTAGCCCTCTCTTCCTCCCTAAACCTTCCCAGCCCTCATGAAGAAAGGGGAGTTGGGTGAAGCCCCAAGGCTCACCCTTCCTTAGACTTGGAAATGCAGAAGCTTGCTGCTGGTCAGTGGCTACAGGATGACACACTCCTGGGTCAAGCCTTAACCTACCTTCCCCTCTTTGCCCAAAGCCATTGTGAATGTGCTGTTTGGCTCACCTAGGGTAGGCTGGAAATCACAGCAAAATCACCCAGTCCTGTGATCTGGGCTTTGTGACCTAAGCAGTCCCAAGTTACTTGCTGGTCCAGACTTGGGGTAATTTCTGCCATGCTAAACATATTTTCAGGGCCATAAAAGACTTTTGGGATTGTGCAAATACGTAACTCAAGTCAAGCATAGGTGTTGATCTTTAGCCTGTCCATCGCGCTCATCTCTGCATCTTCTCCTTTCCAGTGCTTCGGTGTTTATGGTTTGCGATGTTTATTATGGGAGTTTTCTCATCTTCTAGGTTGAAAAAAGCTGGTGACAGGCTGCTTGCTTTCTTTCCCAGGACTGTTAGAGAGTAAATCCAAAATGACAGAGAAATAAGGTCAGGAAATAATGAAATGTGGCTTGAGAGAGAATATGCCACTTAACCAAGGCAGATACCTACCTTCCTCAGAAGATGAGGGCCGCGGCAGAGTGCCATTCAGATATATCCTGCAATTAAATATAATGCTGTGAGCGTGTTTCTGCACAACACTTGTCACGTAGTGACCGCATCTGCGGTGGCCTCCTGCTTGTTTTTTTGTTTTTTTTTTACTGTGGCTGAGCTGTGGGAGTTTGTGCCTGGTACGCACGCAGGGGTATTGCCCTTGGTGGCCAGCCGTGGGGTGGTCCCCGCATGCTCTGGGCATTCCCTGGGTCTTCTCCCTGGGGAGGTCACCCTTCTGCCCACCACAGGCAGAGCTGGCAGGAGCTCTGGGCCACTTGCTTTGCCATTCTGCCAGCTGAAGAGCCCGTGCAGAGCCTGGGCAGTCCCAGGCTCCTCCAGCCGCTTGTGAGCAGCACGTGAGGAGGCAGGCGAAGCAGAGCAACACCTCTGCTGGGTGGCTTTTAGCAATGGGGCACTCGTCATCTTTTGCCTTCTCGGGGAAGCCTGCCAGTTCGGCTGATGTGTTACCGCACCCACAACTGCTGCTTCTGCCAAATAATCCAGGATATTGCAAGTTAAACCATGTGCAGGGCATGCAGATAAGCTAAAGGCAAAGGTTGGTGCTTCAGAGGGCAGCGTTTAGTCTGGTGCATTCTGGACTCCTCTTCATCTTTTAAGGAGGTTGCCTCATCTCTCGTTACTGTACGTGTCTATACAATATGTGTTTTTAAAAAACAGAAGGGTCAGAATTTAATCTGGAATGCCAGGAAGGAAGGTGTTGTGAGGATGCCTGGTATTTTTGCTTACCCATACCACCTCCAGCATTCAGCCTGTTTTTCACCATCAGAGGAGTCCTAGCACAGCCTTCATTTCAAAGATGACTCATTTCCCTTTCTGTAATTCTCTTACGTACTAGTGCTAATAATACTTCTACAAGTGGAAGTCATTATTATAGAGGACTGCTGATAAACTGGCTCATCCTACCGTGCCTCTCAGATGGTATCGCAAATGGTAGCCTCGACGTTTTATGTTCTGTCGGAGAGAGTAATTTTGCTTTCAACCCCGGAATTTAATTAACTTCCAAAGATGTTCCTGCATCCATTTGGAAACCGGTGGCATTAACCAAATAAACCCACGCAGTGGTTTCTTTAAGACACTTGTTCCTTGAGCCTTTGTTTATGGTGAGCAGCCGGGGCAGGGTGTTTGCTGCCTGCCCTATGCCCCATATATCAGGGTGAAGAGGGAGCAGCCAGGCGTGCCACAGGTGGTGCCAATAAAGAGGCGGTGATGTGATTCATGTGATGAGGGATGAAGGATGCAAAGGCACCGGCAGACACTTTTCCAGGCTCTGGCACTGGCTGTAAACCCAGTACTCCCCGCGGCATGCCCTCTGCTGTAGAGAGGGGGATGAAGGAACGTGACGTTTTGGCTTTTTCCTGGTTCTGATTTGTGAATCCTAAATCCTGACGTCTTTCTTTTAATGTTCTGGCATATGGCTAACACCAGCATGGGAAGGATGCTATTTTAAGACCCCTCCTTTGCTTGTGGGAGTGTGAGAAGCAGAGCAGCGAGCTGTCTCGCACACCAACTGAGATTTCATGGCAGATGTCAGTTAAGCTGATATTTGTATTTAAAAAAAAAAAAAAAAAAAAAAANAAAAAGAAAAGAGGTTTGCATTGTTTTGTAGACTTTGCTTTGCAATGTCTGGCCGCGCTATCCAAAGGGAGGAAGGTGACAATAGAAAGCAAATCCGTCCACCAGGGGCAGCCTGGGTGATTTTTGTTCACATCCTTCTCACTGTGGATGCTGAGAGCATGTTGCCTTTGGGAAGAGGATGCTGAGGAGAAGAGGGTGTCAGCATGATGGGTGCCCTGGGCACTGCTGGGTGGGCTGTGTCTTGGGGATGCTGGACAGCTTTGCCTCTTGCTTTTGTTTCCCATTGCTACTGCTTGCAGTGACCCCAGAATCCAACGTTTCCTCCCAAAATCACTCATACTCGGTAGCTAATTAATGGAGCCCCTGCTTAAACCTCTGGTATCCCGAGCAGGGCGTAAAAGCCCTTTGTTGTTGGGGAGTCAGGTGGGAGAACTGGTACTTTATGTTGCTCATCCAGTTTTCTCTCTGCTGCCTCCCCAAGGATGCCAAGGTTATTATTTAGTAACCGCGCCGGCGTGCGTCCCCGCGGGGTCCCCGCAGCCCCCTGTGCGGTGGGTGGGAGCTGCGGGGAGCAGGAGAGCTGGTGAGAGCTGCGGCGTGGAGCTGGGAGGGATGTGGTGATTTGAAGGTGGTGGCAGAAAAATTCCTCTTACAGCACTTGGCTCTGCAGGAGAGGGGTTGTAAGGGACAGGGAGGAAACTTAAACTTCTCTAGCAGGGGGCTGGAGCCAGCTGTCCGTCTCATGCCATCCTCTACTGGTGCATCTCGTCAGCAAACCCTCCTTTTGGTCCCACTTCTGATCAGTTTACAACATGGTGCAGTAAAAACACCGCTTCCTTCACTAACCGGGATAATGGAAACCCCTTTAATAATTCAGGGGATAAAATTCTGCGCCTGGGGTGGTGGATTTTGCAGGAAAAAGCGTAGAAATATTGTTCTATTGGGTGGGCTGAGTGGGGGTTGCCCACGCTGACTGACAGCTCTGTGGCCTTTCCTCTCCCCAGATAGTGATGTACATAGGCCAGGTCTCCAAGGACATCCTGAAGTGGCCTCGGCCCCTCTCGCCACCTGTCGTCAAGCTGGAACTGAGGACGGACGCAGAGTATGGGATGCCTTCCACCCACGCCATGGCAGCCACTGCCATCTCCTTCTCCTTTCTCATTGCAACCATGAACCAGTACAAGGTAGGGGGTACAAAAAGAGGGGGGAAAAAAAAAAAGAGAAAAAAAGCATTTGTCTGCTTCCAGCAAGCTGCAGAAAACTAGCAAATCTAAAGCTGTTGCCATTTCCAAAAGAGTTCTGTATTTCTTTTCACAGGTGTGTATTTTTCCCTGTTGTTGCCGGTAGCTGGCTGGTAATAGACACAAGAAGAAATTTAGGGGAAATCTCTGTTTTTTACCACGAGCCCTGCTAAGAGCTGTAGGCAGCTGCCCTGCCCTGCCCTGCCATGGTTTGGTGGCTTTTCTGTGTTTTTTGGGGTGGGTGGGTGACCCTGGAGGGAGCCGTGGTGCTGCTGTGGGAGATGCTCAGCGCCAGCGCTTTGTGCCCTCCCTGTGCCTGCCAAGCCAACGCTGCACGTCGGGAAACACTGGCTCCTGGGGAAACCAAAGGAGCTCTGTGTCGCCTGGCTTCTGTATGATGCAGGAAAAGCATCCTTGGAAACTCCCTGGCTCTGGCCTGTGTTAGACTAAGAGCATACAACATGATTTGAGAGCCTGTTTGTCAGAGAAGTAAGAGCGGTTTTACTGCACCGGAGCTGTAGGCTGCTTGGGGAGATCTCATAATTATTTTCCCCAAACCTTCAGCCTTTTATCTTTCTAAAAGGTTTATTTCCTGGAAGCTAATTTCTCCATGATGATTATTTTAGTTTCATGTTTCATTTTATGAATCTAAATACGTATTTCCTGTACTCTAGCAATAATAACTTCCTGGCTGCATCATATTTAAGTGTGTTGCTCAGCCTCCTCAAGTGTATTTCAAAGATAAACCCGTGTAACCAAGAGGGCTGGCGGTACGGCCGGAGGGTCCTACTGTCACAGGGTCCCTGGGTGTCCTCCCCACAGTGCCAGTGTGTGTGCAGGGACAAAAGGTGGCCACCCATTTGATGAACGGTACTGTGTCCTGGGGTTGTAACCCATAGAAACTGAGATCTTGGAATGACACCTGGATCTCTGAGTTAATTTATCTGCCAGACTCCTCCGATCCCAGCCATGGAGCAGGGGGCTTTGCTCCTGCCCTGAGCAGGTCAGTGGTGCCCGTAGCTGCAGTGCCAGCCTCCTGCTCCCTGGCAATGGTATGGTAGCTAGTCAGAGCAGCTTGACAGTGGGATGCAAAGGAGGAGCCGTGGGATGGGACATTTGTCAGCCCTGGAAGGCTGGCTCCATCCCATGAATCAGATCTGCCAAAAAGACCTGGTCAGCAGCACTTTCTCCTCCTCCTTGATCCATAAGCTACCAGTGGGACACGGCTCTTCACGGGCTGTCTCATACTTCTTGGAAATAGCTATGAAACAATAAAGCTGCTGGAAAATAATTAAATGATTTAATTGCCTCTATTAAGAAGGAAAAAATCTACCAGTACATTATGCTGCTATCTTCTAAAGCTGCCCTAGTCATCAATTACCGACCTGGACTAGTTCCCAGCCTGCCTGCTGAGGGGGGAATAAAGTGGGCATAAATCCTCTGAAGGCTTAGAGAAGTGAGGAAAAAATAGCGTTTTATGAACTGGGAGTGACATCTGCAGCCGGGCCTGAGCTCTCTATTTCGGGGGCTAGAGAACGCCAGGGAAAAAGGGTCAGAAGGGAGCTGTTATGCTTAACATTTTCACAGAAGCATTTCTGCGCTGCTCGTCTCGGCAGCAGATGGAGTCTTTGTGTCAAATCGGGTGAATTAATTTCATTTACTATATTTTGGGTTGGTTTATTTTTTTCAGAAAAATGTCCTTTATAGACTGAAAAGAGCCCACCAGCCCACTCAGTTTCAGGGTCTGAATGAGTGAATTAAAGGCTAATATATTAAGCTTATTCTTTTCAAAATGTGTGGAGTTTTTTTTCCTTTTTAAATGTTGATTTATTTCAACGCTTCTTTCCATGTTCATAGGCAACTCAGAGAGGGAATTAAGCAAAAGCAGCTTCATAAGACGACAATTAAACCTTAAGTGTCACAGGGAAGAGTGATCCTGACTGCTTCAATGGCTGGACTGTGGTTTCAGCCCAGACATTGATTTTCCTCTCCCAGCTCACTGATCGAGGACTATTGATCATGTTTCTGGTCAGGTTCTGCGGCTGTTGCCTTCCCCTCGGGTGATCTGAGGCTGCAGTTCAACCTGGGGCATCTCTTGCACAACACGCTGTGCCTTTCTTCCTTAAGGTCTTCAGCACTAACCTGGGTTTTGCAGGCGGATGTTGTGGGGAAAAACTGCAAATACTGTCAGTTTCCCCACGCAAAGACTAAACCTTCACAGAAGTGGTCACACAGATAACGAAGTGCCCTTCCGGCAGGATTACACGTAGCCGATGTGAGATCTTCTCTTAGGTTACGTTAATCTCTTTGGGAAACTAGAGCTCAGGAGCCACTTCCCAGTGCAAGATCCTTACACCAGTCCGTCTGCTTGGATATTTTGTTTCAGACATACACTGATGTTAAAGTGGATAATGGTGTAATGCCTCTATTTTATATTTTTTTTCTCCCCCCTTTTCACAGTATCCCTTCGAACTAGGCCTGGCGGCAGCGTTCCTGTTTTCGATGCTGGTGTGTCTCAGCAGGCTCTACACGGGGATGCACACAGTCCTGGTAAGGATGCCCCACGTCGCCCCGTGCCGCTTGTGCCTCCAGCTCCCCTTACCTGCAGCCATTCCCGTCTCCCACTCTTCTGCCTCGGCCGTGCCACGGCCGGAATATAGGAGTCATGCCGCTAAACTTCAGGCTGTACATTCAAAGGCAGCCGTGAGGAAACCCTGGGGCTATGGCTATTTGAGTCTGCAGGGGAATTATTTATACCATCAGGGAAGCGGCGGTGCGCGTGGGCTGAGGAGCCGGGTGAGGTCGGTGTGGCATCTGAATTGTACTTCTCTATTTTGAAATTTTAATTGGGAGGAATGCGCTTGGGCAAGTGACGCTGCTCCTTAGCCAAGCCTTTTGTGCAATAGTATCACTGTTGTAAGCGAGAAATCCGGGAGTGTCAGGGAGGGAATAGCAGGTTGGTGAGTCACGCCGGCGACCAGCGGAGAGAGGAGGAGAGGGTAAAATGTGACAAGTGAGCTGCCCTTGGGGGACAGCGAGACTCACGTTACCATACAGGGACATGGCACTTAAAGAAATATTATGACAAGCTTCTTGTTTTCTACCGGTAGGAAATTCATTCTTAAAGGATTGAAATGCATGAATACTTTGTCTGAAAATAATCATAAGATATCGGTGACTTTATATGGCAGACTCATTGGGCACAGTTGTTGAGAGATGTCAGCCCTGCTTTAAGAACAGATTTCAGCGTGACTCTGATTAGGCAGTAGCTGGTTCCTTCCTGATGAGAGGAAACGTTATTGATTTTGCTACATACAGAGGTCAGAGGGGTGGTCCAGCTTCCCGAGAATGGGTAAAAACTCCCGGCTACTTCCCCACAGGAATTTGATACGCATTGTTTGTTGGTTGCTCATGCATAAATAGTTGCATTTTTTTACTAAGTAGTGATTATGTATCTTATAATAAGAAGGCTTGAATAATGTAAGAAAGGGAGCCCCTGTGAGATGAAGGTTATCTATAAAATATAGCTTGACCTTCCCTTCCAGGCCTAGTGGGTCAAAACAGTATCTCAAATGGAGTCTAGAGACACCCTTTCTTGGTTAGTGACCTTAAGTCAATCTGTAAAAATTCTTCACATACTTCCCTTGCTGGTCCATCGTAATGAAAGACTCCTCTAAATTTAGATGGTTTTTAGGGTAAAGAAGAAAAAGCCTTTGTGCCTTTGACATGATAAAAAAGGGCCTTAAAATAAAAAAAAAAAAAGCTCCTTAGTTGAACTTTGAGCAATGCTGCCTTTCAAAAGAGCCAACATACTTTGGTGGGGTCTCCATCCCATGCGTGCCACGGTGGGGCTGGAGCTGGGGAAATGCCTGCTGATCACAGCTGCCCCAGTGCAACCCCTCTCTCTGCGGCCCCATCCTTCCCACCGGCAGGGACAGGTTCTGGTGTCCCACCTGCAGGGACAGGTTCTTCTCGGGGAAGAAGTGTGGTTCAGAGCCGTTTGCTGCACTTTGAAGGATGGCTCCAGCCTGAGCTTCATGAGATGCCGCGGGGCTGAGGTGCAGAGGCCGCTCAGCCAAGCCACCAGCAGAAACAGCCTCTACCTAATGAGCTCTTAACTGAGGTCTTAATAGAAAATGAATAGCAACTGGATATAATTATGTATTAAGCAATCATAATATTTTAGTAAGGCAAACGAACAGGTAAAATATACCCACCGAATTAATGTAACTGAATTTTTCCCGCTGGAGGACCCAGAGAAGGGTGGCAGGGTGGTCGCACCATGCTTTGCTAGCACCAGCTGTAGCTGCAGCTCCGGTGCAGGGACTCGTCTGCTGTAGCCTCAGCTCTACAAATCAGCCCCTATTTCAGCATTGCAGGCGTTGCTTTTGGATCAGGAGCAGTCTCAAAAAGCACAGTCATGTCAGTAGAAGAGATGCTACAATTAAAGACCTTCTGGAAATGCACGGAGCCGGTATGAGAGCTATCTGCATCATTATAGCCGTATCAGAATGAATACCGTGATTAGGGGAAAGGGAATGAACAGCCGTTGCCTGGGCTGTTTCAGGAGAGCATCGCCCAGCCAGAGAAAGGGATGGAAGCACTTGCACTGCTGAGACATAATTTAATTACAGCAACCCACCTTCACCACCGTAACAGGAGAATATCCCATGTTTGTCGAGAAGCAGATGAAAGGCAGGATTCTTCCTTCTGAGTCTTAAATGATGGAGTCTGAGGAGGCGGTGAAGAGGGAATCTGGAAAGGGCAAAGGGAATATTTGGACACATTTTGAAGCAGAGAACTTGTAGCATTTTAGGGGTTATTTTTAAGGAACAAAAAGCAATTGGAGACACTAGGACTGGGGTTTGTTATTATCAGTGTTTTTTTTTTTTCCCCCAGACAATTGTAGTTTAGAAAATATTCCTTAACTTCCCATCTTAAAACTTTGGCCCAATTTTTGCTCCCTGTCTCCGTGAGATTAATGAGTTTTTCTGCCTCACTGTTGCTGGAGCATGTCTGAGCCATCTCCTGTTTGAAACGGTGAGCAATGGTGTTCATGTGAGTGCACAGTATTCCAAAAAGATACGAGCAAGACCGTTGCAAATCATGTTGGGAAGAACTTCACTAGCTGAGGGTGGGCAGCCCCCACAGCAGGGGGAGGAGGGGAGGCTTTTAGCCTTCTTTTAACCCTTCAGGGCCAGCCGTGGGAATTTCTTGGTGCACCAAGCTGATGGGTTT
>VXAK01020234.1:0-24852 GCA_013399435.1 Arenaria interpres | reverse complement strand
TTTGGCATTTGCTGTGGCAGCAGAGTGGGGTCTCCCCTGTCTGCAGCCAGCGTTGGGGCTTGGGGAGGCAGCCAGTCACTCCAGAGTCACGGCCGACCTTGTGACAGGCTTTACTGGTACCGCAGCTTCCACTGGGGCTGTCCTGAGCTAGAAGCAGTAGTGCCCTGTGCCGGCCGATGCGGGCGGTAGGGTACAGGGAGAAATCAAAAGGTCACTTTTTATGACCAAAAAGAAACCTGAAAGTTGTTTCTCTAAAATAAGTAAACTGGTTNACCGATTCAGTGTTGATGCATTCATTGCTGATTACAGCACCTCAGGAGAGGGTGGTCTCTAACCCCCACCCAGCTCCTTTGCTGTGCTGGATCTGGGGTTTTTTACCACCATCATTAATCCTCAAATTTCCTTGAATATTTTAAAGCTGATAAGCAAACAGTGTATCGCCATCACTTTATGCACTGTGCTAGCACAGTCCTCGTGGGATGAAACAGAGGAACCTGTAGGAGTGGAAGGCAAATAGGAGGTTTCTGATGAGGAGAGTGAGTAGTGTCGGTGAGCGTGTGCAACTTCACTCATCGTTTCAACGGGAAGAGCATGGAGGGGTCTTGCCTTCAGAAAGCCAGACTACTCGCTTTTGCAACCCTAAAAAAAAATGGTGCTCGAGGACCTTGCGAAATGAAAAACCCAGCCCAGCACGAGCGCGGCAGCAGTGGCTCCAGCACCCACGGACCGTGCTCCTTCGGTGATGGGCAGAAAGGGTTCGGCAACATCCCAGTCCTGCTTCCCAGCCACCACGTGCAGCTGGAGGTCCACCTCCCTTGTTTCTCGTTCTGTACCTGCAGCACAGGAAAACAACTTGAAGGTCTCGCAGAGTTAGAAACCCGATACTGGCCCGTTCTCTAGGCAGGAAAGCAAAGCGACGGCTCTCTAGCTAAAATCGATAGGAGAGAGGCCTCCCTGGTGTGGAAGCTGGGGAGATGCTGGTGGCTGTGAGGGAGGCAGAGGGTGCTGTATGGGAGCGGGGCCGAGCTGTGTGGTGATGGAGGGCTGTCTTGGGAGGGATGGAGCCTGTGGGAGGACTTGTCTGTGCTGAGGGAGCTGGAGCACCTCAGCAGGGAAATAGGAGGTTATAAGCTTTGCCGGTAGCGCTGCACCTTGAGCAAAATTCGTGCCTGCCCTCATTTAAAAATTCCTTTATAATTGTGGGTTTGGCGAGAGGCTAATCTGTTTACACAGGCAGACAGGCAAGAATGTGCTTCCTGGGAGTGCTAACAGCAACTGCACCGCAGGGAAAAGCTGGGGTCCTGCTCCTGAGTGCACAGTCAGGAGAGTCCAGAAAAGCAGCTTTTTCTCACAGAAATCAGAGCTATCCCATCTTCTTCTCAGTTTAGTAGGTGAGGGGTCGGGGGTGGGTGGAAATGATAAATTCTGCACTGCTAAATGTTTTTGTAAAATGTTGGTCTTGAAATCGCCCACCCCTTCTGGGCATTCAGGAAAATCAAACCTCTGCCTGTGTGTACCAGGACCAAGGGGAGTCACTGCTGACGGCCGCAGCTGGGGCTGTCCCGTGCTCTCCAGCAGCTTCTAGTAAGGAGTCTCCAAAATGAGAAGCCCACATATTGGTGGACGGGGCGGGGAAACACAATAAACCCCTGGTCTCCAAACTGTTTTGGTTGTGCACCCCTAGCAGTAAAAAATTTTTGAATATGCACCCCCAATGTATGTATATTTATTTATGAATTATATACACATACTACTGCATTGATACATTATAAAACGTACACAGAAACATAAAGTATATAAAAAAAACGAGATAAGGATGAAATAAGCACTACTTTAAAAGTATATATCTATATATTTTATTTTACTTACTAGTCTGCAAAAAGTATTTTCTTTCCACAGCCCAATGGATTGCCTTGCACACCTGCTTTGAAGACCACTGGTATAAGCCACTGGTTGGGAGCAGAGTTGTCTATCTCCTGCTTGAAAACTACAGGAGTCATGTTACTGGGCTGAACAGGAGGATAATAAAATTCAGAAAACCTTAATCAGGTCCATAAATAGAGGATGCCTGCACCCCAGCCAGGAACTGCAGGAATCAGCTGGATAAATCTGCGCAAAGCATTTGGTTAAATATCTTTAATTGGAATGGAAAAGCTTGTGAACAGCTTTTGAGGTTCATTCCTTAATCACACATGGGAGGGGGTATTGAGATGTCAGGACTTTTTCTTATAATATGAGGTGGACAAATAGTGGGGTGGGAAATGGAGGTACACAGTGGTGGTGGGATTTCTGAGCATCGGTGTGGGGAGCAACCCCCAGCTCTTTTGTGTTGAGGCGGTTACTTAGTGTTGGGCCAGAACATACTTCTATGTGTGAAGTTATCACCTAAAAATTGGTATCCGTCAAAAGACGGATTATTGTGCTGTTGTGAAATATTGGCACTTAGTGGTATTTTACATATTAGACATCTGTGAACAACTTTGTGTATTTCCACGGCTATCCTCTTGTCACGGATGAGGGAATAAATGTGGGTGGAGATTTGTATTAGGAATATGCAGAATGGCTCTGGGAGTTTCTTAAAACAACTGTGCTGTGAATCTGTTGCCTGGAAGCTGTGAACAGCTAAAGTTCAGCCATACTGGAGTAATGCATTTACCAGAAAGTCATTAAATATTTCTGTTGTGAAAAAGTCTCCTCGTTCCCGCCTAACCATAAATGAAGTTCTCATAAATAACTCCTTTTAGACTGTGACCAAGCATGGTAGTAGTCAACTCTCATGACTCAGTGAAAAAGATAGAGTCCTGAGAAGAGGACGTTTCTGCCTGTGATTAACTCTAGCTTTTGCAGGGCATTTCGTGGTCAGAACACAAATTCTGCCGCTTCCTGAGCGATGCCAGGAGAGCAGCACAGGGAAACTTGTTATATTGCTTTTTGTCTGGCTGCTGTCATACAGACGGCTTTTGTTAGGGGTTACCTCTTGTCTCCCTTCCCAGCCTTGCGGTTGACAACAATCAAGTTCTTAAAACACCTTATTTGCCTCTGTTAATAAATTAGGTTTTAACTATGTGCTTGCCTCGGGCGCTTGACTACAAGAGGGATTTCAGAGGCTTGGGCAACAAATTCCTCCTTGATGTATTCCTGCCCGGCGGTGCCTACCTCTCACCGCGGTCGGCAGAAATCATGGCACACACAGCACGTCCCGCAGCTCTGTGGCTTTTCTCCCCCGGAGCCTGTGTTTCTGGACTGGGAGCTTGTCTCTGACAAAAGACAGCATCTTCCCACTTACACAAAGCAAGGAAGCGATAATCCTACTGATATGGTGAAATTACTTGTAGGATTACGTATGAAGGCAGCTTGCCATGGTATCGTCCCTGAGATGGAGTTGTGCCTGTGCCTTTTCCACTGAGGTTGTAGGTAGAGAGTGCCCTGAAAACATGAAAGTAGGTGAGGGGAAGAATCTCACTTGTTCAGGGGAAAATGTGAGCCAATAGATATGTTCACAAGGACAAGGTTGGGGTCTCAGACTGTCACATTTTAATTAGTGCAGGCTTCAAGTTGTCCCTGTGCGAGGACAGTGCTGTCGCTGTGAATTCAGGGTGTTCCTCCACTGCTGCCCGCTCACAAGCGCACGTTGGTCTTTTACCGTCACCTGAGAATTCGTTTTGCCTCCCAGGTCTCAAAAAGCCCTTAAACGTGATGTCTTTGCAGGACGTGATTGGTGGAGCGCTGATTTCAGCTGTGCTGCTCGTGCTCTTGTACCCTGCGTGGGACACGATAGATCACTTGCTGTTAACCAGTCCCTTCTGTCCACTGCTTTCCATAGTTGTGCCTCTTGTCTTATGTTACAACTACCCCAAACTAGACTATTACAGCCCCACCAGGGGAGACACTACCACTATCTTAGGAGCAGGAGCTGGAGCAACTGTGGGATTTTGGTTAAACAACCAGTATGCCTCACCAGCCTACAGCAGTGAAAATTTTCAGCTTGGATTTCCTCTGATCACCAGTAAATTAGTGGTGGTCGTGCTAGCCAGGTTCTTCGTAGGGATCTTGATTGTTCTACTGACGCGCCGGCTCATGAAGAGTGTGGTCCTCAGTGTGCTGGGCTATCGGTACAAGTTCCCCATCGCAGACCTGGCAGCCCGGAGACGACTGGAAGTCGAGGTGCCGTATAAATTTATAACGTACTCCTCCGTTGGCTTCTGTGCCACCGTGCTTGTGCCGCTGCTGCACGAGCTGCTAGGACTGATGTGAGCGCAGCGCCTTCCTCACAGCGTCACGTGTGGCACCACCATTTCAGAGATGCGATGAGTCGATCAAGGCTGGTAACTTGACCAAAAAGCGTTTTGTGCCTTTCTGCACTGGCCTAGAGTACCCGATACGGAAGAGTCACGGGAATCGCTGTACACGGATAACTTTGGGTTAGAAAGTGCCGACCCTACTTTTTCCCATAATTAGTCCCTGGCCCAGACGACTAAAGATGACAAGCCAAGAGTACAAAGCCAGAATCCCTGTCGGAGCGGCAGCAGTGGCTGGTTTGCTGTGGAGTCGGGGGTGCCGGGAAGCGTGGCCGTGCCTGTGGGACACCAGCCCTGGGGCTCCCTGGGCTGCAAAACCACCTGTCTGGCCACGGGCTTGCTCCTGCTGAAGTAGGAGAGCAAGCCAAGGGCAGGCTCGTGTTTGGGGAATGGGGGACCAAGCAGCTGGTGGGATGGGGGAAGAAACAACCAGCCAAGAGCAGAGTGCTGTCCTTGGGGCGTGCAGAGCTCTGCCTGCGTCCTGCTGTCCCCTGGGGACCAGGGGTGAAGGAAGAGGAGCTCAAGATGGGAAGGTGATGTGGAGGCTCTTCGAGTGCTGGCACCTTCCCACTGCTGGGCTTTGGTAGGGATGTCCTGCTGGCCAAGATCAGCAGGTTTCTTCAGCAACCATCATCGGCAGAGATCAGACGGCCACATTTGGGTATGGCTCAGCGTTTCCCTAAAGAAATCTGTTGATTATTGTACTTGTTGCTTGTCATAGTGTCTTCTGAAGGCACTGCCAGATCTTGCTAGGTCTGTGTGTATGGTTCTACCCATTGCAGTCCCTAAAGAAACAAAAAACCAAAACCAAAAAAAAAAACCCCAACAATAAAAAAAACAAAGAAGTGAAACAGAAGAAAGAATAATCCAACAAAAAACGCTTTAAATATTTGTAACAAATTTATCTTGGATATTAATAAGGAAGCCTCCACTAAAAGATCCTTTACCTACATAAAACTCAACAGAGTTGTTACCACAATGTTGAGATTTGTGTTCAAAGTGTTTAACTCCGATTTAGCTTCCCTGTCTAGGGGATGGGACAAAGACCTTCCTGTCCTGCAGGGGTGACAAGTAGTGTCCTTAAACCACGTTGTGGAAGGAGCTGAGTGGTGACTCTGGTGACTGCAGCGTGTGGCGATGATAAGATGCCATCGTTTTCTGGTGCTGCACAGCGCTACGGTTGGTCTTCCATGCATCTTGCAATACCATGTATACACTTGTAGAATAGAAGTTGAAGAGTGTTCATAGGAGGGTTGTTGCTATAACTCAGGCTGCTTATTTAAAAAAACCATGTATCAGCTGTTGGACCAATGAGCTGTTGAGAAATACAGCGGTGAATGTGGTCTGCTTGGCTAGAAAAATGTAACACACCATGACCATGGAGCTTCAAGCATGGCCCCTGTGCCTTTCCCTGGCAGAATGTACAGTGAAAGCCAGCTTTTTAACCGTGTACGCTTGTCTGCTCTGGCTGCAAGAAAAAATAACCTGAAGAATGTAAAGGAGGTGCTTTGCCATCAGTTGACCACTTGGACAAATATAATCAAGTTCCAAAAATGTGGCTGGGAGTTTTGTCTGAGGAGGGGGAGGAATGCATGTGAAAGAGCTGTGCGATTTTAAAACCAGGTCGGTGGTCTCCAAAAGAAATGCAGGTAGAAATTTTAACCATTTTTAGGTTTGCCCAGGCTGTGGATAAACTGTTTTAAATTCGGCTGCGTGGACTTTACATGTGCATGCAAACAGCTTCAACCGGTCTTTCAGCACGTGCCACCAAAGCCATGGGGGCCCATCCTCCGTCCCCCTCCTTCCCACACACCACAGAAGTGCTGCCATTAGGCTTTAAAACACCTTTAAAATACTTTCTGTTAAAGTGCTTTATGATGTACAGGGCAGAGCTGAAGCCCTGTGAAGGTGCCACAGGGAAATTGGGAAAATGGGACCAAAATTGGGAAAAAATTTGACAGCAAGCTGTGTGTGCAAGCTGTGGGGTGGAACCAGTTGGTCCCAAGAAAGGCATGGTTTGACGGGGACGTTCATGCAGTTTCATGTGTAAAATTTCTGTTCTGAATCACAGATATTTTATGCTTATGAAGATTTTATAAATTATATATAAATGCTTGGATTTATAAAGTACATGCACAAATATTTTTATCTTTTATAGTACTCACCTGCATGTGACTCACGTAATACATGCAAACTGTACTTGGTTCAAATTTTAAAATATACATATTTTGCAAAATTTGGTGTTTCTCTCTTCATTTTTGCGTCCTCTGTTGCTGCTTGTAAATGATTGCTACAAGGGGAATGAGTCGCAGTTTAGAAATCTTCCCAAATGCAGCCACCCAACGCTCTTCCCCAGATGTCCCTCTTGTGGTCCCTCGTCCCCTGCTAGGTCCAGCCACAAGCTCCGGCTCCCGAATGCTTAGCAGCAGCACCGGCCTGCTTTTTTTAAAACATTAAAAAAAAGACTAGCGATACACTCACAACTACCTGTCACATCCTTTGCAAGTGGAATTCATGAGTTGCTATGTCATCAGTGATGGGGGACACCTGGGGACCTGGAATGTCCTTCACCTGTAATACCTACCTCTAATAGACTAAACAGTTAATTGGAAGCTAAATGTGATTTTAAACTGACATATGCAATTACAGCATGACAACCCATAAACCACAGAATATTTCATGTTCCTTGAGGAGCCTAACAAGGTTTTTGCTGTCAAGGATGTGAATTTGAAAGCAGGTAGGGCCACGTTCTTCCCTCAGCATCACGTCCTGCTTGGAAGTGGTGTGCCCGTGGGTCCCTAAGTGCCCACAGCTGATTGGGGTGAGCCCTGATTGCTGCAGCATCTCTGGGCCGCTGGGACCAGGCAAGGCTTTCAGCTGGGCTTTGTGCTGACGCTGTGCTTGTGGGATGCTCCCAGGACTACAGCCATTCCCAGAGGGTCAGGCGTGAAAAGGCAAGCCCTCTGACAAGGTAAGACACTTCAACTTTCCTGTATTTCATTAACCTGAAGTGCCAGGTCCTCCTGTAAACCCCGTGGTGTCTTTGCTGCCTTTGGAAATGTTCCTCACCTCTTCATCCCTGCAGTTCAGGTTCCCCCGCATCTCCAGTGTGTTGGTAGAAAATGAGGTTTTGTGGCTGGGTTGCTGCTCCAGTTCTGTATTCAGGAACACAAAGGCATCAGCTGGATCCTCTTGAGTATGTCTGCTCATTTTTTAAAGTAAAACACTGCTCTTGATGTGAACAAGGTAGGAGATAACTTCCAGCTATGGATGCATCAGCCTTGAATACTGGGCTGTAGACTTCTCCACAGTAGTACTGTCCTGTATGTCCTGGTCTAGCCCTACATCTCTCCATCCCATGGCCTTCTGCAGCTGGAGGGGTGCTGCCAAAGCGATCTTTCTCTAAATTTCCTTTGTTCTACTGCCAAAAGGGATGTAGCAGACATCTCACCCTTAGCTTAGTCTAGTCTGTCCTGCCTTCAGGCTGCCTCCTGCTGAGGTGCTCGCTCTGCAAACCCCTTCCTGAGCGCCTGGTGCCAAACCCGGCTTCCTCCTGGCACAGGGCACCTCTGGGTGCTGGTCCCCCAGCACGGAAACAGCTACTCTGGCAGTGTCCAAATGTTGTTGCACCCCTCCGCAGGGATTAAAAACCAAACCAGCAAGCACCCAGTTTGCCTGTTTGAATTTTCCAGCAGTAACTTTGTCGTGACCCCAGTCTCCTAATCCATTCAAATTTCCACGTGAAACTGCAAGTCAGCCTGCAGGTTGCTTTTCTGGATACAGGTGATTTAATTTAGGGGAGGGAAGAAAAGAAAACAATCTCAGTTTCAGTGTTAACCCTTCAAATGCCTGCCGCCAGTAGAAGTTGGGGACCGTGGGCACACCTCTGAGCGGGGTGGGAGTGCGGCTGGGCAGCGGGTGGGATCTGGCACACGTGCCAAAATGTGCTTAAACACCACCCTCGTGAGCTGCCACCCGGCTCCTGCCCCTGCCAGAGCGGGTCACCTCCTGCGTGGGACCACGCTCGCCACCCAGCCTGTGGCCACCGCTGTCCCCGCTGCCACCCTCACCCTGGGCTCGGTTTCAAGGTCACCGGGCGGTCAGAGGTGTCGTGTGTGCCCGTGGCCACGATCCCCCCGCAGCGCCCGTGGCTCTCGCTCGGCGTATTCCATACTCGCCTGCCAAACAGAGAACGATTTAAATTGCAAGCAAGGAGCAACCAGCCGGGGATGGAAACTGTCCCAAGCGTTACCTTTGCATAAACCCTCCTGGGCAACAGCAAGTGACCTGCCGGCGCAGAGACCGGCGGCTGTGGCCAGGCTCTCGGGGTTCCTGCTGTTCTGAAAAGCGTCTTTGCAGCACTGAAGGGCAGCGAGGACAAACCCAGAAGTCAGTCCTTGTGTGCAGCTGAAATGAACCCAGTAGTCACCCAGATGGCACATTAAAACGGGCTTTGCCCTCTCTGCCACCGGTTCTCCAGCCTTTTATGCTCGTGCTCAGATCCTGAGAGATGACCTGGAACCCACAGCCAGCAGGAGCAGGCCAGAAGTAATTCATAATTGGGGACCACTAGTGAAAAATCTGAACTTTCAACTCTTCCTTAAAGAAATACTCAAAGTTCAAACGATTGCCCAGAAGACCCCACCGTCAGCAGGCAATGTTTCCTTTGCCAGAGGCGTCGCTACAGCAAGGGGCAAAAGCAAACTAGCAGTGCTGAGGGTGGCTCTCCCTGGCGCAGAGCTGCGCGTTGGATACCTCCGTTACTGCATGCAGCCACGAGCAAGCTGTAAATATCAGATAATTGGCTTGGGGCTATGAAAGACAATGCCCTGCCGTAAATACGCTGGGCTTGTACGGCGCGTCCCACTCATCAGGATTCCCAGCTAATCCCGAGCACAGCACTACAGCCAAGCTCGGATGTCAGAGCTACAGCAGCCCCTGGGAGGCTGCGGGCACCGCCGCGAGGGGGGCTGGAGGCTCTGCAGGGGCGTTTTAACCTTTCTCTCAAGTCCCTTTCTCTACTTCTAGCCAGTAATGCCACATCCTCGGGACGGAGCTGGTGTCCCGCTTGGGGAGCACTTAAGTTACCGACACATGGGCAAATGGTATGAAAAAGGAGCCGTGCTCCCTAAAAGCCTCGCAGCACATACCCCTGCAGCTCAAGCCCTTAGTCCCAGCCTAATCTCGTCTTTACACTCAAAGGACAGTAAATTCACGGGAGAATTGGGACACCCAAAGAGTCAGAAAATCTTGTGTAGAGAAATATATTTAGTGCACGCAAGTATGCCCGTACTCTGCTGAAATGCAAATCTGCCTTATTGTCGCCTAATCCCCATGCATGACACACTAATAAACAGGGGGGTTTAATACTTGCCATCTGCGTTACAGACTGCTTCCCACACTGAGCGCTTGCTTGGTTACAGTTGTGTAGGCATCACGGAGAGATATATCCTGCAAACGACAAGCTGGCTAATCCCTTGGGAGACTTTAAAATGTGAGCTGCAGTTTTCTCACTCTCTGTGGGTACTGGAGTCAGTCGTGCAACGTATGGCAATAGCTATATTCTCATTTCATGTCTGTCATGCAGAGATAATTAAAATCTACACTTCCATCTGAGGGGAACCGTAGGGTTTCCAGATGGGTAACTGTAGTGCATTTTTCATACTGGATTAACACTTGCACCAAAAAGCCTTGCCTGTTGCCCTCCCACCTGTTAAGATTACCAACAGGGATGCCATTGAGAAGCCATCGTGGGTCCAGCAACCGGGGTCTGCGCAGATATGCAGCTCGTATCACTGAGAGCTTGCCCTCACCATTGCACATCTCTCATCTCAAGCTCTGACACCCTTCTCCACCATCACCCAGGTGTCCACCCTTGGAGGGTCACCTCCTGGGATCCGGGACTATCTGGCTCTTGCAACAGAAACGAGCCACAGCGTATTGGCCTAATGCAAAATACTCGCTACAGTTAGCAGGCAACATCAGTGATTGCTGTAGTATTGCAAATGAGGGAGAGCCAGCTTCATGAGCAATCCAGTAAAGAGCTTGCTTAAGTACTGAGACTGAGCTGGCCACCCACTCGGTGATGCTACACCAGGAGGATGTCTCGGGCATTGCCAGGTGGGATGGAGGTTCTCCATTTGCAAGAGCAGAGGCATGAGGTGCTAGGCTGTAGCACAACCGCTGCCTGGAAGCCCCTCGAGGAAAAGCCTGACCCGTAAGAGGCTTTCATGGATTGTCAGGGGCAAGGCTGCAAGAGAAGTAAAAACTGAGAGCCCCGTGGTCCTTGCTGTGCAGCTGGGGTCCAGAAAGCCACTGGTGGAGCCAAGCGAGTGCAAGGACCACGCTAACTTCTGCAGACAAATATGCCAGCCTCAGTCGGACAAAGACTTTGATATTTTTCAGCTCCTCATGCAAAAGACCACTGGCATATGCTCTTAAATGCATTTCTTCAATTTGGTTTGGAGCTTCAAAAACCACTAAGCTCACAGCGACCATGAAAAAATTTAATTCCACCCCCTCCCCTTTTCTGAATTTAGAATGATAAAGGATCAACAGTTATGTCTGGAGTAGGGAAGCAGATATTACACACATCTTGCTTACAAAATAGCTCTGGTTTTCATGAAACAAGTTTATTTTCCTCCCCCAGCCATTGATGAGCACATGACAACCGTACAGAATAAAAGCTCAACTCCTTAGTTCTGCTCACATTCACTCAACATTTGCTCTAATCAATTATCTTATTTCATGCAATAAGAAAAGAATGAGATTCCTGTTATGCAGCCATAATCAGTTACAGTATGAAGCTGTGTCTGTGGAACATTTCTGATTTTGAAAACTAATCATGTGCTCTGCCATTACATTTCTCTTGTAAAACACTGGGCTTTTACCCAACTTGTTTCTTCCCCCTCAGCCCTTTAAAAATACTGAGGGCAGGCTCTAGTCTGAGCTGCCGCACTCTGACCCTACAGAAGCCAGCCAAACTGCACTGTAAGGAACATATTTACCCAGGGAGCCAGGATCTGGTTTTCTAGTTTATTGGAATATAAAAGCACAAGCGGATGTACCCCGCAGAGAAAGACAAAAGAGCTGAGGGTGCTGCATGTGACAGTGGATGGCTGTAGGAGGATGAAAGTCCCGTCTTCATATGAAGGGCTCAATATTGATCTCCAAGGCAGAGCACGGCATGGTGAGCTCAAACTTGGTGATAACATCGGGGTGTAGGACTCCAAGTTTCCCAATGCTTTGACCTTTGGCAAAGATCTCAGCACAGCGACCAGGAAAGAAAGCAGAGCCTGTAAAGAAAGCGAGAGAAAAATCAATATTTCTCCGGGCCAAAGAAGTCAATAGGCATTTATCATGGAGAACAAAGCTCTCAGTATTAAGCCCTTCTCTGTGCTGCGATGCTAAGAAGGGGCTCTCACTTTCTTGCATTAACAGTTGTTGTGATTGATAGGGAACGAGGAAACACTTTGAGTTAAAAATAAAATGTGAAGCCCAAAGCGTGGGCATTTTTCACACTCCAGTTGTTTTGACTGAGTTACTGCTGTAATAGAAATTAGTGCAGATAAGTCAAGTCAGAGGGATTCGGAAATGAAGAACTTTTGCAGGCTGTAGGCTATTTAACACCTGTAAGTTTCCCACCTTACCCTATTTAAGGCAATAAAGCTTGCTGTCATCTAAGGGGTAAGTAGGCATGTCACGCTTGATTATGTGTCACATAATTAGAAACAACCTACATTCCTCATCTGGAGAAGAGCCTTTAAGCAGTTTCATATGCACTGTAAAACTGTGGAACAACGAACAACCCAAAGGACATTATCTGTGCGTGGTGGTGGTGGCTACACCAGCAATACGTTCAAGCTTGTCTACGGCACCTACACTTGCATTTTCTGGGTCTCTGTCCTGGGGCAAGTGGCATTTTGACCTGATGGCCCTTCAAAAGAGAAAAGTATGCCAAACCAGCAAGCTGTTCCTTCTGAAGCCACCTCTTTCACAACAAGCGTGTGGAAGCAAGGCACAGTGCCCAGGACTGCCTATGAGTAGCGCTGCAGATGGTGCTGTGAACTCAAAGGAGAAAAGAGGAGAGGATGGAACAAGGCCACTGAACCCTGCAGATCCTCCTGTAGAAAGCTGCCTCCTCTGTGTTTTTAATGGTACTGCCCTTGCAGAGAGGGAAGGGCTAGATTCCCACTCAGAAGTTAAACAAGTTGGCAGGGTCAGCATTGGGGACCAGTCGGCTCCCTGGCCCTCACCCCTTGCTGTGCATCTTTTTATCAATAACCTAAAACCCAATGAAGCATCTTCTCCGAGAAGAGCTGGTTATTGGGTATGCGTGAGGCTGCATCAGTGCAGAGCAGAAATGTCCCTGCTCTACTTGCTTCTGTGCCAGTATGAAGGCAACACCTGAGGAGCTGCTTCCAGTCCTGCTGCCGGCACGGCACTCGGCCCTGCGGCACCCTCTGCGTCCCGCTAAATATCGCAAGAAGTTCCCAAGGGCAGCTTATTTTCTGGTTGCTCCAAATGCTATTTAAGGTTCAGGATCAGCCCAGGACATTTTATTGTGTCTACAAGTTGCTATTTGAAAAAGGCAATAAAGGGCCAAATTAACCTCAAACTTCAGGAACTTTTTCATGACACCGATCGCTAGTGGTCAAGCCCAGAGACACATTCTTTGTAAGCTCCTCAGTGGAAACAGTTCATTTAAGAAGTGTCTCCTGTGAGGTTTGCAGTCATAACTTGCAGCTACAAGAATAAGAACAGCAATTAGGTCTTTTTTTCTTGTCCAACTTGTTGAAAGTACAAATTAACTTAAATGCGTACTTCGTTTCTGGCGGCCTCGTGCAACATGACGGCAGTAGTAAATGCTCACAGCAACGTTATGTAAAAGGCTGTTTTAAAAGCCATTCAGAACTGGTTTCTTTCGAATCACCCAGTTCCAGTCTTCGCTACAAGCGCAAACCCAGTGCTCACGCTGGTTGTCCAGAAGCCAGATGGTCCAGCCTCTGGGCGCTACTGGCACGTGGCTCCTCCGGCCGAACAGACACTTGCCACTGCCAAGCTGCGCCATTCCAAACAAGTGTTAAAATAAAACTTGATGAAACAAATATAGAAAAGAAACAAATGCCACACATGCAGATCACTCTGCAGACTGTGAGCGAAAACATAACCTAAAAATAAAGTACCCTTGTAGTTAGTGGCAAAAGCCTCCCTATTTGTGAATAAAGCTGGTATTGTACCGTGGATGTGAGCAGCACACAGTGGCGTTCTTTTAGAAACTTGACTGTAAGCTCACACTGGCACAAGAGCAAGAACCAAGCAGAAGTTAATAATGTTGGCACAGTGTCCCGCTATAAAATTATAGGAAAAAAGAGCTTTGACAATATGGCTAGTTAAAAGGCTGCGGATCTGACTTGTCTGTTTGTCTGAGCTGCCTTGTGTGTAGTCTTGGGAAAGTTACCTTATCTTCTCGCACATCTAGACCCAATTATATCATGAGACTTAACTGTTTTTAAACTTGTTTTGGACATCTGGACGGGGCCTAAATTAATACTGCACTCAATCTAGCAAGGGCAGTTTCCCAGATCTGTGCTGCTTGCCATTGTGTGAAATAATTTTATGTTTCCAGGCACTGGGAACACTCTGCTACCCGGGCATCACCAGCTGTCGATCTCCTGGTCAGAAGTTAGGCAGACAGTGGAGAGGCAGCGGGGGGCTTGAAGCCTCACCCACCCCTCACATTCACCACTATTGATCTTCCCTAGAAGGTCAACTTCAGCAGAAGTTCCCTTGCATTTAACTAAATAATATGCACTTGTGATAAGTTCTGAAAAGGGATGGCAATTCATGACATTACATTGGAAACTATGAAATGGCTTAATGATTACAGCATAAAGCGAAGTGTTATATTAATTAGAATCTTAACACCGACAGAATTTATCCTTTCTTACCACGAGCTTACAGCACAGCTTGGTAACCGAGTCAGTGAATCACCACTGCCAAAGGGTCTCTCCACCTGGAGAGGGGAGGAGGGTGGGACAAGCTGTTGATTCAGCTGAAGCCTTTACCATGAAACCATACGTTCAGCGTGGCACCAAATACAGGGCTCCAGGCCATGTTACTATGTATTCAACCCCATTTTCCCTCTCACATGCAGCAAGTGATGCTGGACCATGATGTTATTTATTTTACTCTGCACTTCCTTGCAGTGCAGAGGTAAATATATAATTGATATCAAGGGGGAACACTTAGCTCCCAGAAGGGCAGGAACCAGGGCCCTTCAAATCACATCTCCATTTCCAGTGAAGGCAACCCTGAAACGCTGGTTAATTCCCAGTGCGCTCACTGGTGTGCCTGGTGCTTTGCAGGCACTTGCAGGGGGTTATTCTGCGACTGGAGATATCAGACAATAAGCAAATAAAACCCAAAGAACCTGTTCAGAGCTTTAGGGTCCCCATCTGTCCAGCTAACACTTGGCTCTTGCACCAAAGAAACATGAGCCGAGGAACAGGTTTACAGAGAGTTTATGAACTCTGGTTAATAATGAAACTATTATTATGATAACTGGCTGCACTACAGAGTGCTTCAAAGTATATTCCTGCCTGCCAAAGGGGCCTCCAGACCACGTCCCACAGATGGGGGATCTACGGTCTTCCTCATTTTAGTGACTCTCCCATTGCCCACATACATGGTAAGGGAAGCAAGTTGGTTCATGCCTGAGACTGGGTGTTGTTGGTCCATCTAGCTCTGCCAGGGCACCAGAATTTGGAGCAAATATAAATTTCAGATATAAAAAATCAGATATTGAAAGGGAAGCACATACAAAAAAACACACACAAAAAAGACAAAACTCAGAAGAAACACGCAAAAATCTGAGCAGAAAGGGGGGAAAAGAGAAGGTGGCATTTTGCAGCCGGGGGGAGTGCTTTGACTGGGGGACCAACCATGACTAGAAAAGGAGACTTGAGCTGAAGGAAACCTCACTTAAGCTGAGGACAAGCCACAGGTTGCAGGATGACCTGACCAACCCACAGAGCAGGACAGCAACCCTGAGGATGCATCAAAATAACCAGGAAACAAAGGTAAATGTTTTTTTTACTTGGTGCTTCTTGTATGATTGAGTAAATAGTAGTGTTGTTCTAGGTTTCTAGTAAAGCTTATGTTATGGACTGGGCTATTGCGTCAGCTTGTCAAGTAAAGTGTAAAACTTCAGAATGAGAGTCCAAGCTGTATGAAAGACGTGTACTTACACTACTTGCATGTATGGAGAGCGGCAAGAAATGCACAGACTATGTTTTTTGTTTTGTTTTTTTTTAAAAAAAATAGCACTGTAAGGTGAAGCCCAGTGCTCTTCAGCTTCAGTAAAGCCTTGATGCCAAAAGGGATTTAAAGGGCACCTTCCCAGAAAAGTAAGTGGTAGTGATGTCCAACTTTGGAGCAGGAGTTAAAAGTTGACAATAGTGTTTGTTGCCATATCTGTATATGTAACATCATCAAGAATTGTGTGGTTGTGAAGAGCATGGCCTTCCTAAGGAAAGCTTTCATTAGTCACCAGAGTGCACCTGGAGGCACCCTTAGCACTAAGCATGCTAGGAAGGGGCTGTGTTTGCCACTGGTGCAATTATATTGAAAGGCTGCTCTTGTAGTCTGGTTGGTTGTGCCATTGAGTACCTAGACAGCTGGAGTTAATTAAAAAAATTTCAATTTGCTATACTGTCCACCTTAAGGATAATAAATTTATCACTCTTGATATAGTTGATCCTTTCTGCTCTGCACACAAATAGTACTTCATAAACTTCACCTTGAAATCTGGTCAGAGATCGTATTGTCCTTGCTGATAGAAACCTATATAATGCCAGAGGAAGCCAGAAGGTCTAGCAGTGGAAATCCATCTCTTAATATGTCAACATTATAATTGGTAGTTACGAGAAGGGGTGGGGTGAAACACAATATGCGTTCCTAAAGAAGAGATGCCAAAGCCCGTCATGTCTTAGGCTGACATACTACACGCAAGCAAAAGACAAAAGCTACTTCTCGTGGCTGCAAGTAAGAATTTAATTTCCAATGTTCAGTGATGTAGAAATAATACCTTTAATTAAAGCTTCTGTAGCATGTCCTCAAAATCTGTAATTGCCTCTCTGTATTCAGGCAACAGGGCCACTTTGATTGCTTTGGGGTAATTCTTTGGCCAATAATCCAATAGAGCACGTAGTCTTTAGCACATTTTCTGGCTAATTGACCCTCAAAGAGCTCAGAGTTCCCTGCACTCTTTGTTGTCAAACACCTTGCACAGTTTCTTTTCTCTGCCTTACTCTCCCTCCTTTTCAAAAAGAAATAGATTAAAGTAGTATTACAGGCCTACAGTTGCACTAAGCCTCCAAACCCACTCGTTTGTTCCTATAATTTGAAGGAACATCGGAAGCTGGAGCTTAAGAAGGTAACAGAGCAGAGCTCAGCTGGCCCCGAAAGTCTTTCATCTTAACTCTCCAGCCCCTGAGTCATTCCAGATGCCCTTTCACTACCTCGTCCTCGCTCACCTGTGCTACACTGGATGGAATTCCCCTCCGTGAGGCCAGTGGTTGTTTTTCTCTTTAGGATCAGGTTCTTCACATTTTTGATTACTCCCTTCTTTCGGCAGATACACTCCAATGCAAAGCTCCAGGGCAGCATCAGACCAGTCAGTATTTTAAAAGGCAAATCCTTTTTCTTGCCAGTGTACACAGTGCAGTCAGGCTCCCAGAATCTTAACACAAAGGCAACCTCACAATCCTCTCTTGTCATGAGGTGATATCCCTTCAGCCAGTTCTTAAAATCACGGAGATCTCAAATCTTGTGTGATTTTTGGAACATACCAAGAGACAAATTGCTCTTATGTTGCACGTTGTCAGCAGTTCTTCCCCCATATACTCTCATTTGTTTTGAAAAGACACTTTGGGATCAGTGGGATATTTATTAACTTTAGTTTCCTGATTTTTAACTCCTGACTAAAGCTGTGCCAGAACAACCTCCACTCCCCAGATCACACCTAGCTGTAATGACACGTCAGGAAATGCAAATCAGGACAATGAAAGTTAAGGCCAGTGCCTCAGATTTATTCCTGCCCTCCCCCCAATAATTAACACTTGAAAAGATACCAGAAGAAATATCTGTATGATATGAATGAATGTGTCCTCTGTCTAAAGGACATCTCTCATTCTCATTTCTTCCTATGTTTTTTCAAAAGCCTCCACGTACCGGGCATAGCAAGAGGGTAAAGGGACAACCAATTAGTTATCCGGTACACTGGATATCCAAAAATAGAACTGAATATTACAGTCCTTGTGCAGACAATGAGGCTAGGGAATATGGAGAATTATCCACAAATTTGCAGTGGTCAGTCAATTAATCTTCTCGTGTTACAGCCGAGTCAACGGCTGCATCTTTATTAACGTGTATCTCGAGGAGCATGTGAGGAAAAACTGACTCTTCTATCTCATAGAACCCTGATACACAACTCTCCAACTGAATGTATTCTGTTCTGTATTTAAGACTACTTAGGGATCAGTGACGCTGTTTTACAAATACAAACTGAAGTATACTGTAAGCAGCGTGGAAATAATCATCGTACTGCTTGGGTCCAGAGTCAACTGTTGTTAGCCGTGTTAAAGAGTGTTGCAGTGATGAACTGGGGACTGGTGTTCCCTCACTTGCCTTGAGAACAGAGATCAACACAGGCTTTTCGGCTACATCTATTTTTTGTTCTTGCTGTAGAGTGCCAGGAGCTTTAACAGAGGCTGTTTGGTGTTGCTGGATTTCAGGAAGTGGTTCAAGAACGTAATAGGTTTGGAGCTCCTCTTTATTCACCCGTGTTATTCTCATGCTTACAGCAGTATCAGACACTTAAGATTATTTGGGTAAAATTGCTGTGTTCCTGCCTTTCCTAAAGGAAGGTAATATTTGGGTGGATGCTGAGGCTAAGGAAAGCAGATGTTTTGGGTCACTGATCCAGGTAACAGGATTTCACATACTCAGTGCTGGAGTACCAGGGTGACGGTTAAATAATGTGCACAGAAAAACTTATGTAGGAGACCTAGAAAGAAATCTATCAAACTCTGTGTATTTTTCTAGAAATCAGTTGTGCATAAAGCTCAAGAAATTTGTATACGTGTGGCAGTTGTGAGAAACAGCAATTCTACACTGGAGTTTAGCTGCACTGTTGAGTTACCATTACACAGCTAATCTTTGCTTTTAGGCCAGTTTTATCTGATTTATCTGAAATGTTATACTTCGTCCTGTCTAAAAGTCCCAAAGCTAAGCTGATACTGTGTCACAGCTATTTATAAAACTAGAGAATTCCTAATACTAAGTAAAGCTCTTTTTTTTTTTTTCATTTCTTAAGATGTCTCGCTATTTCACTTTAGAGAAAACAAAGCTTTGAATATTAAAAAACTTAAAACAGTCACAGAAGAGAAAGAAATGTATACCTCTAACTACCTAAAGGAATAATTCATCCTTGCAAACATCAGAATCTGTCAGAAACTAGGAAACAATAAACTATATTCTTTATGGTAGGGGGTATAACATACTCTATGTATGCACAGTAAATTTTAGCTTTTAGGCTCCACTTTCGTACAAGCATTAGAGAATAACAAGGACCAGCACCGAGTCAGTCTGCAAGTCTACTTTAGTCCGTCATATTTAGTTTGCATGTTGCTTATTCACCTCATGTCCTAGACCGAGCCGTCCTCCCCTCCCAACGACCTGACATTGCTTGCTGAGATAAGTAACAGCCACCTGATGTTATGCTTCCACAGCGACCACATTTCATGCCTTTTAGAAAATCACTTGACAAACTAGCATGGAATAATACATAATTAAATGATGAGTCTCAGCAGCCACTGGAACTGTTAATCACTTAGTTTTTAGCAACTAGGATTTCTGTTGCAAACCAGCGCCGTGTGGCTGAAGCACGTGGCTGCAGGGCCAGGGTCGGGAAGGCTTGAACTGGCTGAGCAGGAACCAGCCCCAGAGCAGAAGCCATGCTGGGTCTGCAACAAATATGGCTATTCTGGATAGCACATTCTGCCTTCTGGACCCAAACAAGGAGGGTCTGTGCCCAGCAGGTGTACTGGGTTGGTTCTGCACTAGCTCAGCATTTCTTTGCTATCTACTGTTTTCTAACCCAGACGCCCCAAGCAAAGACAAAAGGCGAAGTCAGTTCCTCCACCCTGGGCAACAGAAATGCTAATCTTAGGATCCTGCATTCATGTTGATCCAAGAGCTTGAGCTGAAATCTTGCCAATTCCTCTGTAAAATTTTATTGCATAGATAAATGTTAGAAAATATATGTAAGATTAAATTTGAAGTACTGCCCCTCTGCCTCCGTATCACAGTTCAAAAATCAAAGCAGATCAGAGAACTGCTTAACTATGAGCTATAAATTCAACATGATCACAATTGCTAGCACTAATATTAATACTGTAGTGGAAACGAAAGCATATGGACACTCAGTTGGCCTCTGGCCATAGCAAGCTGTGCAGGAGGTGAAGGCAGAACCCAAGGATGGAGCTGCGGCACCAGCCCAGTGTAGCTCTTTCCCAGAGAACCAGACCTGCTCCCTGACCCTCGCCGCTTAGATCACTGCCCCCTTCACCGAGGTGTGCTGCTATTTCTGCTGCTGGCTTGGATGAATCATCTCTGTTCTAGAAAAGACTTTGCAACATTGGAAATACAGTTCAAGAAATAATTTTCTGTTTCAAAATGTAAAGAGACAAAAAAACATGGAAATGACCTAATTCTCTATTATATAATGCAAACTGTGCCAGGCCTTTAAAACTCTTGACGAGAGGAAGGTTTTTATGTTAGACTTGTTACAATGTATGATTAAAAAAGATGGTTGCCTTTGGGTGGGGGGACACAAAAAGAATTAAACTCTGAAGAGGCTTTCTCAGTAAAGGAACTTAATGTCAGGGAGAAGAAATTAACATAGTTAGTACTTGCAAAAAGAGGAAGATAAGAGCAGATAGACTGTGTCTCTTCACAAGCTGACTTGATGCCCCTCCCCAGAATATTTTTGCAGTTACTATTTTTTTCCTCCCTTATACTCTTTTCCTCCTATAGGAAACATACTTCGAAGTGAGACAATTCAAAGGAGTTTCTCTTCTGAAATAATATTCCAAATTTGAGAAACAAATATTTTCTTTGTTCTCTTCTTGAACTTTTTAATTTCTTATGTGGGGGGAAAAAAGCGTGTCAAACATAATTTGGTAATGAAAGTTTAACAGACAGAAGTCTAAGCCCGTCAAACCTCTTATTATCCTGTGCAGTGCTAAAATAAGGTACTTTTCCTCAACCTGATACTTTTTTTTTTTTTTTGGGGGAGTGGGGAGGCGTGTGTTAAGGTTTGTGCAAAGAGCTTATATTTGAAAGACTGGGAAGGAACATTCAAAAACCTCCAGATAAGGAGCTGAAATGACCATAGGAATGGAAAAAGCCCCCTCAAACTCAGTTCTGATAGCCTCTTTTTTTCATAATAAAGATCAATTGTGTAACACAAAGCTAATGAAATGAGACTTATTTCCAGAAACAAACTATGGGGTTTGCCACAAACTGTTTCAGTGGTGCCATAACTGCATCATTTGCAATCTCTGAGGTGTCCCATGATAGAGTGGGCTGTCAAATATTGATAAATCAGGTTTATCTGGAGAAACTCCAGACACTGGAGACTCCTACTTTGACTAATTAAATAATATAAGCAGCTTGTCTGGTTCTTGTCTTTGCCAGGTGTTCCTCGGGTGTTAAAATGGTTACAACCAAATTTGAGACATCAACAGTGGTGTGGAAAGATACTTGATAAGACAGAAATAAACGTGGCCAAAATTTGTAGGGATTTAGTTCCTATAAATCCAAAGTCCTGTATTTACAGAAAGGAAATAAAAATTAGAGATAGAAGACTATTAATAGGACATTAAGTGAGCAGCCACACCCATTTTATTAGATCATTTAATTTAATTTTGAGTTGTTAGTTATGTGAAGAACTACAGTTCTAAGCTCCCTTGATGCTGGAGGGAAAACTGCTCAAGAGAAAAGGATGAGAAATTAATTAGAAATTAATTAGATCTCAAACTAGTGGCCAATACTGGGAAAGCCACAAGAACTAGTGACAAACATGTAATTTTGCAAAATGAGTTATAATTAAGGCATTGTAATGATCGCTGCCGGAACTCTTGAAACCACTTGCAGAATTAGGGTAATACATTTAAAACTACTAAAATCAGATTAAAAAAAACAAACCTGTCCTTACCTTTTAGTGTTGTTAATTCATTAAGCTGACTATGGTGGGGGTGGGTGGAACTAAAGAGAAAAATAGGAGTGGAGTATCTTCAAGCACAACTTATTTGATAAACGAGTAGTACTAGTTTCACAACAACAACTGTGAAGGCTTTTGGCTAAACCCTATCCATATTTAAGTGCTGAAGTGAAAGTGGCCAAAAATCAGAAAAGCCCCTTGCAGACAAAAACGAGAGAAATAAATTGCACTTCATAAAATGTGATTAATAACAGTGGCTGAAAATTCATCAAGGAAACGGAATAAACTCGGAAAGATTAATGTCTGGCAGCAATAAAGACAGCATTATGAGGATGTTCAAGAACAGTGGAAACAAATTGTAGGTACAGATGTTTTCATCTGCTAAAGAAACTGATTGAACTCCTTATGTGAGACAGCGATGTGTAAGTTTTTAATAAATACTTATTTTCATCTGCGAAAAAAAGAGTATTCTTGAATATAATAAGGTGTTTTCCAGTCCACTGAAAAAATGAAGGATATGTTTGGTTACATCCACTAGGACTAGGATGTTTCTGAGATATTAGGAGTCTTAGGCACCAGAGCTGTGGTGCAATTCTCAAAGCAAATATCCTGCCTGCTGCTGTTAATCTATAGTAAGAATACTGGAAATTCTGTAGTACTAGAAAAATGTTAATGTGGTGTCAGTGATCTAAGGTGGATGATCTAGATTGATCCTGGGTGAGGGGAAAACAACTATTTGGGAATTGGCAAATGTGAAGTTCGGAGGACTAGAATGCAGTCAATTACCAGCTGATACGTTTTTATTGAAAAGGGATGTTGTCAAATCTGATTATAATCTTTCAAATTACAAGTCTGGTAGATAAATAAAATTACAAGGATGCAATAGCACCTATAAAGTATCTATTTCTGCCAATTAAATGGATTAAGAACTGACTGATATCTTCTAGTATGTCACAAATGATATTTGGAGGCCTCACAGTAAAACTGGCACACTTCCTCTAGTTATCTGTGAGTAAATACACAATTATTGACATTCATGAGCAATGCAATGGCTGCCAAGACAGGCAACTGAAATAACAGGTATTAATAATGCCAAATTCAACATGGATACTAAATATCTGTGTATATTACAGTCTCTCCACCTAAAATGACCACCAGAGATAGGTGCTGGGGTTCAGTTCTATACACGCAACTCAGAATTAGTCCCAGACTTCCCTCCTCTTGTCTTGAGAATTGAGGTTAACTTTAAAAGAAGATTTAGACTGTGGTTTGTTGTATAATTATTATTATAAAAGCAAATATTTATTGATGTTCTTAGTTATGGAGATAACTATTACACCTCTAATTTCACAGCTAAACCTTACTAAATGAGAAGCTATTACTATGATTTACTGTGGAATTAAAATTTTCTACACTTTACCACACCTTTCATTTAATTAAATAAGGGCAGTAAAAAGAAGAGAGTGCAATTTCTCCTTTTATTTTTGTTTTCTTGAAAGACAACTGTCAATTACTGGAGGAAGCAAGACTTAGTACGCATCTACTAAGTACATGTTTATATTGAACACAAAGGGGATGACTTCCCAGCTTTAATAAGCTGTTGATTACCTTAAAAGAATGAATGGCACTAACATTTACTTTAAAAAAAAATAAAAAAATCCAAGAGTTAGCTGAAATTCACAAGAATCAACAATGTACAAAAAAGTATCTCCTGTCACAGGCTCACACTTTTCTGGGATTGTTTGTTTTCATGTGAATGAATGCTATTTCATCAAATACCACTTTTGTTATGGAAGGCAGCGGGGCAGACGGTGAAGCAGTATCAATGCACAGATTTACCATTAATGCTTTCTATGAACCTGTCAAATTGCTTTGTTTTCATAAAATATGACTATTATTTTCCCTTTTCAAATAGTCGGTGCCCAATTAACTTCCATTTGCAAAGCAGAGACTCTCAGAAGGTGTCCCAAAACCAGGGTTTCTTTCCTTAAACAAGGGACAGTCATTCCAAGAGCTATTATGTGAGCGAGGATAATTATACCTTACATTTCACACCACTCCTTTGAAGACTATGATATAGAATCTACTGCCAGTATTTACCAAGCTGGTTTCATTCCTTTTAGCCTCAATAAGACTTTACTATGGACCCAAACCCCTTAATTAACATCACCTCCTGTGACCATGGTCCTGAGTTCTGGAAGAAAATAGTCATCTCAGTCATCTAGAAGCACAAGATGACCAAAGCGTTGCAGAAGACATGCCCATTCCTGCAGAGATTAAAACTTGAAATTAAGAATACCTTCCAATTTTCAGAACGCCTCTAGTTTTCAATTCAAGGGAACTGAAAACAATGGAAGTGAACTAAAAAATAAATAATTTTACTAAATTAACTGACAACATATGACCAAACTTGTGGGCTCTTTCTACCCATATTTTTATTCTTTAACAGTCTGATTTTTATCTTGTTTACCTCTTAATCATAGATATCCATCTTGATTTTTATATTTTATTAATGCTATGGAACGGGCTAAAACGTCAAGAATTTTATGCAAAATTTTTTATTATGGAGCACATAAAAATTTGAAGATCGATGCAATAACTGTACTCTTTTCAATCTATGTTTGATTAAGGATGCCTATGCTATAAAACAAAGAGAAAAAACAGAATGCTTTTCTAGGCCAGTAATTGTAGGATTCACTAACATATCAAAAAGTCCATTCTGTGTATTTTAAAACAATGGGTAGCATTTCAGAGTTCTATCTGTTAAAACTTTATAATTTTGTATATTTAGTGGTAAGAAGAAGAAAAATACGGTTCCATTAGTAACTTTAAGAAACTGAAAAGCATTGAGTGCCAAATGTATGCTGAAATCCTTGAATTCAGTCACTCACACCCTCCCTTCCTTAAGGCTGCTCTAAGCAGCTCTTCTCCGTTTATTGCCTAGCTCAGATTACACCAAAGCGTCGTGCAAAGGCCAGGGGAACATCACGATTTCACCCATATTTTCTAGCATCTGTACTTTTTTCACAGGTGTTGCTATAAAGGCAAAAAGGCTCTGACCTTAAGGTCAAATCACAGGGCACTTAGGTGTTGGTAGAACAGAAGGAGCTTAAATAACCATGATTTGCACATATGGACCAAACAGGACTATGGTACAGGCATTTCATTTTTCAAAGTGGATTTGGGAAAGAGACAAATATGTGCCCAATACATCTCTATCTATTCTTTGTCGCTCATTTGAAACAACATATTCCCCCCCCCCATATT
>VXAK01020233.1:86594-101556 GCA_013399435.1 Arenaria interpres | reverse complement strand
GCAGAGGCTTGCCTTTGGTAACAGATATGCAACACTTCTGCACTACGACAATTCCCATTTGAGGCAGGGCTGTAGGCATTTTGCTCACTGCCTTGTGGTCTTGGAGCCGAACTCCGAATCACAGGGGTTCCTTCTGGCCCCCACTCTTTGCCAGTAACTCAGAACTGGCACCAAGGGACCCCTGAGAAAATGTCTCTTTGCCTCAACTCCAGCAGTAACGCACAGGACACCACAGGAACACGAAGGTGACGAGGCACATCGGCACCCAAGTGGGATTTGAGCCAGCAGCAGCCTGCTGTCCCTCCAAGCATGCACACTCACCTCCACCACCAACTGCCCAAGGTGTGGTTAGGCTCTTCTTTACCGGTCACCCTCTCATCAGACGAACTCTGCAAGAGCCAGGACAGTGGGGAGGACAGGCTGGGTGTCCCACACAGCATGGCCAAACAATATCCACTTTCCCCCAGCCAGACCCTTTGGATCCCACCTTGGAGGTCATGAACCACAAAGAACCACTAATCAAGGCACAACTCCTGAGAAAACACCTTTTCTGGCTGACACATCCACATGCGTTGCAGGAAAAGGTTCAATATCCCTACAAGTAGGCACATACCTGTGGAATTAATTTAATCCTAATTTCAATAAAGTTTTGCAGCAACTGCCTTGTAAACACCCATCACCATTAACACGGAGGACACACCAAGACTGAGTCCTCCAGTTATCACACGTGGCCTGCTTAGTTATCACACGTGGCAGCCTCCCAGGCTGCAAAGGCAACCTGAGGAGCCACCTCCATTGCTTCCCCGCACGTTGTACGGCCTGGCTCCGAAAGGACTCAGAGACTGTCACACAGCACCACAAGGAAATTCTGTTGCCATTGGGAAGGGCTGGAATCAATGCTAGATAAATTCAGATTAAAAATTAGGTGCACACTTTCACAACAAGAATAGATAATTACTAGCAGAGATGTGGGAGGTTCTTCACCACAAATGGTTTTAAAATCAAGAAGACATTTATTTGAAATACAGGATTAGACTTAAATAGGAGACAATTCAAAGTGATCCCGTAGCCCTTCTCAGGTAAAAGATCAGACGGTATTACCCCAGCTCATCCTAAGCCTCATTAATGAGACACGGCAACTCAATGCTCTCTGGTGTGATCACTCAGCCCTCACTACCCTGGTCAGGAGCCACTGGTGCTCCAGACACTGTTACTTTCAGTCCTCCACAACCTTCAGGACAGCCCTAACCACAGACAAAACCTTCTTTTCGTAACCCTTAAACCACGTCTCACTTTTGCCCTTGCAGCAAACCTAGCGCCAATAGCAGATACCAAGCAGGAACAGCAAAAAAAACCAGATGTCTTCCTACAAGTTTTGGAAAAGTTTGCCTAGTCTTGTCTGGTATTCAGCATCCTGAGCAATGAAGCTTTGGCTACTACCTTCAGAAGATGGTGTTAGTTTGCAAATTTTCAAAGTAGAAATCACTTCTCCCCGTATACACATAGGCGTATGGAGGTACAACTCTGGGGACTTTGGGCACTGTAATAACACAGACAGACACCACAATTTCAAATTCATGCTACTTGGATCACACTTTAATTCCCATTCCATACTTCCCAGTTATGATATTTATCTTCCCAAACAGCTCCACGTGCTGTTTTCAGTAATCACATCCTTCAAACACTTGTCCCTGTTATGTCTACCAACATCTACATATTCAAAACAGTCTCTGAAGCACATGCTAAACATCTGTTTCAACCACCTTTCTCTTTAGAGTTTAAGCCGTTTGCTGGAAAATTGCCATCCTAATGGCAAGCTCCTCTGTTAGTGAACTGGAGAATTCATTTTGTATTTATTGATTGTTCCCTAATGAAGAGTCATAAAGGTGCCAGAGACTCTTGACCAGACACTACTTAATTAGTACCAAAGCGCATAAAATCCCAAATCAAACCGAGCTCTTTGTCCAACAGTTCAGACACTGGACAAGAAAAAGATGACATCATTTTCTGCTTACACAGAAGTCTATAAAATGTTATTAAAAAAACCCTAAGGAAATTAAAAAACTGTGTAAATTGTTCATTTCCTTCCAGTTCCTAAGACACCAAATAGGTCTTGCAGAATCAAATCACACTTTGCTAAAGGAAATATTCTTCATAAAGGACCTAGCAATATGCAACTTGCGTAGAATTTATTTTAAACTAGACAAAGGCAAATACCAATAAAACATTTGTCTTCTGAACAATATAGAGAAAGTCTTATGTTACATACAAAGACATAATGCAAAGCATCCACAAAGTATTAAAGATTACCTCTAATGGATCTGTCTTTTCATCATCATGGTTCATACAATAGTCCAACTTTTATGTTCACTCAAACTACCCTGTATTAGAGTATTTTCTGAGGGTACTTGCTCTCAAGAAGGCAGAGAGATGAACAAGAACTCCATTAAATGGCAAGGTTGGCTTTTTATCTCTCAAACTTACAGCCTCAAAAACATCCTGAATAACTGGTACCTCCTTGCAAGTCTTTCAAATTAAGTCCTCCTGAAACTTAATTCCCTCTCTTTCATATCATTTAAATTCTCAATTAAATAATTGAGAAAATAGCAGGAAGGAAAAAAAGTCAACTAACAGAAGGAGGCAAAAGCCCATCCCTACATGGCAATAGCATTGCTGCTTCTTTTAGGCACTCCGCTTTTTGAAGGTGTCTGTCTTCAGAGCAGTCAAGTGGCTTCGAATCTTTGGGATAATGAAAGATGCACCCAAGGAAATAAAGATTCATGATAACACAGTATCCATTAAATACAGACGCCCTCATAGTAATCTACAATCCCCAATGTGCTTATTACCACATATGTAAGAAAATACTGTTAATATGTCCAAAAATGTAATCTTACATTTTCCTAAAATCTACCCCTCCAATACCAAACCCTTGTTGTGCAAAAAATTCAAACTGCTGATTTATGTTCTCTGTCCTGTTTTCAGAAGTTGATGTGATACCAACTTTAACAATCCAAAGCTTCTAGCCCTCTTACCATAACGATAAACAAGCGTATTCCACCGGAAAGACAGCAGGTTTGCCCAAACAGAAAATGGAGCGGGACAAGCATAAAAAGGACGAAACAACCACAGTAAGGCAAATATCCCAAAAAGGCAGAACAGCAAAGGGCTTCTCAGACATATGAATTTGGCTCCTTTGCTGTAACCCATTATTCTTCCCTGTTTTTCTTAAACTGCACCTTTTGTTATAAAATACACCAACAGCATCTCAGCTATCCCAGATAATTTCAGTAAGTCTTCCACAGAGCTTTGTTTTGTGGTCCCAAGCAGATGAGACTAGAGGCTCACCGCTACGTCTCCCATGAAAATGGCAGAAATGAAGAAAAAAATGTAGAAAAGAACAATACAACGAGAGGGACAGCTAACCACAGAGAAGCTCGGGAAAGGTCACCAGCCCGTCACAGAGTGAGGCCGCACAGAGACCTCTGCTTACCCCTTGCTCGGATTCCAGCAGCTCTGTTTTGACTCTGACTGCCGGCATCCCATCAAGCATTAACATTCTGTTCTCAAAGGCGCTGATATCCTAAGGCAAAAAAGGAAAAGGTTAATCAAAAAAATGATGAAAACCACTTGGTTTAATTCACTGGTTTAGTTCTACGATACCGTCGAAATGAGTTTCTCTTAGCAGAAATAAAGTTAACAAAGATGTAGTATTAATTTCAAGGAGTAGCTACCAGGTTACTGCTTCTGTTAAAACTGTAAATTATACTTTCACTTATCCTTAAAAGAGAACTAAGTCTTTGTAAGCAACAAGGGAAAATCATCTTCATCTATTTTTTAATTTGAAATTCGTCACACAGGCGCACGTATATAAATTCCCTGCTTTGGAACTGGAAAGGAGACCATTGGTGTCAAATAGCTTCAGGGTTTCGGCAGCATACTTAGGTATACTCCATTTCAATCAAAACATTTGTACTTCTGTATTACCTAGAGAAAGCATATACTTGAATTCAGAGAAGTTATAGTGAAGGTCTGTTTGCACACACACTATAAATTAACACACATCAACAACAACTCAAATTTCGTATCATTCATTATCTTAGAATTGTAGAACTGTCTAGGTTGGAAGGGACCTTTAAGATCATCTAGTCCAACCATCAACCTAACTCTGATAAAAAAACCATCACTAAACCATGTCACTAAGTACTATGTCTACCCACCTTTTAAATACCTCTAGGGATGGTGCCTCAACCACTTCCCTGGGCAGCCCATTCCAATGCTTAATAACCCTTTCAGCGTAAAAATTTTTCCTAATATCCAATCTGAACCTCCCCTGGTGCATCTTGTAAAGTTATCACCATTTGGTTTTAGTATAAACCGGTTACCGATACAAAACTTTAGGCTAACAGGTTGCCCCCGAGGGGTCGCGAACTCTCCATCCTCGGAGATACTCAAAAACTGTCTGGGCATGGTCCAATGTGCTCTAGGTGACCCTGCTTGAGCAGGGGTATTGAACAAGATGACCTCCAGAGGTCCCTTCCAACTCAGTCACTCTGTGATTCTGTGTGATTTGTCAATGAAAATCTCGATGCGCTCACCTCTGACACAAAAGAAATTTTTAAAAGCATGTTAAAAACATACATTGTCCTTGTAGTAATGGGCAATATATGCTGAGAGCTCTGATCTGAAGTGCGATTTGCGGAACTGTGCTTCCCTGAACCAACATCCCTGTTCCGAGTGTCTCATCCTGCTGTTGCCAGAGCGGTGGATGTAGAGATGCAAAACAACCTCTTGTGCCTTCAGTTCAAACGCTACTTCAACCTGAGTCAATTTTCTATTCCAGCCAAGGCTCAAGGCTGGTGTTTGAAAGCTAGCCCCTTCAGCTGCTATTTAGTTTAGACAACATGGAGAGAATAAAAGACATTTTATCCCCCGAGCTAGAATCTGACCTTACAAATCCAGACAACTTGGTCAGCAGTACAGAAATAAGAAGACGTCACAGCTGTTTTTTCAAATAGCGAAACTACCGCACGTATCGCTTCTAAGTGACTCATTCACAGTCACTCACTTGTCTGCAGCCCCGTCTGGTAGGCAGCACTTCCACACTCAAAACTCACCTCTGTTCTAACCGTTAACCTCGTAGTCCTCAATAACTGCACTGTAATGGAAAAAAACAAAACGCCTTGCCCGAGCAGCAGATCTGTTCAGTACTGCGTGGTGCCGTTATTGGTAAGGAGTATGTTCATAGCCCTGTTTGTCACCACGGCTCCTTCAGGGGAATTTTAAGAAAAATGGTCTGCCCTAATGGAGCTTCCAAAATACATTTTAAAAACTTAAATTACTTTAGACGTTTTCTCTTTTCCAATTAATCCACCTCCTCCCAGGATCTTCATTTTCAGGGACATAAATATTGGAGCACCTGTTTATTTTTGTACACTCCCCTTTGTTGTAGTTTAAATAACATGCTGAAAAGCTGGGAAACAGATAGGGCCACGCTCCAACACAGTGCCACAGGCACAGCAAATGACCTGCTTAAAATCCCCGTCGCCCTCCCTTTGAACCCCATGTGTTACAGCACATAGAGCTGCGGTTTGATATTACAGGGCAGGCAGGAACTTGATGGTAAAGCAGATAAGCAAAGACAACTGCAAATGCAATCTCTGTTTGGTTTGGGTTTTTCTTTGCCTTTAAAGTAGATTGAGATAGTTCACGAAAAGCTCTAAATGCTGAAGTTATAAACTTTCAGATCGCGCACGTAATTTTCAGCAGAACGCCTCCGCATTCAAACGTGTGTGAACAAAGACGAGTCAAGCTGTTGAGATGTCCTGGTCCATGCTATGCTACCGCTGGGTACCTACTGTATTTTCATCTCGACACAACAGGAAGACAAAAAAAAATAATAATACAAATGCTCTTCCTAGGTCTTCTCAGCAATTTGTTTTGTGCACCTTGATCTTCATTCAGCGTTTGAGGCACAAGGTGGGGAAAGAGCAGGAAGGGACTCCGATGCCACAAAACAGCTGGCTGAAAGGCTTCCAGGCTTTACATCCCTCTTCCCAGGAGAGGCGGTGCACTGTTTACTTATCAGAAGCGGATGGCCGGAGCCACCCCGAGCTCCAGCGGTTTGGATGTGGTTTGGGGTGGAAGGAGAGCAGGAGCCAGACGGGTATTCCTGGCTCCCCCCCTTCCCCGCGCCCATTCCGCAAGCAGAGCGGTCCCTTCTCCCTTCTTGATTTATGGGCGGCACAGTTGAGTTTTACAGCAAGATCAGGAACACACCATCATCAAGCATCCCTTGGGCTGTTTAGCTGGTAGACAAAGAAGGATGAGCTGATATTGCTTGGTGTCCCTGAGGAGGTCTTACCCGCCTGAACGAAGGGACGAGGCCGGCTTGTGCAGGAGGCGCGGGCAGGAGGAGGGGGGAAGACAAAGCGCCACCGAGGAAAGGCAGGTTTAATGAACTGTTAGAATCTGATTAGAGGCTAATGTCCCTTTTAGTGCTTTGTACCAATTTACAGCTGATATACTTGAACCATTTTTCCCCACCGGCTGTGATAAACTCATTAGTTTTAAAAATGCAAGCTAACCAGAGCCTTTGAAGTTTAAAACTGATAAATCATGAAAACCTGACTAGTTCATGTACCATTTAACACATTTACATTTAACTAAATTTTCATAGCACTCGCTTCCCCTTTTGTTCTCTAAAATCATATTTCTTAAAAGCAGGGCTCTGGTCTGAAAAGTGAATGCAGTGAACAGCTCTGGCTTTTGGATCATTTATAATTCAGAGTAGCACTAATCACAGAAGTAGATTCTTTCCAAATTATTTGATCCCTTCTGCATTCATAACTGGAAGGACTTGTGTGTGACACATCCTGGCGGACAGGGGACACTGCCTGGTAATAGCCAAGAAGATCCTGTCTGTGTGCTACACGTATGGATGACATGTGTAGCCCAACAGCCACCCAGAGAGCTGATCTTTCCAAACTGTGCTCTCCTGCCACAACCAGCGTTCGCACGACAGTATGTTCACAGCCATTCAGCAAATAGGATGTAATTGCCGAGATTTGCATACGGTGGGCAGTCATCTAAGGCAAAGGGGCTTGGACTCATCCCCACAGGGGCTGGGAATGTGAACTGAGCTCCCCCGGGAGCCTCTCCGGTCACCCAGGCAGATGGAGCATCCACACCTGAGTGAGGCCAGGCTGCTCCTGCGCCCCACGTTAATTGACGACACTCCAGAGACCCACCAGCCGAGATTGCCAATATGATGTATGGAGTCAATGCATTTTTCAGACCGCGGTCCCCTCCTGGCTAACTCATAGCTCCCAAAGTTGCCCAGGTGAAGGTGACCTGAATTTGCGACACCCCTTCCTTCTCTATTCTCCTGCCTCCCACCCCAACCCACCAGGTGGACTCCAGTCACCCTCCTAAGTAAAAACACCCAGCAGATGTATGTCCTAAACTGGGCATATAATCAAGCCAAACACAGCGTGACCTTACCAAAACATCTGTTCTCTTGGATCAATAAACTAACTCATCCTAAAAGCGATCAACCTCTCTTTCTCGCTGCCATCCATTGGAGGCTTTTACTAATCACTTTTGGACATTTATTCCCTTGAAAGATTAATTAAAAACACAAATCATACCCAGGTCCGTATGGGCAACTGTGATTAGAGCAGTTGTTACAGAAGATGGATAAGCTTTCGGGCTTACAAGCTCTTCTTCTGAGAAGCTATGGCAATCAGTCTGACAACAAGACTCTCCCCCCTACGCTTTCAGCACAGCACCGCTGCAACTACAACTGGCATTTTCCTCACGTGGATGACTCTCTGCTGCAAGTTTTAATCCAATTATCTTCAGCTACTTTAGAGGAAGAGAAAAAAAACCAGAAACTCGTATCTCATCTTGGTACAAAAGCCCCCAGCATCCTGTAGTACTTATCTAATTATGAGTTACACTACTATGAAATTTGGCTCCATCCATGCGAAGGGCTGTGGTTCTGTAGCCAAGTTCTCAAGTTGGCCAAGCCATACATTTGAAAATCACGCTGTGAACTTTTAACAACAGCAGGGGAGCTGGTGCCACAACCAACCCCCCTGTTCTGAGACACCACCTAAGACACCCCTAAACCCTCTCCATAATTTCTTCAAAGCACAAGACGACAGAAACTGCAGATCCCCATCCCACGCCACAGTTGTTGTCTCTCCTGCTGACGAAGATTTTCACATCTAGCTGCTAAGTACTAAAGCATCAGAAATAAAAAGATGCTCCCCCACACCTGGCCAGACTGTGATGGGCACAACCCCATGAAACCCCAAGAAGGAAACAGTGAGCTCAGGCTTCAGAGCATCCAGAACCCAGATGTCACATTTCCTGCAAGGATCGACAAACGCGTATGTTCCTGTGCAAGACAGTGTCCTCCTCTTTTTTCATCTCATGAATGCAAGAGATCTAGATCTACAGAACCAAGGTGGATGATGCTAGTTACTGCTGTCACTAATGAAGGTAATGGGCTTACTTAATCACGGTGAAGAACTGCATACTGGCAAGACAAAGCCACTGATGCCTCCAAACCTTTCCTTCAGACCCCAAAAATGTTCAGCTGACAAATCAACACTTCATAGCTCTGGTGTGCTGACCTTAGCTGGCTGCCAGATGCCCACCCAGCTGCTCTCACACTCTTCCTCCTCAATAGGACAGGGAAGAAAACAAGATGGAAAAGCTCAGGGGCCGAGATAAAAGACAGGAAGATCACTTAAGAGGTACCATCATGGGCAAAACAGACTTAGGATTTGGGAAAAATTAATTTGATTTATTGCCAATTAAATTAGAATTGGATGGTGAGAAACAAAGACAAAAACTAAAACACCTTATCCATCCCTCCCTTCTTCCCAAGCCCAATTTCATTCCTTCATTCCACCTCTTCCCTTCCTTTTCTGTACAAACTTAACTTCTAACATGACACGCTTTCATTTTTGAGATATGAAGTGTCATGTTGAGAAAAGAGCAGCCTCAAATTCAATGTTCAAGCTACAGTAAAAAGTTTCAAGTTTAAGGGGAGTACGTTTGAATAGCAAAAAGTCGAGAACAGCCTTTAAGCAGTCTTTTGGCCTCAAAGCTGTGACTTAGAACTTTCCCTGCCTCATCTTCTGGTTATTTTTACATAAGTTTTCTGCTCATGCAGTAATTTCTTAATTCATCATTATATTCTCATTTTATGGTTTCAAAATTTTGAGTCATTTTTGTGAAAACAGTGTTGATAGCTCAGGAAAATGTAAAAAAAGCGTATTTCTTTTTCATACAGCTATCTTAGAAACATCACTGAATTAACCATGAAGCAGCCTATGTCACACTTATATACCCTAGCAATAAAATTACCTTGTTGATTTTTCTGAACATGAGTACCTAAATTCATATCATTCTCATTATTTACATTACTATACTAAAGTTATCCATCAGTCAAAGCAACAGGCAGCATAACACCTCAGGGCAAAAAATCTGAAGTGATCCACTCAATACAAAGCCCTTGAAGATACGACAGATCCTTCTAAGGATACAACTAGGTAAGATTTCCGAAGTTTGAAATTGTTTTTTTCTCTTTGTTTCAAGGGACAATAGCAGAATGAAAGATTACCATCTCTTCCCAAATATAACTACCTCCCCATAGGGAGAGGAAGCCAAGAAGAATGTTTTCTTTCCAAATTCTCACAGAAAAGAATCCCTCAGTTGTCTACTACCTCAAACTCCTGAAGATCTTAATTTCCAAAGAAGTTCTTTATATACCATACCATGAGGTTTGTTAGTCACTTAAATGTAACTATCTCTAGGGTGAAGCATACCAGTGAACATTGTCACAGTATGTATAAGAGCAGTTCATTTCAAGAAGTGAAGGAAACAACTATCCGATAGAAAATAAAAGTAAATTTATGTAGCTAGAAGATTATCACTCAACTGGGAGTTCTGCCAGGGAATCGGGGTTAACAGTCCATGGCTAGCCATAAGATCTTCATCATATGTAATTATGTCTATAGCTGTGTGAAATGTTCATAATGAAAGCAAAGATTCTGGTAGTTCTGCATTTTACTCCGAACTTGAATTTTCCATCAAATTCAACAGAAAATAAAAGAATTGTTTGCGTTTATTGATGCTTCAAAGCAAATCAAAACAATTTTTTTAAGGAAAAAAAAGTAGAGTGAAGCCTTGAGCTTCATAGTGTTTTCTAGTGAAACTGGGCGAGGTTCACTTGAGTTCATTCCAAGGCAAAATGGAATTTGTTTGGTGAGAAGAGAATGCAGAGCTTTGCAGAAGCCTGGGTGAATAACACGGACATATAAGCTGCAGTTTGTGTCCTTAGATAGGACACAAAAACAAAAAGCTTAAAACACTACAGCAATGGTCTTCTGGAAATACGCTAGGACAGAAGCTCAGCACATGAGTGTGAAAAATAATTAATTAAAGCTAACAACAAGGTTATTTCTCACTGACCTACATACTGTGTCTGCTTGTTAGCCTGGAACAGAGCTCAGGGCAGACCCAAATGCAGTGCATGGAATTCTGTACATCACTTCACGCTATAGGGGGCCATGGGAGGAGGGCAGTCCACCTCTAGGTATCTGTATCACGGACACGCATCTGCACGGCATCCAGTGATCACGAAAGCATCATAGCTCTTAGCTCTCCAGGAAGGCCTCTGAGTGCAGTCTCTTACTACAACCAGGCATGCCAGGTAGAGCCCAGACCTCCACAGCAGCTGTGACTCGATGCTGTCAATGCCCAAGAAGCACGTGCAATGGTTGGCCTTCAGCTCATGTTGTCCCACTGAGATCCTCACCCAATGTACCAGACCATATCCGCCTGTATCCCGCTGCTACCAGTACAAAATGTGCACGTGCAACACAAACTTCTTGAATTTCTATTCTGGTGCCTAGGTCCTTAAAAAAAAAAAAAAAAAAACCAACCCAAAACCCCACCATCTAATTTTGCAGACAGTGGTTTTCCAAAAGTTGTTAAGTAGCCAAACGTCTAAGGATGTAGCTATGTTTTAATTTGCTATGTATTTTTCAATATATATTGTTCAATTCCAGACAATATTCAGTGAAGAAACCCAAGATCTCATGTTTTGCTTCTGAAGTCTTTCTGGTTTGTTTGGGTTTAAATCAGTTTTACCAAATAGAAACAGAACCCAAGAGATGTGGTCAGCTTCCAGGTGACAGAGGAGCGGCAAGTGTATTGGCAACTAGAGGCCAATCTGCCCTTTCCCAGACTCAGCAGGCAACCGTGTCGGCTTAGGCTGCTTAAAATCCCTGTACATCAGCTCTGCTCTCCTGCCACTTTTAGCTGCCTCTACAAAGAATTACCAATCACTCCCACAGTATGTAATTCAGACACAATATGTTACAAGTAACAGTAATTACACCGGACCCATCCATTTAACTTTTATTAACATTAATGGCTTCCTTGTTTTCCTCCTAACGCAACAGTCACAGACTATTTGATAAGATTTTTGTGAATACCAATGGATTCATTAAGTATTTGTGGATTTTCTTTACCTTACACTTAAAAATACTGCTTAACAAAAAAACCCCACCCCTCAAAAAACAACTACAGGAGAAAGCCAAAAAAGAACCATCATTTAGGAGACGTATACTTAAGAAAGGGTATGTTTGGAAAAAGCCTGCATGGTATTTATCTTTACACCAGAATTAATTAAGAAAAAAACAAATTTTTCATAACACTTCATGATGCACAATAGTGAAATAAACTCTTGATAGTTTCCTTTGAGTTTTTAAAGCACAGACAAGTATTAAAGACTGCTATCAAGTGGAAATTCATGGCTTTCACTGAATTTCACAGAAAAACACAAACAATTAGTAATTGACCTAGATCACCACTTTTCCTTGATACAGTTATAAGTCAAGTGGTTTATAAAAAACTCTACTTAACTTCCAAAGGGGTTTTCTTCTATCTTATGTGAATTGCCCTGGAGTTTGGAGAAGAATTTGAAGAGTAAGAGGCTTAAAAACAAACATAACCTGCCCCCAAACTGCAATGGGAAATACAAAAGAGTTTTCATTGTCCTACAAATACCATATTGATTAAATTCACTAAAACATATACTACTTAAAGGTTACCTTCATTTTTAGGTGGGTCGTTGCCTCAACTATTAAACTCGAGAAAAAAAATCACATGGTAAAATAAATTACAGGTCAGGTTTTCATTCAAGAGGTCCCCTGTCTTTTGCCTTTACCAAAAACTAAAAGCAAAGTTTAGCTAATCCAAAAGCAAGTCTCAAGTCACAACATGTTTTTAATTAACTTCTGGTGCTAGGAGGAGTATGTGACATCAACAGAGTGTCAGGGGAATAATTCTGCCATAAGACAAATTTCTCCTCTATCTGTTAATTGTCTAAATTGTGACTGTTTTGTATTTGCTGAGCAAATGAGCGTTGAACGGCATTGCCCAGGAGCTTATCAGCAAACACACAGTGACCAAAATTTTGCTCTGAATTCTGCCCTTACCTGCTCTGGTAGGATAACGAGCTGCTGAAAGCATGGGGAGCTGGTTGGCACACTTTGCCCCCACCTGCCAACGTGCAAAGTCTGCTTCTATGAAGACAGACACAGCATGGGCTCTGCACGCTGGAGAATAAAGGGAGCGTTTAGCATGTAGCAGTAGCCATGGTTTAGTCCAAAATTATTGCCCGAGATGTCGTGTGGCAGGCCAAATGGCCAAACATAGCTGCTCTATGCCAAGAAAACAAGATGCTATCTACAGGTTCTGCTTGGCTCCATCACTCCCTGCAGACCAAAGGGACCGCCACCTCCTCAAAGTGATCCCATCTTCAGCTCTGCGATCACAAAGCCCCAGAGGGAGCAGTGAAACAACAGCAATGGGAGCTTTCATTGCCCTGGACATCATTGCTTCCTCCATAAATTACGCTGGCCCTTTCCATCATGGGTTTCAAAGGAAGCAAACACGCTACTGTATGCCCTGCTGGAGGCACAACTGACAGCAGATCATCCCCAACCCTTCAGCTCAGGGAGAAAACTGTTGCTCCTTCAAGTGCCCTCCCCTAGGATAAAATATAGCGACAAATTGTCAGCCAGCAAAAAGCTGACTTCTTATAAATCACAGACATCACAAACTACGCCCTCTGAATAAGAGCAATGTAAGGTAATGCCATCATTAAATATGCCTCCCTGCCTTCTAGCAGCTGGGCCACAGAAATGTGAAGCAGCTGATACTGCTCTTCACCATCAGAATTGTTTCTCACTTATCTGAGAACTCCAACGTACAGGCAGATCTAAAAGGGAACCAGGATAAACCAGCTTTCCCCCTTTGAGTTAAAAATGTAACTGCTAAAATTTAGGAAAATCAGTTATTTTTATTTCAGATTTACTTTGTTCACAAGCAATTTTTTTAAACTTTTGTGGGTTTTTTTTTTGACTATTGAGGACAGAGCAGTATATGGCACCCGTAAGAGAACCCTTTGTTCCCAGAAGTCAGTTGCTTGTTTCCAGCTCAGCTTGTTGCGCTGCCAGCTACAGGGACAGAGCGAATTCACTGCAGCCTTGAGATGAGGAGGAAGGGAAGGAGGAGGAGGAGAACATGCTTGTGTGCAGCTGCACCCTCCAACACCAGGTACTGTAGGACGCACCTGCAGAGGAACGCAGCAGGTTCTCACAGCATCTCAGAAACAATGTGCACTGGCAGCCCAGAAAGCCAGCCGCATCCTGGGCTGCATCAAGAGAAGTGTGGCCAGCAGGTCACGGGAGGTGATTCTGCCCCTCTACTCTGCACTCGTGAGACCCCACCTGGAGTACTGTGTCCAGCTTTGGAGTCCTCAGCACAGGAAGGACATGGATCTGTTGGAACGGGTCCAGCGGAGGGCCATGAAGATGATCAGAGGGATGGAGCACCTCTCCTATGAAGACAGACTGAGAGAGCTGCGGTTGGTCAGGCTGGAGAAGAGAAGGCTCTAGAAAGACCTTAGAGCAGCCTACCAATATCTGAAGGGAGCCTACAGGAGAGCCAGAGAGGGACTCTTTGTCAGGAAGTGTAGTGACAGGACAAGGGGTAATGGTTTTAAATTGAAAGAGGAGAGATTCAGATTAGATAGGAAGAAATCTAGATTAGGAGTAATCCTAATCCTAGATTAGGAAGAAATTCTTTACTGTGAGGGTGGTGAGGCACTGGAACAGGTTGCCCAGAGAAGCTGTGGATGCCCCATCCCTGGAGGCGTTCAAGGCCAGGCTGGATGGGGCTTTGAGCAACCTGCTATCGTTGGAGGTGCCCCTGCCCATGGCAGGGGGTTTTGGAAATCAATCATCTTTAAGGCCCCTTCCAACTCTAACCATTCTATGATAAGCCGTCTGCCATGGTTCACCCACAAAGTCATAGATGCGACAGGCAATAAGCGATGAAACCAAAAATGTTCTTTCAGTGGCCCAAATCCAGCTGCTGGGAAGAGCTGGAGCCGCAACCTTCACCCCGGCAGCTCCACAGCCTGAGCGCCCGTGTTTGCAAAACCACACATCGAAATCCTTTTGATTCATGCACATGCCGAAATAACAAAGGAATAATTAAATAAAAGCGGACTGATTGCACGCTCAGATGAAAAAGTCAGCCCGTTTGCCAGAAGCCAAGCGTTACTCCACCACCTTTCCCTGCACCTTTTGCACGGCACCTTCCGTGCCCGTGGAGGAAGGGTAATTGCTTTATGCGCTTCTCGCCGCGGAGCAAACAAACTGCTTATTCTGACATTTCAAAAGAAAGCCTGTACGGGCTGACGAAACTCCCAAACTGCAAATGTTTAACATCCTGTCGCAACCCGATCTCTGTTCTATTTAACATCAGTTTGAGGTTTCCCGCTCCCCACAGGCTCCCGTGCAAACTCCTGGGAAAACATGAATATTAAATATTTGAGCGCTGGAGATCAGCACTCAGTACATGTCAAAAA
>VXAK01020233.1:25664-86554 GCA_013399435.1 Arenaria interpres | reverse complement strand
GGGGGGGAGGAAAACTCTTAATTTTCTTCACTTAGTGAATGAATTAACCATTCTATCAATTCACAAATGAGAATTTCTAAGTATCCACTAAATGTGTGGGGAAACAAACAAAAAAAAACAAGATATAAAACAACACATCGCTCTCAGGCTGCTCCAATCAACTTCTAGACGGAAGCTAGTACCTGACTGCTCACATGAGGTGTTTTCTTACCCAAGACAGGATGACCAAAATGCTTACGTACAAAACTGTCAAATTAGATTCAACAAGCAATAAATTATTGTGGAACTAGGGTCCACTTTAAAAGCAATTCTAATTAAGTGTTAAGAATTTCTAATTAACAAGCTTCAAATGTCACCAACACGTATTTCCCCCAGATTCGCAGAGAAGTTGCAGTTCCTCAAACATGTTTAAAAAAAAGTGCACTGCACATGAACAAAATTACTGCCAGTAATTAAAATAACTGCATAACTTCAAGATTAAAGAGTACTTTAAGTAACTATGGGTATAGCCATAAAAATGACAGAAAAACATCAGAAAAAGAGGTATATGAGTAGCACATACAGCACTACATTAACAGATGCTTTGAACTTTAATTATAGCATCTTTAAATTTCAGAGACATCGAATTTGCTCTATGCAGCCAATCAAACTGGGCTTACGTATCAAATTTAAGGTTCTGATCAAAATACATGAGCGTGTGTCACGGGGAAAGACAAGATAAAGAAATAACTAGCTTCTAACATATTATTTTGCAGAATGAAACATCACGTTACCCTGGAAATATTCAGGGAACAATGAACGCTACAGCCAATGGTTTTTTTCTTAGGATCCCAGGATAATTCAGGTGAGAAAGCAGCTCAGGTCTCCAGTCCAGCCTCCTGCCCAAAGCAGGTACAGCTCAGAGGTCAGACTGAGTTGCTCAGTTGTCCAATCAGGTCCTAACAACCTCGACAGACGGAGAAGGCCCAAAATCTCTCGGCAACTTGTTCAACTGTGAGACAGGCCCCATGGGAGGGGAAAAAAATGGTTTTCCTCGCACTCGACCTGAATCTCTCCTGTTTTCCATACAGTGCTTCCCATTCTCCCACCACACATGGCTATGAATGGACCAAGACCCCTGAACCCACACATCCTGCCAGTCTTTGTCCACCCAGGCTGTATTAACTGTATCTCAGGCACAAGAACGTTGTTTGAGACACTGTTGAAAGCCTTGCAGAAGCCGAGGTGAATGGTGTTCACTTCTCTCCCCTCAACCAATATTCCAGTCACTACAGAAGGCAATCAGGTGGGTCAGACATGCTTTATTCTGCATGAAACCATGCTGACTCTTCCCAGCCACCTTCTCCTGCTTCATGGTGCCCAGAAGTCAGTTCCCAGAGGACTCATCTCTATGACTTTTTCCATGGACCAAAGGGAGATTGACTGGCCTATAGTGCTCCAGATCTCTTCAGAAGTCCAGAAGGGTGGAGCGCACCATTTACTTTCTTCGAGTCATCAGGGAACTCCCATGGTCTCCAGCACCTTTCAAGCATGGTAGAGAAGGGTGCCACACGGACATCAGCCAGCTCTCTCAGGACCCGTGGATCCAGCCAGGTAACTCCCATGGGCTTGTGTCTTCTCAAGTAATCCCTAGGACCTGGTCCTTGTTCATGAGCAGAGTGGTTCTGCTCCTTGAACCTTGTCTGTAAGCACAGAGGTCTGTGAGAAGGCCACACAGGTGAAGGTAACGAAGTACTTCAGCCTTACTGGTGTTTGCTGTGACTAAGTCACCCAACTCTATTCAGCCACTGACCCACAATTTTCTTCTCCAGCCTTTTACTGCTGATGTCGTGATAGAACCTCTTTTTGTTGTCTTTGGTGTTTCCTGCAAGTCTGAACTCCAGCTGACCTTCGGCTTTCTTGACACGATCCCTGCCCGCACAGTACTTCTGTGTTCACCCTTTTAGGCTGTCTCCGCTTCCACCTCCTGCTATATGCTGTCTTTTTGCACTGGAATCCATGACTTCCCCACTTGGAGAAGCTGGTCTCCCAACAAGTCCGCTTGCCCGATGAGCTGGAAATCGGTTAAAAAACAATTGGACTTTCTACAGATTTGTTTATCAAGAGCTACCAAGCACAAAAATACAGACACAATCTCTGGCTATCGAAGTATTTGTGCCCCAGATATTTTACAAACTTGGAAGACGTACTGGAGCAAAACCATCACTCACACACAACCTTGCTACATCCTTTCCCTAAGCATCCATCTGATACTGCCTGATGTTAGAGGAAGGTAGATGGTCCTTCACTCTAACAGAAAACAGCCACATGAATATCCCTATGTCTTTTCTTTAAATATAAAACATGTCAAAACCATGAAAGTTAAACCAGCTCTAAAGAACAAAATTCCAGTCTCAAGATGTGCACTCAAGAATGAATTGACATTGTTCTGCAGCATTTCACCCCCTCTGACTTATACCAGAGGTAAACGAGATGGTCAGCACGTGGAATCTACAGCGTAGCATGGACTTCAAATGATGCTTTCAGAGCCCTCTTTGCTTTGCTTTGGTTCTCTCAGTCACTGCTCGATGGCTGAAAATGCAGCAACACAGTCTGTCCACGCATAGCACCATTCATGGCTGATTTCATGAATGGTAAAAATCACAGCCAAACAATAATATCTGGCAAAGCACCAAAACATTGCAAGTTATTGTTATTCTCACTGAAATCTATATAGAAGTATTACACCAAGCTATACAATAAAACCATACATCGCTACCTACTGTTGAACTCCGCCTTGCATCAGAGGTGCCACTATGCAAAAGCATTTGACAGAACTGTGTGTGATTGCTAAATGTGCCCCTGCTGGGTCTTTAAATCCTCATTAGTGTTCTCAAAGTCAGTGCACCTGATTATACATCACCCAGCAGGAAGATCTAACAAAGTATTGTTATTTGTATTATCTTTTTATAACCTAGCATCACACTACCATTAAAAATGTATAGTGACCCTACCCATGTCAAGGCTTTCAAGAAATAATGCACTGAGATAATTGGCTGTTTGGCATCATACACAGCCTTTATAGCGTGTGTCAAGCCCTGAGTCATAGTAATATATTTAATGTTTCTCATTAAGACATAGTAAGAAATTGTGCCTGTATAAATCACATATTTATTTCTAACACGTGGCTTAGTTACACTGTGTAAAATGATGAAAACGATTTCCTGTCCACACTAGCTATGTCTCACATAGAATAAAATGTTTTTATTAGATTTACTTTGCACCACAAGAACTGGATGGGTTAAGCTGCTCATATTTTTAAGCAATGACTTCTGCATAGGCATAGAGTGCTATGTGCACTGCATCTTTCTGAAGAGATCTGGACCACTAACATTAATAACGTGACAAACTGCCTCCATCATCATTCTGGATGCTGAAATTCAATAAACATTACTAAAATATTCTAACCACTACAATCGCAGCCACAGTGGTTTCAAGAGCAGTGTTTATCAGACACTGAACGATGCTGGACAAAAGTCTGGGGAGTAATTTCTTCAACCAATGCAGATGATTCACAAGAACGCTTTTCACATTGAAGGCTCGTGCCAAGTCACCAGTTCCCACATGAAGTTAAAAAAGAATTCTAAGAATTCTTTCAGGAAAATATACCTTTTCTTAAAAATCCTTCCTCACAGGACTTCAGCTTAAAGAATCTATGTCAGATACCCAGCCCATGTTTTGTGATGAAAAACCACCAAAGCTATGCCATTTTTGGTGCCATTTCTTCAGATGTCCATCCCCTGGCTCAGCACAATCAACACAGAGCCTCCATCCAACTTTCATATGCACGTGTATGCCTTATGCATGCTGAGGCATACTTTATTATTGTCTGAAGACATTAATAAATTCTTCATTTTAAGAATTACAGAATAAAAGCACAGTAATTTATCACCTGTTTGGTGGCAGGAATAATAAATTATTCACTCTTAAGTGAAAATTGTAAAAGTCCATCACCATTTATTCTTAATCTTAAAATAATCTCTGAAACATCCAGGTGGGGGGGTGGGGTTGTTTTTGTTATCTGTTTGGGTTTTTTCTGTTTGTTTGTTTGTTTTAAAGTAATGACAACTCTCTGTGAGCAGCCATTTACCTGAAAAACAGCAGAGCTCTGAATTTATACGCACAAGGTAAATTGATTACGTTTATTATTTTAAAACACAAAATTAAGTATTAACCTAAATACACTAACATTGGGAAGAAAATAAAAGAAGTCATACTGCTGATCAACTGTGAGGAACTACAAGACTAATTCAAAAGATCTCTGTTAATAATGTTATGACCATATCTAATTATCAAGCCCTGAAGAACCCTAACTCAGGGAAAGCAAGCCTTTCAAAATAAGTTACCAAGTAATCCTTCCTATTTTTGCCATCGTCAGCTGCCATACAACTGGCTCTGGGGTCAGGTGTAAAGGTTTATGCCCGGACTGGGTAATTTGTGTTGAAATTTTGCAAGGCAGATAACTAATTAAGTACTTCACATGCTCATCATGTTGAATGGCCTACGAAGACATTAGTAACAAGCCATCATGCAGGGGGAAATCTTGGCTGGCTACCTGGAACATCCTCCAGGGTTCAAAGCAGTCCAAGCCGATGCGGGATGGAAATGCCCAGCTTCTCTCCTCACTAGCAAGGACTACAGGTTCATCACTTTCAGTGTAACAAGAACTCTTGAGCTGCTGTCTCAGAAAGAAGTGAAGGAGGCAGACACTTCTGTGCTACCACAACACAACAAGCAGTAGATGCTTACTCTTTTCTCCCTTCAAAATTTTTATAATTTATAAAATTTTCCAACTGAAAGCTTCAGGATTTTTAACTAAATGAACATCAATTTAAAAAACAACCACTGCCATACTAGCTGGCACTTAGGTTCCTTTACAAATGCAATGTTATCTCAGCCACAAGTGGAAAACCCCTTTTTTGTCCTTAGTTACTAGAGACACATACAGGCGAATACTTTGAGGTCATTTATGTTTGGATTAGAAATTAGAGACTTCTCTCTGAGATGAATACACACGCAACCCAAACTAGGGTAAGCTGTGGAGAAGCAGGGCATGAGCGTCCTAACCAGAAGGCTACTTTGGACACCATGACTCTTCAGGATCCTCTTCTGTGTCCTTAGGATCTGGTGCTACATAGCTACATAACGCGTTGGAAAGTCTGGAGGTTGAAGTGAACTTTTCCCCTCACTTGCCTTGCTCATATCTTATTTAGGATTTTAGCACTGTTTGGGGAACAGTTACAGACACTTTAAATCACATTTGCCTGGTGTGATCTTTTATTTATTTACTCTAAAGATCCCCACGTGGGAGAGTTCAGAGCCACCGCAGTGGAAGAAGTTCAATGTTTTAAACGCTTTCTGATGAAAACAACTCTGTTTGTCCTTACAAAACACGGTCTCTGGTCCCTCCAGGCCGTGATGTGGACAGACCCCAGCAAATATAAGTAAATGGATTATTACCTGGGTGCCCTCCTTTGCATACTGCAATAATTCTTGCTGATACAGACTTATGACTAGACAAAAACTCCTGGTTTACTAGAAACCCAGCCAGAAAAAGAAACTGGTAAAATTAAAAATCTAACTTTGTGCAACAACTGATAAATAATAATCCATATCCAGAGCAAATTTGGAAGAACTAATCCCAGCCTGCTTGCTAGAATTAAGAGTGGAGCACATCATACTTAGTAGACAGTCTAGGTACTGACCATCACTACTGAAATCACTGTAAATATTTTAAGTTTTTTCATGAACAAAAGCAGAAACTAACTTTGCTCAATAGCCTGGTTTCATATTAGGCAAATAAATGCCTAAGTTTCTGTGCAACAGTGTACAATGAATTACTTGCGCAGACTTTTCTAAAAGAAGTAGCAATTGACATCAGGTTAACATAAAAGGATTCTTAAGCTACATATAGCTCACAGAAACCAGAAACTAAGGACATCATTCACCCTTTCGGAAACCTGCTATGCCCAACAGTAAATCTTTTCCTTGAGGCAAAAGTGGTAAGTAGCCTCGATCATAACAAACTGTTGCTACAGATCAAAGAGTAATGGTACATTTATATTCAGAGTGAAGTAATAGCCAAACTCTCGCTTGAAGCCAAATACGCGGTTGAGAAGCACACAACAGGAGTTGAGTGTTGTTATTACTGTCTACATTTAACTATTCTACTTTTCCAGTGTTCCTTCGTCCATTTCCTATGCTGAAAAGTTATCATCAGCTGAGGTAGAAAAAACCACCCACAATAACCAAAGTCAGTGAACTGGTTTGAGTAAATTAAAGCCTGAAACCTCTTAATCTTAATATTAAAACTTCCTTCCAACATACACCCACTTTGAAATTATGAAGGTTCTAAAACTTTTGAAATTACTATTATTACCACTATAGAAATAAATAGTAGGTAAGCTTGGTTCATAAATGCTTTCCATATATTTAAATACGTAGCAGTTAGGATAATTACCCAGCCTCTTATGAGCCTCTTTTATCAAGCCATGAATTATCAGCAGCTAGTATATTTTTACTGCATAAAAGCCATACTTTCACAGAGATGCACATTGGTTGCTGTTCCTGAAGAGCTTTAGAAGTCCTGAATAAGACAGTATGATAGTTGAAGGGATCCAGATTATTCAAAAGAAAGGTTTGGCTCCTTGTATGTGAATAGCCAGGATATTATGAACTCTCTGGCTCGTTCTCTGCATATAAAAAAAGATTATCCTTGCTTTCTGCCGAGATTATTAAGGCAATTCACTTGTTTTACATTCTGCGATAAAATAAACTCCACTGTCATGCCGCCTGGAGCTCCTGTATCTCATCCATTATGTAAATCTCCAAAGAGTAGTTCAGCAAACAGCATCTCAGTTCCACTGCGCTTAATAAGACGACCTACACATCTAAGTTAATTTTCATCTTCCTAAGACCAACAGAAACTCCTTCTTAATTTGTGAGAGAGATTGTCACTGTCATCTCTCCTCACAACCGCCAAAGCCCAAGTTCATATAGTTTTAAATGAAACTCAGACTTAACTCCAAATGTTTAGGTTTTGGGGCTTGCACCATCTCATCTGAAAACAGGAAAATAAAGCCGAGGAAAAAAAGAATGTTTTGAATCTCACTATTTCCAGGACAACTTTTTTGCTGTTTTGTTTTTTTACTAATATGAATACTGCAACATTTCTGTATTACTTGAGAATATAGGCAGAAACCCAGAATAAGTTTACCTACAACGTTTGAAAACCGAAGCTTTTGTTTTCACTTTAGGTATGCCCACAGTCCATCACAGCTGACTGCAATCAAACTGAACTTAAACAATAACAAAACACCCTAAGTAAATAGCAAGGTTCAAACCAAGGTGACAGCCTCAAAGGAGAACACTTGCCCCTTCCTGACTCATCACCGAACCTCTGCACAAGAAAGACTCAATGAATCACCAGGAGTACACATGACATGGACCTGTTGGAACGGGTCCAGCGGAGGGCCACGAAGATGATGGGAGGGATGGAGCACCTCTCCTATGAGGACAGGCTGAGAGAGTTTGGGTTGTTCAGCCTGGAGATGAGAAGGCTCTAGAGAGACCTTAGTGCAGCGTACCAATATCTGAAGGGAGCCTACAGGAGAGTCGGAGAGGGACTCTGTCAGGAAGTGTAGCGACAGGACAAGGGGTAATGGTTTTAAATTGGAAGAGGGGAGATTTAGATTAGATATTAGGAAGAAATTATTTACTGTGAGGGTGGTGAGGCACTGGAACAGGTTGCCCAGAGAAGCTGTGGCTGCCCCATCCCTGGAAGTGTTCAAGGCCAGGCTGGATGGGGCTTTGAGCAACCTGCTCTAGTGGGAGGTGTCCCTGCCCATGGCCGGGGGGTTGGAGTTAGACGATCTTTAAGGTCCCTTCCAACTCTAACCATTCTATGATTCTATGAAGCGCCATGTGGGAAGCCTGCAAGCGGGTCAAGGTTTAGATTAATAACAGGAACTTATTTTCCTCTTTCGGACACATGTCATTGAGTATATGAAATAGCATATCCAGTGGAATCATTATTCAGGTCTGTTAGAAGTGGATATCAATATTAAAATATCCGTCTTCTCCTTATGTGCTAGCTACTGAGTTTTAACATGTTATTCTACGCGTTCATATAAGAAGTGACAAATTGCCATTGTTTGACATAATTCTCTTCACAGCGTGTCAAAAATACTGAAATCCAAATGCGTTTATTTCTAGCACTAAATGCTTATTGTCAGATACGTAGGAAAGGGAAAACAGGAAAGCATATGTAGTATTTCAATTTCTGGTTCAATATATCTTAATCATCACCGCTGTGCAGACCAAGAACCATGGGTTTTTCCCTTCTCCTTGAGAAGCAAAGATTAACTCTGAAACGCAGTTAGCTGTGCTGCTGCATGATACTGAGAATTAATACCTCCCACTAGAGAAGTATTCTTTTTTTCCATGCAAACACATCCCGGTAACTAATGACCAGAAACAGGCCATTAAGAAACAAGCAGAAGTATTAAATCCTGTAAATCTCTGTTTTAAACTTGTTTTATTTGATGGATCGTGCCCAACAGAACTGAACACTATTCAGCTTCTCGGAAACCAAAAACCTGAGAGTATGAATTTAAACATTTTCTTCTCCCCATTAGGCGTTTTGGAAACTTGTGTCATACTTCTGAAAATACACACATCAAAATGGTCTTGTCAAACAGCTCTGAAATTAAATGCCTTGTGCTTTCCTCTCTGGAGTAGTATAAATTTAGTCATTATTAGAATTAGTATAATTGTTCTCTAAGTGCTCTAGGAATAAAAGGTGAAATGAGCTTGGTGACTGCTCTTTCATTCCCACGAGAACATGCTGCAACAGCGAAGTTCGGCTGCAAGAGCAGGATGCTCAAGGGATGCTCTGAAAACCCAAGGACTGGAGAAGGAGTCCAGCAAAGCAGAGCCTGGTGTGCTCACCACATGTGCACTACTGTAGCTTGCAGGCAGAGGGGATGTCTGTTCTTACAGGGAGGATACAGAAATCTCATGGGAAAAACTGCCCTCTGGAGATGCCTACTGCTCTCTAGTGACTCATGGAAGATGGAAGCCTTCAGCAAAATGACTGAAGTGCAAAGCAATGGATCCAGGCCTTTGAGACCTAGCTCCCTATAGACTCTGACCCATCACTTAGAACTAGTCGTCACCAGGGGTATCAAGGCTGAAGGAGGAACTGAAGCAGCTGCTTCAAAAACACCATGAAGCAAAGAGCAATGGGGCACTATCTCAACTAGGAGAGCATTTACCCAGCAGAACTGTGAGTCTGCTGCTTGCTGAGGGAGGCACAATGTGCAACAGGAGGGGACCTTCTCAGCTTTGCTGAAGGTGTCCACAGCCTACGCCTTTCAACAGCCCATGGGAAATCAGAACACATTATATAAACTTCTGAAGCACACCTCCTGGTTTGGCTTCTTCCAAAAGCCACCTGGCCTGCACAGCGCCAAGGCCACACTACAAGGCAAACCAAAGCACACTGGGCTGGGACATTCACGAAAGCATTTCCTGATCTAAGCTAAACCAGTAACAGACTCGGCTCACCTCCCAGCTCTGGTCTGGACTGCTCAAAAGCCAGCTTCCTCCAAAACTAAAACCGGCCTGTGGTTTGGGGGACTGGTCATTCCAGGAGTTTTTAGTAACAGTGCAAACAAACCTCTACCACTTTGACTGGTCCTACCCAGCCCTCCAAGCCTTCCTCATCAGACCCCAGCACACAGCCTCATGCCAGAGCCCACAACATGCAACTGATACTTTCATGCCACGTAAACACCACCTCCAATTATCCCCAGTAATGACAATAAGGAGCAAGAGGAGCACCGCTTCTGCTTCCATCACTTTATTTCACGTAGTCTACAACATGCATTTTTGGAGACTGCAAGAGGTAGCAGCATCTGTTTCTTTTCCTCCCAAGAAGCTAGAACTCTGCTTGTAGGGCATCTCCTCTCCTTCATTTTATTGTCATTTTATGCTCACAGGTTAGTTTTTGCTATCTCTGTTCTCATCTCTAGTAAACTCTTCAAGGTGAAGTTTTTTGTTTCTCACTCTCAAAATGAATTTAAAAACAAAACAAAAAAATCCCTAACCCCCCCCCCCCCCCAATTTAAAAACCAAAGTGACAGTTACAGGAGGACTCTAATCACAGGAAGAGTTTAAGCTCTGTGTGACTTAAATTAATAAAAAAAAAGTTAAGTAATCACACACCAAGTCTTTAGAGTCAACAGCAGCAAGTAATACAAATGACAGATGCCAACACATTTACTAACCAAAATTGCAAGGAGATATGTATTAACTTGGAAAGTAGTTTAACAGGCACTCTACTGCATTATGTCAACAGGTGCTGAAGAAGATCCTTAAACACAACTTTGACATAAATCCACAATTTACTAACCTCAGATTCATCATCACCAGCGGTCTAGGTAACACCAGCAAGGTCTAGCTTTGCTTTACAAGGACACTTACTAATTTTAATGACATGCCCTGTGAAAAGAACTCTGGTGTTAGACATATTCCATATTTTGGACACATTTTGTCAATTCTGGGCTAATTACTCTCCTGCAAGAGAGACAATGTGGGCCCCTTCCTCCCACAAACATCGTCGCACATGAAGGTTCCTGCCATGCTTTTTTTTATGCGATTCTCCATTCTTCGTGCTTCAAAAAATTGCTCAATAAATATGGTTTTAGTTGAAGAACTCCTGTGAAGTCAATGCACCTGAAACATCCCACAGCAGCTCTAAGCAGAGCAGAAATCTGTGCAGCCATCAGGATGCAAGCCCTACACTCCGCTGCTGAGCAGCTGTCAGGCCAGAGATATTTCTCCTGATTCTTAGCAAAGCCTCTTGGGCAGCTCTGTACTGACTACTTGAAAATACAACCTTATTTATTATATATAAAGACCTCTTTATTTATTGATTTTAAAGCAAAGCTTGAGGCTTTTGCAGTAGACCAGACTTTGAGAGGGAAAGTCTAACCCACCTCTGTGCCTACTTGCATTGCTTTTCTGGAGTTTGAGGGTGCAGAAACACCACAGCTGTCTTCGGCTTCTAAAACAGCACTTCTAAAACATATTGTACTTTTGATATATGAAACTTAAAAGCAATAATTACGAACCTCCATAGATGTCTGCCCCCTGATGCACACTGGAGAAATGAAGTAGAAGGACAAAGCCCCCGAAATCATAACCCAACTTGACTTCAACAAGGTGAGATCACAAGCCAAGCACTACATATGATTTGATCCTAACTCTGATGAACTAATTTTGTGTGTGCGTGTGTGTGTGCATTTATATGGGTTCGTGTGCTTTGGATACCCGCCCCAAGCCAGCTGCTGAACAGCACTATGTAAACACACCAAAATAGTTGGGAAAGGAATGGAACGGAGCCAAGACCCGGGACCCATAAACAAGAAACCATTTAGGCTATGAAAGCCACTGCCCAGCAGAAGTGAAGAAGTGCTGTAGAACAAATTTTGTACTGCTGTTTGTAAGGAAAGCCTAACGGGAACGCTACGGTCTTCCCAGAAATCATTCATTAATTTTACCAAGGCAAAGGGAAGAGGAACGAGCTCATATGCAAGGCAAGCACATCAAGCTGAAGGGGTTCACTGCAGGCATCTTAAATGTCTTTTTCTCCTTGGAAAAGAGGAGTGTTGGAAATGCCCCCAGCAGTTTTTCAGCTGTGGGGATCGGTTCCAACTCCACCTCACGGGCGAGCGAGCCCAGGGGCTACATCGCTGCCCATGCACGGTCCTCTGGCAGCCCAGCAGCTACACCAGCATCCAACGGGAAAGGATGGGAGGCAAGAGACAGCACAATGTGTGGCAAAAACAGAAAAAGAAAGAAAATCTCTCGCTGCTCCTCCCTTTCCTGAATATAAGGTTTGGGGAAAAGTTCTCCTCCCTCTCTAGTTTCAGCATAAGTTTTACATTTTTAACTGACAATTAAGTAAAAGCAGATCTGTCCTATGAATACGACTGGGCTCCAGGCAACAAACTGTCTGTTATCTATTTACGCTGTGAAATATTCATTAAATATCAACCACCAATTGACTCTAAGGGACCCATCTTGATAAATGCTAGAGAACAGATGAAACCAAAAGAACTTCACAGTCCCCCTGCCTTGTTGAATGGAGCCATCAGTCATTTTTAAGTGGTCGTTTGTTACATTGTTTTATCCAAGATATTTATAATCATAATGAATTGAGACAAAACATCAAAGTACAGCCTCTTTGCCTGAGAGTAATCTAAACTGAAAAGCACATGACAGAAAGGATAGATTGACGGCCAGTGCAAAATAACTCCCTTGAGATTAACATATTTTATCCTGTTGATGTTTCTAGTCATAATTATACTCCAAGAATCCACTGAATGATGTTAGATGTGAAAGACCACTTAAGAGCAGTCATTTTCTTTCAAGGAAAACAGCATTTGTTTGTAATAGATACAGAGGGGACATGTGATGACAAAAACCAAACATATCACCGCACTGCTACTAATATTCTGACTCTGCAAATGAAAACATACATAAAACTTCCTGGCAACACCCTCAAACACACTTAAAAAAAAAAATCATTTTTATCATGGCTAGACTTTAAAATAATGAAAAAAAGTAAAGCTTGGAAGTCCAATGAACCCAAACTCCATCCAAAACCAGGGTAGCTGCAAAGTTAGATGGCTCAGGGGCTTTCCCAGCCTGCACTGGAGCACGGGGTTATTCCTCCCCAGGTGCAGGACCTTCCCCTCTGCTGAACTTGATGAGGTCCCTGCCAGCCCATTGCTCTAGCTTGCCGAGGTCGCCCTGGAGGGCAGCCCTGCCCTGGTTGTGGCAGCACAGCACCCCACACGTCACCCTCAGCTCAGAGGGCCTGCACCCTCCTACACCCTGCTCCATGTCGGGGTGGTACGTCAGAAGTTGGGAGACTCCTGAGATGGGATGAGCTCCGGAGAGCTCAGGAAACACCCCCTACATAGCAGAGCCAAAGTTTGCTCCTGCTTTTTGTTTGTTTTGATTTTTTTTTTATTATTATTTTATTTTTAAAGAGAGAACCTGCAGGTTACATTTGTGATACCACAGTACTTCTTGGGCTTATCTCATGGACCTCTTTAGAAAATAAGCAGCCATCTCCTAACACCACTGAATTCAATACAACTCTATGTTGTTTATCATTTTTTGAGTGTTGAACAACTAAGAACATCACTAAGCTTGAGCAAACAAACTGCCCAGTAGTATTTTAGGAATAAGTTCTTTACTGTGAGAGTGGTGGACCATTGGAACAGGTTGCCAAGGGAGGTGGTTGAGGCCCCATCCCTGGAGATATTCAAGATGAGGCTCGATGAGGCCCTGGGCACCCTGATCTAGTTGGAGGTGTCCCTGCTGACTGCGGGGGGGTCGGACTAGATGACCTCGAAGGTCCCTTCCGACCCAGATGATTCTATGACTCTATTTCTGCAGGCCGCCTGTGAAACCACAGCATGAGTGGGAGACTGTACCCAAGACCATTTGAGTACAGTGCAGACCTGCCTTTTCAATCTGAGCCATCTCTTCTCCCCTTTAATTTTGCTCTCTGACCTCCTTTCAGTCCTGCCCACTTCTCTTTGGTTTAAAGTCTTGATCTTTATTTTGCCCAGGACTTTGAAAGCTATAGTCCCTCCCTGTCAGCCACCCATTTCCTTACCCGCTCCCATACTGGTCTCTCATCTCCATACATTCACATCCAATCTGTGCAGACCGAAAAATGTAAACTTTAAATGTCAGATTCAACAGAGAACTGAACCTCCGGATTTAGTTGTCGTTATTATGGAAATTGTAGAAGCACTGTAAGTTGCACGCATTCAATATACATGGACACCAACAGGTTTATTTTGCTTATTTCTCATTTTTCTGGGAAAGAGTCATCTGCTCTCATTTTATGAGACAGAAAATTTTATGTTTGTATTTCCTCCATTAGTTGCATTAGATGTCATTTACATACATTACGATATGGCCCGAGGCAGACCAACAAAGACCTAAAATATATCAATATAACATACAGAAGATGCAACTCAAGTTACTCACACCCCAATGTACTCATGTCAGCAATGGAAGGCTTTCAGAACTTGGTTAGCAAAGCAGCAATACAGCGAAAGACTGAGGCAGGGTGCTGGGTGAAATCCAATCTCTTTCCTCTCGGAGCCAGGAATTTATCAACCGATCTTAACAGTGACCACAGAGGAGCCCTCTCCACCTCTATTGCTTAAGTTTTCTGGAATCAGTCTTCCCAGAAAAGGAATTTTTACCCTCGGACTTTGAATTCCTCCACATAACAACATTTTTTTTTCCTCATTCAGAGATATGATTTAATCATGGTACTTTCCTAATGTAACAGATTAACAGCTGGATTCAGAGCCCTGCGCTTGCAAAGTCTGCCAAACAGAAAACGTGTAATGAAATAACTCAGTATCCCGTTCCTTATCTGCACATATTTTGCACAGCTTCCTTATGATTACTGCGGGATGTCATCAGAAGGGCATGAGAGAATGGAACTATGGCTTGACAAGAAAGAGGTCACCCTGTTCTCCTGCGCTTCCTTCCTTCTGCCATCACTCTGCATTGGAACAGGAAGGCAAAAGCAGAGAGAGGAACAGAGATAGAGAGCTAGCAGTGCTGCATCTCACACAACTACAGCCTTTCCCAAGAAACTTGGGAAGAGGCCACATGAGTCTAAGAGTCTTCTGCATTTGCCTGATCTGGAAGCCCTCCCTCCTCTGCACAGACTCCAGTTATGACAGCTCCTCTCAAGGACCTGAGAAATCCTTAACATTTTCTGCTCTGGTGTCACGTCCCAGGCCAAATGCCTAAGATGGTCCTCTAGTCTGGCCCGGTTTCTCCTCAATTTGGTGCAAAACATGACCACGCTATGGTAGTACGACTCTGTGTGGTTTTCTGGATAGTATGAGGAGCCCACTGTAACATAATGACATACAGAGATAGCTTGCAGATAATTAGGTTGCTCTTTGCACCCTCTCACACTTTCTACCAGTAAAGAGCCTCCCTGAGTTTGTACACACAAGATTTTATCACTGCAGTTCTGGAAGATGCAAGCAAGGTTTGGATGGTATCGGTTTTTCACTCTACTGTTCACGGTCAGGAGGTCCAAGCAGGGAGGTGTTTGCTCCCCCATGATGTTGTCCCTTTCCGAGCTATCAGACACCCGTACAGACAACAGCCACCGATACATCAGCAACCAAACCAGAGAGAAATTCCGTAAGACTTTGTGCACTGGTTTTACCAGGCAACAACTGTTGGTTCATATCTGGGTGTATGGGGTCCCTGATCCCAAAGAGCAATTGTGTACATTCCTTCAGAGCTACTAATACCGCTTGCTGTCTCTATTAGGGCTTAAATTTGGCTCCTGGATGCTGGAGGTGTTTTCTGGAACCCACTGCACATAAAGCTGATAGTCTATGGATCCTTCTGAACTAAATACCTTTTCTCTGTCTGATTTCAGGAGACTGGATTCAAGGACACAGATGCTTCCCTGAAGTCTTACGCTGCTTGTGAACCCAGAGGTAGCTAGAGTCAGTGTGTCCACTATCTGTTGTAAACACTAAACAAGGCTAATCCAAGAAGGAATGACAAGTAAACTGGCCTGTATCTAAATCAGCTGCTGATAAACTGTAAAGCTTCTGAACCATTAAGATATTGACATAACCAAATTATCACTGAGATAAATAAGAATCTTTACCCTAGTAAACTACTTTGCTCACATGACCGGAACTATACAGTTAAGTTTCTGGTATTCAGCTGACACTGTGCTTTTGGGAAACCTGGGGGGGAATTCGCTGTTTATTTGATTATTGTTCCTACCTCTGAATGGAATTCAGGAACTAAAGCAAGCTCTTCAGGTAAGAGATTTCCCACCATAACATAGCCCTCCTTGACCAGTAGAGTTTGCAGAATGCCTTGTTCTGAGCTGCGGCACGGCGTCCTGCTGGATCGCACACTGCATCCTGCTGGACCACACGCTGTATCTATCATTAGTATTGATTTGCTCCAGCGCAAACCCACAGGCACAGTTAGCTTTGTTCAAACATCCTTGGCAGGAACTGGTTAACGTAGCATCCCAGCCAAAGCCTATAGTTCACAGTTACCAACAGGTCAGATTGACAGATGTCAAGGCCTTCTGAATCTTATCATCCTATAAAGCATATCAATAAAGTCAGTGAAGCACAGAGGTCCACTACCAGCTTCTTCCTTTTTAACTAGCACAGGAAATGTATGCTGTAAGAGAGGCACCTCTCTACGACAAGAAAACAAAGTGACAAGATGCTTTTGAAGATACCGTATCCTATTTGACTTCTTAAACAGCATTTGTGGATGAGGAGCCTGAGTGCCACTCACCAATGCATTAAGCTTCACAGCCAGTAGCGGCAATGGAAGGCAACGCCTCTCTCATTCTCCCTTCATCCTTGCCCAGAAGAATAATGAACACCACAATGCATCAGCCCATTCAAACACCTGGCTCCAAAGGGATTACCTGTTTCCTTAACGTACTACTAGGTTTTCCTTTGAACGCTCAGGTTTGGTCAGAAACCGTGGCATTAAGCTACAGCTGAGTTAAGCTATAGTATTCCCCTGCCTGAAAGACAATACGGCATACGAAGTTCAGACCAGTTGTTTCATCTATTATGTTTTGTAACACAATATAAATTTTTGATAATAGCAGTAATATGTATAATACATATGGCTGTAAAAATGTCAACCAACTTTTATGGCTTTCCTCTTCATATGAATATTCAGTCATCCATTCGTCGCTAGATCCACTTCAATCCTGAAAAAGAAAAGATAAAACAATTTAATTGATGTATTTTCTTAGAGTCCATTAATTTCTCAAATATTATCGTATATGTAAATAAAAAACCTAACCACAGATATCTGTTCCACAGTAAAAGGTCAGAAGAGTAGTAAGTTTATAAGCATTTTAAATAAAACCGGATGAATACAACAAAAAGTATACTGGAGAAACCCTTACGGTTCCTTTTAACTAATGATTTTTGTCAGTGCTCTCAGTGTCTTGAATTCCTGAGCTGTTACTTGAGCATACTAAATCCCAGCTGCTTTAATTAGTCTTCGGGGTCCACTACATATCAGTACCCTGCATCTGTACCGGTAAACCTTCCAGCAGTTTTGAGTGCAAATATTCTTTATGGATATTTAAAAATGTGTTTTACAGAAATACTATGTGAGATCTGGACAATAACGCATTGAAAGCCAAAATACATTTATTAGTGAACTCAGTCAATACTCCAGCCACGGGAAATAACTGTGCAAGACTGTTAGAAAATTTGAATACATATTTCTTGAAAATTTTCCGATGGATACATGATTATTTTAGTTATGTTTCCATGCAAATCTTAAAGAAAAATGTATATAGAGATTTGAACACTATATTATACTTCTGGGAGGCTCCTTCAGTTTTAAGAAAATATACCAATCCAATAATCTAACTTTTTTAAAGCCTTGGAGGGAAAAAAGCTTCAGATGTCCAAAACTTAAACAGCAGACAGTGTGTCTTAAACCTCTTGCCAGAATACATGCACATATCTGGGAGCAAATGGTACTTACATATGTCTCTTTTAATAATGGAAATGGTGTGAAGTCAAGAATCTAAACCTGCCATCAGAGTTATTATAAACAATCTGCTGTTATTTTTATATCATTCAAAATAAGGTCATCCTTTAAATAGCAGTGGAGCATCACCTTCAAACCACAACCCAGGATTTCTTTACTGCTGCATATACAACAGCATGGCTAACGGGTATCCAAACACTACACAGCTTCCACACTGAAAACAAGACAAGAAGCCCCCTTAAGCGTGTAAAATCAGTAAATATTCATACACTGTGCTACTATTATACTGGCTAAACACCATGAATTTACTACTTTTTTTCTTAACTTTCATTTTATTTCTAAGAAAATATTAAGCTCCAAATATTCATATGAATCACGAAAGGCTGCAAAATCATCACACACACTGACCTAACTAAATATAATGGAATACTGTAGGCATAAAACATGCTAACTATTCTAGATCATTAGACATTTTGCCCCATCTCCCATGCATCCTGTAGATTCTCTTTCCTTTTTGTTGTTTAATCTTGGTATTATTTGGATTGCTTCAAAATTTCCATTTCATGAAGCAGATTTTGTTGCGGGTTTATTGTTTGTTCCTTTTTTTTTTTTTTTCAATTGAGCACTCAAAGAACCACCATTGAATTTCTAGCAGCTCCTTCTCTGTGCTAATGTCCAAAAAACGGGACAAGTTAACCAGGTTTTCCGTATCCTGGACTTACACAATGTGGTTATCCAACCTGAGCAGGAAGCTGTTTAGTCATCAAGTTCAATAAAGTTAAATATAATATATTCAAGAGCTTCATGGGGTCTCTGTTAGAGGAAGATAGAGTTTGACCTGTAATTGTTTCCAGTCCTCCAGGTTTTCTCATCATCACTCCTCCCTACACACACACTCCTACAACCAACTTAGCTTCAAGTTACACACGAACACTGAGGTCCTATTAAGTTACGGTGGCTATGGTGATAGAGCAAACACGGGTATGTGTTTCAAAACTGCGAAGACGCCACTACCCAAGTGGACATAGCCCCAGCCGGTTTGGAATTATTAAGTCACATACAGCAGCCCTCCTCATGAAAAAGCTACTTCGTTAGCAATGATAAATAATTGGGTCTCATAATTCCCTTCAGGTCTGCACAATTTATCAAGCGCTGAATCGCCCATGTCTTTGCATCAGTGAGGTGCTCTCCTCCATGGAAGTGTTTCTGCCTGTCCTCCTCTTCACCAAGCACAAGCCGGGCACACCATAAGCTCCAGCAGGGCCACCATCCCATAAGGCTGCTCCACCACAATACACGGGGGTTAGGAGTAGGACAGGGGCTATCCCCTAGTACTGACTGCCAGCAAGGGTGATCAAGAGCATCCATTTTGATGCCACACTTGCCACAAACACCGCCCATACAGACCATGCACCTCTTCATTGCGACTATTTTAGGCTGCTTTTGGGGAAACGATGAAGAGCAAACTGTTCATCTGAAAACAGCATCTGAACCGTTCATCCTTGCTGATCTAGTGCATCCCTTCTGTCACATGTGTCACCGCTGTGAAACCTGCTCTGGACTTTGGTTTCTAGCAGCTTACTGTGAAATGCCAGTTCCTACCACCAGAAGTATGAAAACAGACATAAGAGTCCAAATAGAAGCATCTTCTATTTTTATCAAGTGGGTTTTACACCAGAATAAAATCTACCCAACAGCACAATATTCTTGATTCGAAACCTTTATGACAAAAAGGCTCTTTAAGTAATGATAGAGCAAAGCACCTAACAAATCACCAGTTTCAATCAAAAGAAAGAAACTAGCAAGCACAAAATAATGTCCACTTCCAGGCAAAAGCTAACCATCATCTTAAAATTGTATTTTCAGACTCTAGGAGTTCATAAAGCTTAGGAATGCCGTCAAGCGTTAAGACTCTTTCTCCTATGGCAAGGAAAAATCCAACAGAATTTACAACACCTAGCCCATTTTAGAAACACCTCCACATCAGAGTAAATGCCCTTGTCAGCATCCCCACCCACCGGCAGAGGGAAAAAGGAATCATGGACCACAGTAAGGAATGTGAAAAGGTTTCAGGACAATCATGCTGCGTGTATTTCTAGCCAGAGGCCACGATGTGTGTGGAGGTGCCCTTGTCTCTACAAACAGAACATTTTTTGAACATATGAACCCACATTAATTCATTACAAACCAAGTTCATATTGGTATCACTTACACATCTCTTTTACATACTGCTAACTTTGAAGTAAATTCCCATTAATACAGTTAGGAATTATGCCCCATGCTACTTTCCCTCTTTTCTAATTTGGATAGGTATGGGAACATAACATTTGGGAAAGACCAACTCATTCGCAAAATTAAGTCATTTGCTGAATAAGGATTTATTAATTTTTTCCTCTATGAAGCAAACTCCATATTTGGGCATAACTATATTTCTGAATCACCTTCTTCCATCGTTTATTTTATTTTAAAAGTATGCACTTTTCTTCTTTGAAAGCCATTCAATCTGCACTTAACACTTCTGTGAACCCTTTTAAAGGCCCCGAGTCACACCAAACTTCCCTGAAGGAGGAGTGAGACTTCTCCCAAACTCACAAAGGCCACCCTGAACATCAAGTAAGGAAGGATCACCGAAAGCAGAGTTTCAGCAGCGTTCAGAGATGACGGAACACAGGTTATTCTCAACCCAGTGTTGGGGATGGCTACCTTTCTGTTACCAGTGGCCACATACTTGACTTTTTTTCCTGCACTTCTGACTCTTGCAGGGAAATTCGTAAACTCTGGGAAGCAGACATTCTGCAGAAGCGACAGATCAAATATACATTAACCACAAGCTGCAAACTTGCAACAGTCCTCAATATTTAGAACTGATAAGGGACTGATAAGAGGCCAAAATTCAGTGCAGCTTTGCACTGGATCAGCACAGCCAAAAACCTACCTGAACTGCACTTTGTGTGCTTACGTTTCTTGCCTTGAGTCTAGCCCCAAGGATATTTATAAACTGAGTTCTGTACCGCTGTAATTTAAACTGGCCAAAACACTTTGCCACAAGGTTGTCTGTAAACATGTTAAAAAACTTGAAATTCCGACATAAACCAGTGTCCCACCAGCAGCCATCACAAACTGCAAGATGAACCAGGTAATGCAGCTTTAAAAGCATTCAGTTTGGGTTAAGTGTAACTGCTATATATTTTATAGATCTCACACCAAAGGGGCACTTGCTACACATTCTGTTACTCACTAAACTGCAACCACAGGTTTATTCTGTCCTCAACTAAAAATTTTGCCAGTCTTTGATTGCAATTTCTGATCACACAAGGCAAGCGGAGTTACTCGCTTTAAGATGCCAGCCCCCTGCCAACATCTTTGTTGCTCTGACGTAGCATCATAACAAGAATATCTTAAGTTGCTCAAAATATTTCTGAAAACTAACTTAGTGCTTCAACTTCTGGTTTTCACTGGTGTTTTAATAACAGCAAAGAGAAGCAGGAGGCAGAGAGTGGGATGCTTGTTGCTAGGCGATACCTAGCTCTCCTGAACTCCTACAGACTGAAATATTTATCCAGACTCCCACGAAGAATGACATCTAGCACAGAGAAAGAAGAGACGCACGCACTTATTGAAGTACATCATGATTCAAGGTAAGAAGCAGCAGCAGCTCTGCCACCAGCTCGGTCCCTGGGGTACCTAAGCCGAGGAGGCTGCAGGCTGGGATGGGGGAGGTGATGCAGCTCCTCCTGAAGGTCTACCCTGATTTCAGCTGAGCCTCATGGGGAGATGCCACCAACACTTTTAGCCCAAACCAGAATGATCCCAATGTTACTGGGCTCTTGGCAGCGCAAGAAAAATGCATCCTTTGCTCACCTGACTGTAGAGCTGTGTTGCTTTTCTGTTGTTTCAGGGTTTTTTCCCCCGCCAAATCATTATACCCCGATAACAGATTTCCATAGAAAGAAGAATGCAACTGGCCAGATGTTCATTAACCGAACACACAACCTTTGTGCCACGCTCCTCCCCCCAGAAGGTTTATTCAATGATTAAACTTTCAAGGAGTGCTTACACAGTTTTTCCGTAGAGACTTAAAGGAATAAACATTATTCTTTACCCGGTCTTTTATTTGACATTAATGAATTATTTTGAATTTAATAGCTTCAAGGATAAATCCCAGACCTTCTGGGACTTAAAGATTAATTTCAAGAACTCTACGTTCTCCCTAGAACTTAAGGGTCTGGTTTGATAAAAGTACTTGTATATAAATATGACATATTTCATAATTTCAGAGATGATGTCTTTCAGTAAGATTTAAAAAACCCTGCAATTGTATCAATGTATAAAAATGAAATTAGAAAGTGTATGTACATGCTGTTATATTGTAAAGGTAGAAAAGAAATAAAACTTAGTTAAAATCTGGAGAAGTAATGGAGTCCTCAAATGCCTGGATTTATGTAATAATCCAGTGGTCAATCTAGAAGGGTGCAATAATTGCAAGGTGCAGAAGAAAATGCAGCAAAATACTACATCCCCACTGAATTTTTATTCTAAAAGTAATTGTTATCTTTGACACTCTCAGTTGTTTAAATGGATAGCTCTGAAACCTTGATACTCCCATCGCAACTCTAGTTCAAATAGAATGACATTTGTTTTCGTTATATCTAAATAAAATAAAATTTTGATAAACACAGTCACACATCACTTTGGACAGCTTCTCTGACATAAGGAAATGTTCATGTTAGAGTGCAAACGCTCAGCGCAATGTCTCTTAGTTCACCACCTTATCCTCGCACACAGTTCAAACTCCACATTCGAGTTAAAATGTTATTTACCAGCCTGTGCACAAAGTCAAAGGACTTAGTGGGCCTTTTCTTGCTACAAGAATTACTGCTTTATATATATATATATATTTAGACACCCACGTATATATGCACGTCTGTATATGAACAATAAAAGCATGCTCACAAAAACATGCTCACGTACAGCCACAAATTTTTAGTGCATTGATTAAATATTTTTTAACAATTGTCTTAAGGAATCTGCCAAAAGCATACTTTCTAAAATCTCATCAAAACAGCACAGGATTTTCAGCCGAGCTGCAAAATGTAACTATGTTTCTGAACTCAAAGAACTGGAATTTTTAAAAAGTGATCTTTTCCTCTATCTTCAGACTTTCTATTTCTCCTTATTTTCAGACTTCCTTCAGCAAAATACTACGTATTACTCTCCAAATAATGACTATCCAAAATTTCTACTCATTAGGACTTATGAGCCTCTGAAAGAAGTTATAAAACAGTATTATTTAAAAACTGGTTATTCCTAATTTCAGGTTGGAATCAGGTATGTTCTGTTTCTACATTTTGTTTGCACTTCAGGTAAAACAAATGTGATGAAGCATACTAAAAATGAAGTCCAAGCATTAAATCAAAAAGGAAGGTATCCCACAGGAAAACTGCCCATACTTCAAGTAGGCTGAGAGGGAAGAGACTTGCCAGTGATTTTTCTGTATCATCACGGTGGGGAAAGCTATAAACACCGATATCTCCAGCAAATCTTTCATCAAGAGACTAGATTGACTATAGAGGTTGCAAAGAAAAAGACTTGACCATACAGGTTTCATATGTTTATCTTGCCCTGCTAATAAGGATTAGCATTACTAAATGCTATCACCAACTCCTTCTGGTTTAATATCTGTACTCCAACTAGGCTTACACTTGGTCCAGAACTGAGCCAGCTCTACTTGCGGTACAGGCAGCAGTACTTAAACTCTCTTCTCAAAGTTGCAAGATAATCTTCATCTTTATATCCTAACCCATTCAAAAATAAAACGAGGATTTTCTTTATGTCCTGTTAAGAGGCTGCTGAGTCCCAGAGACCATCAGAAGAACAAACAGTCTGTGCACTTGTATGCAGTTATAAATTAAATAGCTGGAGCTTAAGGACAAGGTCACCAGTTTCCTTAGGACACTTGGTAGAGCATCAGTTTCTGTGTTTCATGCATCTGATGTTCCTTGTGGTGACGGCAACTCCCCAAATACCTAATTTAAGTGAGGGTGGCTGAACACCTAAGCCCCCCCACTACATGTCCAAATGAACAAGCCCAAATTGCCTGCCGATTTGTGCCAAAATCCGCTCTCCGTCAACCCAGCTGTAGTGAGCATCCCATGATTTGGTAATAGAGCACAGTTATGAGAGATTTAACCTCCAAGAAAGTCTGAAACATGAGTGTCTGAACCAGACAAATTCTGCCTCGGATGGCAAACACTACCCCTTAAGTGTTTCAAAATGTGATAGTCTCCTCATAGTTGCCTTCAGAGGGAACACCAGGACAACAGAAGAATCAGAGCAGAAATAAAACAACACTGTTTATATGTAGCAGCTTATATAAACCCTGGAATGTCTTCTCCTTTTACGTTGTGCAAGATGTTGTAAAGAAGTCAGAGAACAGCACCAACCATCATCCCACTGCGGACAAAATACCGCGCAGCTTTCCCCTTAACCGCAGCGCCAAGCACTCTGGGCCAACTTTCACAGCAAAACCACTTAAAGAAGAAGCAAAATCAGAATAAGGTGTACCCATTAAGCTTGTCTTAAAGAGGGAACAAAACCATTCCCACAAGCAGCAGAGAAAGCTACACAAGCTGTACGTTTATACATCACCAGAAGATGATTGTAAAATCGGTGTTGATGTCCCCGTGGCGGGCACAGGCAGCAAGAGTCAACACCCTGTTTCACCAAGTCCCAGCCTGGAGATGGTCATCTTCTCAGAAGTGAGGAGCTAGATGTGCAAGTCCCACCTCACCAATCAGCACAAGGTAAGTTAGCAAAAACCCATGGAACTGCTCAAAGAAACCCGTTTTGCTCCTTCAAAACAGAGGTGGCAAGAAGCATGAGGCAGCACTGACCTGTCTAGCTAGCACAGCCACAGCGGCCAAGAGAGGACAGGCTCCCACAATTTACCCAAAAACTGGGAGAAATGATCAAAGAAAACCAAGAGAGGACAGGCTCCCACAATTTACCCAAAAACTGGGAGAAATGATCAAAGAAAACCAAGCAAACGCTGTTCCAAGTTGTGATATACACCGAAGAAACCCAACTGTCCTCATTTCCAGGCTCAAAGTTATGCTTCCAAGAAAAAAAGAAAGTCAACAGCTGAATGCATCCTGCTCTACATAACGGGGTAGTTAGGTTCAGCTTAGCCTTTGCTTAACCCACAATAAATTTCATCATTGCATTTGTTACAATTTGGGCCCCTTCTTTTGCTTTCCATTAGAAATACACCAATAAAATGCTGTTTCAAGAAAACAGCATGGTACCTATGTACATGAAGGTGTGGGTACATATTCAGGCTCTAAACCGGGGGCACTATGCGACAGCAGTGATGCCATTAATCAGTTTAAGGAGTCTATTTGGCTGGCATCCTACAAACGTGGCTGATGAGTGTCGGATTTAATAGGAAGGTACACTCTCTAAAATTGATCAATTGACCACGAGTGTTCCCATTAATCATCTTTAATGTCTTTTCTCCTAGCCTGCCCTTTCTTGAAAGTGCAGACTAGCATTATTACTAATAATTATCCCTCAGCATATTGCAGGTAGAAAGCTCAGAAAAGGGAGAAATCCCAGATCTAAGTATACAATGTTCCCATTGGGCACTGACCAGCTCAAAACAGCTCCACTACCAGATGCAGTAGCTACAAATCTTGTAATAATGATTTGAAATCCAGAGAAAGTCACTGAAGCCAGACTCATGTCCTTGACGTCTTTCGAATGAGAAGGTAAAACTGACCCCAGTACCGTTCCTAGAGAACTTCCACTGGAAACTCTCCATCACAGCAATTCAAACTTCCCAGCACACTGTAAAGCTCAGCTCAAGCCATGATTAACCTTAAGAAAAGGTGCATCTGCTCAGAAATCTACCCTGGTCATACTCCACCGGCCTCCCTAGCCTTCATTGTTTCTCTCCTATTTTTGACAGGAGACATGGCTGATTTGGTTATTTTCCTGTCCTCATTTAAATGGAAATATATTTGCTTCTCATATATCTGATAGTTCCCCCCTCACTTAGACATTTTGCGGAGCAGGGGAGCATTGGGGAGTAATTCAATGTGCTATTTCATTCAGTACTCCAGGGGGGAATTCATCTGCAAATCTGACTCCATATTTAAGTGCAAAAAACAGAAGTAGCCCAATTTCCAAAGGTAATTTGTACTTTCCAGTCTCCCACTGAGATGACTGCAGCAGCCTGCAGGACTCACCATCTGCATTCAGTAAAACAGTGCCACTTCATTCTGCAGACCAAGATGGGCAAACAACCCCCTTAACCCTGCTTCAGCAACTCCTCGCATTCACAGCCCAGAAAGTATAACCTGAAGAGTAACTCTAACGGATAAAGTTCTTGCCAGTTGGCGGGTTCCTCTCACCTACCTACGGACGCCTACACCTGCGCCAGCTGCCCTTCATGGCTCTGTAGTTGAAGGAGAGAAAGAGGCAGAGCAAGGACCTGAGTCACCGTCACTGCAATCAGTCCAGCCACAGCTCCTGACCCGAAAGTATTTTAAATAAAATTATACTTAGTTGTCTGCACTGTTTTAAGACCTTTGGTTTTTTTAAGCAAGTCTCGGGTTCCTTTGTACTCCTGACCAAAACCTCCGATTTTTAAGACGTTAAAGGTCATCATTTTCAATGGAGCCAGGCAGACTTGGAAAGGCATCCCGTTTTTAAAAGAGCTTGGAGAAAAAAAAAAGTAAAAGAAAAAAAAAAAAGTCACTTGAGATAGTTAAATACTACTGTCAGGCAGGAACTGGCAACGCCGCCCACACTAAGCTTTCTGCATACCAAGGTGATACACAGAAGTTAATACAAGTACACTGCTCAGCCGTTACATGGACACCACCATAAAAAAAACTATTACAAAAATCAGAAACTATGGATGGTAAGGAAGTCACGCTGCTTGGTTCATTAAACTAGAGAGGAAAGCACTTCAAAGAAACAATCCTGTATTGCACGGAGGAAAACACAATTTTAAAACTCGAGGATTTTCACTCTGGAGCCCCGGAGCTTGCCCAGGCTGATGAGTCCCATATTCTGTGTCACCCCAGTGAAACCCATCAATCCCAAATTTTCACTCCCACCATTCCCATTACAAGCCAGCAAGCGGACTCATGATATTTCATTATCTTTCAGGGAAAAGGGTACAACAAGTAAGTTAATAAACAGCATTAATAAATAATTTAATAATAACAGAATACACGAATACCAGAGGATATTACCACTGAGGAGAAGTTTTTTGGGTTTTTTTTTGCAATTTTCCAGGTGTAACAGAAAAACAACATAGAGGTGACAGTATGGACACTGTTTTGAATGAAGCATGCCTCTGGCAAGGCTCAAAGACTTCTACCCAAGACACCCAGAACAATTGCTGGCTAACCACCACAATCCATAACGCCTACAAACCATCCTGCCTCAGAAGAACACGAATGACATGAACAACCACACTCATCACTTCCCTGAGGAACAAGTTCAGCAAACCCTCAACAATCCAAGATTTTGTTTCTCTGTCTATTCCCTTTGATTCCTTTTTTGATTTGCGGGCAACACTTGACACGGTACATGACTTAAAGTGCTTCACAAAGCCGTTTAACTGGCAGTAGCAGAAATGCGTAAGCTGAAGATGCACGGGCAGCTACATCCATCCTGGGTTTCATGCCAGGAATACACCTACTTTGAAATTATGAGGAAGCTCCTAAAACACATTAGCTGTTGGAAAATATTCCTGTAATTTCATTAAGTAAGAGAGAGCGAACACAGCTTTTCCTGTTACAATACTGATTTCAAGTGGTTGCCCCTCATCTACCATCGATGTCACACAGTTCCCTCAGCTCTCTCTCACAGCTTCTCCCTTCGGTTACACCCATTCTTCTCTCCACATTACCCAACACAGAAACATCGCAGTTGTCTGGATCTCAAGCGTCCTCCCATCTCTCCCAGGTTCACAATCCCTCCAGCCACCCCTGAGACACAGCCACCACCAGACCCTGCTCCCACTGACGTTTGACCCAGGCAGAGAAGTCCTCCTGTCTTGACCGCTGGATGTCCCTTTCCATCTCCTTTGCTGCCAGGGTCAGCGCTGCAAGACGGTAGCCTTTGCATCTCAAGCACGGTTGTCCCATGTGGACACCTGGGCATCAGTGTCACAACTGGCACCTCCAGCCATAAACTACAGGGGTGTGGGGCTGTTAACCAGACCACCCTGTTCTCGCCCCAGGGAGTGAGCAGTCTCACGCCCCACTGCCTTACATTCAGTGGTTTCAAAACAGTTTAAAATTATGATCTGAAACACGGCGATGAAGAGTTTGTGAACCCAACGCTCCTCCGTGACTTGTCCCACCTACCCTCATCACTCTTCTTACCACAGCTCTCACTTCATCCTCTTCCCTGAGCTTCCTTCTTTTGCAGACCACTCATCCGCTGGCAGTATTCCAACAGCAACCCTCTCACAGTTTCACTGGCTTTATTCCCATTAAAAAGACAAATTCTGACTCCATCCCGCTGTTTAACCCACCACTAGCTATGAAAGATTCCAAGACTGCTTCTCTTGTACAAAGGATAATTATTTCTCCTATATCCTAAGTTGTGCTCCTGATTATCCACTAGATACAAATACTCTCATGACTCTATGATTCTCTGTTCTCCGTATTTCGAGCTTTTGATATTCTGCATTCACTGGTAGCAGCACACGTGACTGGTGCTACCTACTCCAAGATGCCACCCAAACAGAACCTGTCCCACATGATGCTCTCGTCCTATTGAAAAGGTTTTGTCACCAAAGACAAAGCAATTACAAAAGCATCACTACAGGAGCAAACTTCAGTTAATAGCACCACCACACACAATCAAAGTACCGACAGCGGTCCAGAGGCGAACAATAAATATCGCTGTATGTTGCAATATTAAGACGTTCTGAGAATGGTTTTATTAAAAGCAGATCTAGACGCAATAGTCTTCGTAACAAACATAAGGAAAACTGCAAACAACTAACACTCCCGCAAGTTGCAAATATCATCTTAATGATAACCCCTACAGAGTTGCATCCTGTTGAGTTATCACAATTAAGATTCTGTTAAAATGCCCATTACAAATATGTATTTTTAATTAACTGTAATTCAGTCTTATAATGTGAAGCAGGTTATAACTTGCTGGTTTTTATAACACAATGAATTAAGGATTAGAAAACAAAACAAATGTTAGTCTCTTGGGGCGGGGGAGAAGGAAATCAAACCGATTTCAATAAACATGGGAAAAAGTAATATAAGTCAATAAAAATCATAAGGTTTGGTTACACAGGCCAAGCTTTATAAATAATAAAAAGTAAACCACTGAAAATAAAACTCCCAGAAATGTACACTAACAGTTTAAAAAAAAAAAAACAAAAAAAACAAAACACCAAAAAGATCAGTGTTACAGCCCTGAAATTAATACCGCAGAAAATGTGGAAGTGAAAACAATGTCTACACCCTGGATCAGGCTCTTCTAGGTCCTTCAAGGGTTAGTTTCCTAAATAAATAAATATTGCGTGTGGACATATGCACAAATCCACACAGGGAATGCGTACCAAAGGGTTAAAATCCAACCTGCTCCCACCAGGGCTATATTCAGCACAGGCCAATTATCACCCCTCCCTGGGCCAGTAGTTCTTGGTACCCAACTGAAGGCTTGCAGCTGGGGAGGGCAAACTGGGGAAAGCTTCTTGCATTTAAGGGCCATTTCCACCAGCTGCATCAGTTCTATTCTTAGCCCCCCTGATGCATTACGGTCAAATTCTTTTGCTTTTCCAGCCGCATTTTCTAAGCCAATGTCTGGAGGAAGCCCACATTTCTCATCTCTCCTTCCCTTATCAACTGACCGAGTGACAATAATGCGAGATCGCTCCGGTGATTCATCCTCCCGCCCGCCTTCACGTCCCGCTGCTCACAGCGGGCTCGCTAGAATACAAGTGTCAAGCAGTCAGGAAATCTCGACAGGCCCCTAATCTTTAGGGTATCAAATATGGTAAGTCATCCCCTTGTATGGAAAAAAATCTCGTGGACGGGGGCCAGCGGTTTAAAGGGCTTTGACAGGCCGAGAAGGATTAGAACAAGCCAGCACCATTTCAAAATGAAAAAGCAGAGAGGTCTGGCTTCCTAACAAGCAAGTTCACTGAAAAGCCAGAAGCTTAACTGGAAACATCTTAACCTGCAGTATGTCAGCAAAGTATGCTCTTTTAAACACATACTGAAAGAAATAATGTCTTTTTTTCTTTTGGTGTGTTGTTTTTCTTATCAGGGTTTGAAAAGAACCCACAAGGAAACATTACACTGAATGAGTTCAGAAGGAGCGTGTTACGTAAATACAGAAGCACATTTGTACTAATACCTAGGGATGACACTCACAAACATCTTGTTACTATCCTATAAATGCCTAAAATGTGTATCTTGGGATACACAAACATGTCTAGGCTGTACCAGAGATGCAAAAGCTTCACAGGTGCTGCTCTTGAGAAGTTTCCTGAAGACCAGCACGCCAGCAATGACAACAGCAGCACACAGCATCACAGAATGATACAGGGTTGGAAGGGACCTCTGGAGATCAGGTAGTCCAACCCCCCTGCCAAAGCAGGTCCTCCTAGAGCAGGTTGCACAGGAATGTGTCCAGGGGGGTTCTTAGTGTCTCCAGAGACGGAGACTCCACCACCTCTCTGGGCAGCCTGTTCCAGGGCTCTGCCACCCTCAAAGTGAAGAATTTTCTCCTCATGTTTAGATGGAACTTTTTATGTGCAAGTTTGAGCCCATTACCTCTTGTCCTGTCACTGGCCACCACTGAAAGAAGGCTGGCCCCCATCCTCTTGACACCCACCCTTCAAATAGCTATAGGCATAGTACCAGCTTTGTCTTCAGCTTTTTCATGTTTGCACCCAGCGCTCTCAGATGAGCACTGTTTCTGAGTTCAGAAATGGGTTCAGAAAAGAAAAAAAGAGAATAAATTTCCAAGATAAAAGACTGAACCCAGTCATAACATGCCCTCCCTTCCTCTTGAGATGGGCAACGAAGAAGTAGCCGTATTGAATTCTGTTACAGGGTTGGAGCAGTACACGGTGAGAAGGATGGAGCAACACAAACCTTTACACAGGTGATCATAGAAGTCTTATTTAGGAAATTAACCCTTGAATGTAGGCATTGGAAAGCAAGACAGGGACCTGAGGCTAGAGGAGGCTTGCTGGGGATCTCAACAGGCGACCACTGCCGTTCTGCCTCTCCGGGTCTCAGCTTCGTGCCCACATTATCCTCTCCCCTCCTGTCCTCCAAGCTAGACCAAGACAGAAGGCTTCCTCCAAAGGAGCAGGAGGCATTAACACAAATTAAACTAATATTAAGTTAAGCTTCAAGCAGCTGATCAACATTAGCTTGAGATAAAGCTATGACCACCCTGGAGGCAAGGTCCAGCAGACCACGGCATCTTCTGAGCGGTTCCCAAACTGAAAGAAATCAGCACAAGTGGGACAGCATAGCTAGGAAAGCATCAGTCCTCCTCCTCCACTGTGCCAGACCAGGGTCCTTGTCACCTGGCCCCTCCCCTGCTTTCACAGCTTCATTTTCTCTGTTGCCACCTGAAGAGCCATCAGTGAAGAATTCACACAAATCGTAAAAACTAGGATGGAGGAAACCTCAAGAGATCACCTAGTCTCTCCTTAGCAATTCACACCACTGTGATTACCTCAAAAATCATTACATCTTCATTATATCTATTATAGACAAGCTTCAAGAATGGAATCACCGGACCTGCGAAGCAAAACTGCCTGGAGCATCAAGATTCATCCTGATTCACTCTGAAGACAAAACATCTGCTTTAACTTATCATCAGGACCACAAATAGAACAAAAATAGTCAGTGTATGCGGTCTGGGAGCATGCCAAGAGCTCTGAGATTTACTTCAATTGTTCCTATAGACATCTATAAAGTAAACATTTTTCAATGGAAAATTAGGATTAAACTCCCCACAAAATATGACTAATTCCAGTAAGTTCTATGCCTTTTAAGGATGTTTTGCAGATCAACTATCACAGATGATGTCTGCAAAATGCTTTAAAGATGAAAAGCAGTATGAATTATTATCACAAAGTTTGAGCTGTCAAGAACAAAAGAGAACGTAAGAAAAATATATTCATTCCTCAGTATGATATGAAATAATACAGTAGTCTTTTAAATGGAAAAAGAACAACTCGTGTACAATAGCAGTGAGTCCTCCAATTTCTTAAAAACTGATCTGGTACACAAGCTTTATGATCTGTGCCCCCCAAAACCAACAATGGGAGTGGCCAAAGTCAGTTCCTTCATGCAGAAGTCCATGTTCCCCTGGATAGATCTATTTTCTGAAAGAGGCAAGGCTGTTGCTCACCCTAGTCAGATAAAGTTTCCGGATACCGCTGAACTCTGTAATACTGCCACATCTAGGTCATTACAAAGGTCCCTGGAGCTGATGATCTAATTGGCTGTGATACCTAGTGAACTACAAAAGTCCTTGTATTTGGTCCATGCGTTTTACTTTTTATTTTTTTTATTTCAATACATCTCAAGGTATGCATATTTGTACCACCAAATGGGCTAATATGTTAATAAAGAACAGTAGCGAATGCACTTAAAATAACGCTATTCTCACCACTATAATAAAAACCTTTTTAGTACACATGGAAATGTAGACACCCTCAAGGTAACCACATACAGAAAGTGTTACGACTTTGTACAGACACTTCTAAGTACCTCTGATCTCTTGGGATTTGGTTACATCTGATTAGTCACACCCAGAGAATCACCATAAATAATAGCAGAATCTTCTCCTATTGCATACACTAAACCTTGCAAGCTACTATTATTTTTTTTAATATTAGAATTTGATCATACAATGTTAACATTGTTTTAGCTAGAAGGATCCTCATTATTATACATATGCTCTAATTGGTAATGGTCAGACAGAATGCTTCACTGCTGTACTGCACCATGGAGATGTGCTGTCTGAAAAATATATTAATAAATCCATTATTGTAAGTATTCATATATATGGGGCAATTAGGTAACTTATAATTATCTTCCCTTACAAGCTACAGTCACATAAGAAAACAATGCCGTTAAAAGCAGTAACAAACATTAACACTCACTTGTGAAAGACAAGGGCAGACTAACAGGAATGGAAAGGAAATAGCAGGAAGGGAACCAGAAGAAAAAGACTGAAACGACACTGAGAAGTTGTGAAGGGAAATAAATACATGTTTATCGCAACTCACCCTACTGCATTTGCATTTTCTCTGCTTCTCAGAAATGGAAACGGAGGAATATTAATGATAGCAAAGCCCATCTAGCTTACTGCCGCCACGGAAGAAATCATCAAGCCCTGGAGTGTAAAACTAGGGTTATACACAGTACGTCCTTTAAAAAGACTAAATGTCTCTTGTAAAACACAGCAAATGGAAAACTATTCTTTACATTTATTTTGCTCTGTTTGTTTCTCTATGTAAGTCTAGTATTTTTAAGGAGATTCTCTCCAGGGAAGTAGCAAATGAGTCCAGCAGCTGACTGTGATTTTGTGATTCTGCTCTCCTATTAACTTTCAAACAGGTGCATTTGTGAATTTTTGCTTGTCTGCTCACACCCCAGTGCCCCAGCTTTGCCATTTGTAGCGATTCCCTCCTCTGTGGACGGCCTCAAGTGTTGGGTTTTCTCTCACACACCGACAGAAAGCCCTGCCACCAAACTTGCACAGGGAGAGGTGCAAGGCAGCGGCGTGAAAAAGACGTAATTTTTTCATATTAATTTATATTTAAGAGAAAAACAGAAAAATAGGACAATAGGTACAAGGTCTGGAAGATAAAGGCTTAAATTTGCCCTCTAGAGTAAAGCAAAGAGGAGATAATGGCAAAGAAGAGAGGTCTCAGCATACGGTGGAGCAAGAGGAGGAGAGGACAAAGCATCAGTAAAAGGAAGCAAAATACCACGACCTTCAAAAGCCACGACTGCCTCCCTAAATATAACACGTGCAAGTTTTCTGTACGTGAAATACAGGGAAGAAAGGTCTGTGGGGAGTTATGAAAATATGAGCTGAACGAGCATCTTACAGATGGTTGACAGAAGCAGAATGACTGAAACAAACCCTTTAAGACAGAGGGAACCAGAGGGTGCCAGAATGAAATCATTCCTCATACCTAAAAAAAATATCTCAAAGATTTACAAGAGAGAAATATTACTACTATGAAAGCCCTATGATTTATTGTGTACAGCAGCTAAATTGTCCTTCACCTCCAATTACTGAACTACAAAGTGGGTGAAAAACCAGCTGGACCACTAGCCCCAAAATATATTCACCAGCTACTCAAAGTCCTACTAGTAGCCAATTCCTACATGCCAATACTGTAAATCAGCTTCATTAAAACCAGTATGATGGGACAGAGCACATCTTCAGCATGTTTGCTGAAAATCTGGGGTAGCAGTGAGCACACTCAAGGCCAGCGCTGCAATTCAGAGGCATCTCACCAAGTTGGAGAAAAGGTCTGGCAGGAACATCACTAAATTCAGCAAAAGCAAACAGCAGGTCCTGCTCTTGGGGAGGAATAACTCCGTGCACCAGTACACGCTGGGAGGCGACAGGCTGCAAAGCAACTTGGCAGAGAATGAGCTGGGGTTCTGATGAACAAAAAGTTGACCAGGAGCCAGGAACGGGCCCTCGTGGCAAAGAAAGCCAACAGCATTAGGAAGAGCATCACCAGCAGGCTGAGGGAGATGATCCTTCCTCTCTCACTGGTGAGACATCTGGAGTGCTGAGTCCACTGCTGGGTTCCCCAAGTACAAGACAGACATGAATACACCAGAGGTAGTCCAGGACAGGCCACCAAGCCAGTCAAGGGCTAGAGCACACGGTGTTGGCAGACAGGCTGTGAGAGCTGGAGAGGAGGCTTGGAGGAGAACTTACTGCTGTCTTCAACTACCTAATATGCTGCAAAGACAACAGAGCCCAACCCCTCTCAGAGGTGAGCAGAAACAGGACAGGAGACAAAGGACACAACTGCAGCAACTGAAATTCCGATTAAGGAAATCAGAAAAGGAGGAAGTTTTTATGATAAAGGTCATCAAATATAGCAACAGAGCGCCTGGAACAGCCACAGATTCTCCATCCTTGGGGATGTGCAACACTGGATTATACAAGGCTCAGAGCAACCTCACCAAACTTTGAAGTTGGAATCAACTTTGAATTTGGCCCTGCTTTGAGCAGGGCCTGGACCAAATGAATGGCTTCCAGAGGTCCCCTCCAACTTATGTTAGTCTACTATTCTGAGTCTTCTTCCTGCATGTATTAGGTCTCTCCAACCATTAAGACGGCAGCAATACAGGTTATGTGAGAGTATAGGAAGATCCCATTCCAGCTACACAAGTCTTTAAGACTCAGAATTCAGGGAAAAAATCTGAACTAGGGAGTTTCACACAAGTTTTACCATTCTTACAACTGGAAAGAAAATAAAACAACCCCAAACCCTCTTTTCCTTCTACTTTATTCAACAATAAATGTAGTTTTTCTTCAGAAGTCCTAATCATGAATATGCATATATGTAAAACATGTATTTTGTACTTATATGTATTTTCTAACACATCTTGAAACCTCCGATTTGTTCATGGCATTCTGAAGAGGTAAAAAACCCAGCAGCTTCCTATACCACAGAAATGCAGTTCACATAGTTAATTCTCACAGTTTAGGGATATTCCAGCTTTCCCGTAACACAAACTATATTTTAAAACACAGTTCCTGTGTTGTGAGTTTCCAGTTCTTCTTATGTGATGCCCACTAGTGTAACAACAGCTATAGCCAGAGCTTACACTGACATCAGAAAAGTGACAATATGTTTTCACCTGAAAAGAAAAAGACCTGCGTTACTTGAATGCTAAATCACATGCCATCACTAGCACATACCATTAGGCTACATGTAGGTGACTTCAGGAGCTCGGATCAACTACTCTGAGAAAGACTTTGTAAACTTTCAAGACATGAAAAGCAAACTAATAATAATTCCACCAGTTGGGTTTTTCTGGTATTGTTTTTTTTTTTTTTTCCTTCTGTGCACACATGGTATGTTTATGTAAGCATGTTATGATCCATCTGAGATATTTCATATCTTCCAAAAGGAAATTTCAAGTTTCAGATTTTTATGTACAAACTAAGAATATGAATCACATGATGAAACAGAAGGAGGAACAGATTTCTGTAGTTTCCTATCATCTGTGAACGAAGCACCAGGACGCATACATGATATTAATCACCCAGGACTCTGCAGATTGCATCAGCAGAATTACATATGGAATCCACAATTATTATTATACTTTGATGCTAAAGTTAGACTGCGCTCAGTACCAAGGGCTCAAAGGACACATTCAGTTCCCTTTTCCCTTCAAAACTGGTGCGACCTCAGATGATATTGTTTCTGCCTTCTAGAAAAATAACGTGGCATCCAGGTTGCATCTCAGTTCCAAAATATTTAACATCGTACTAAAACAGTGGTTTTCAGCAACATCTGTAGTAATTTTTTCGCAATGGTGCAACTGATTTCATATACAAGCAGAGAGAAGGAACACAAAGCAGGAGACTGTGGAAAATTCTGCCTGCATTTCAACCGTAAATCGTGAAGGTCATGCTGGGTTTCGGGTCGTGGGATGTATCTATCCTTGGGAAATATCTGGAAGAGAGCGAGGGAGCTCTGCCTTGATGGGGCTCACTACGAGCACAGCGCCTCTGGGCATCTCTCCAGAGCCCCCACCGCCTTCAGCAATGGATGTTCACCAGCATGGCTCTCCACGAACTGCACCACCAGGTGCCCAAAGCTAAAGCCCACGGGCGAGCGACCGAACCTTCCTCCCTGTGTTGCATCGCACCAGGGATACCCAGCATCCAACAATTTGTGAAAGCAAGCAGCAGTGGTACTCAATGAATAGCAAGAAAGAAAAACCCACAAGAGTTCACACCAAATATCTAGCTCTCTGTCCCATAAACAACCTTGTACTGTAACTGTAATTTCAAAGAGAAAAACTATATTATTTTTTAAATTATAAAGTCACATGCTAAGGAGAATATACAGCTCCGGGAGGAGGGACGGCACAAAAAAACCACACCACCAAGAAAAGAAAAAAACACAAGAAAAACCCAACCACGAAAGCAAAGTGTCCTCTTTCTTAAAATATAGTCACAAGACTTGGATGTTTTAGCTTTTAACCCACATTCTCCAGGGGAGACGTGGAAGGAGGAAGGATAAATACATGTTGCCTAAGAAGGCTTAACTATCCAGATTCACTGTTATAACATTGTTTGTAAAATACAAAGCCAGTTTCACCCTCATGGATTTTGAAGTGGGAAACACAGGGAATTTAAGTTAATTATTATACTGGCAAGTCATAGAAGTATTAAGAGAAGCATGGCAAGAATAGTTTTACGTATTAGCTTTCATTGAAAATAAAAGGAAAAAACCCACAGATTTATGACACTTTGGATTACAACTACACTCTGTAATTATAGCTGGAGGCAGGGAAAAAACCCCACATCGGTATAGCTCAAATTTTTAATATCATAAATTTGTAGCTAATCCTTCAAGATAACTTATCAGTAATGCAGCAGCCCTAGTGTTTCCTTTTCCTGCACACAAATACGTGACCCGACTGTGTGAGGTGCCTGGGACACCCACTTAAGTCAGGAGCATGGGTTGTTTCAGAGCCCAGCAAAGGTTTACTCACTGTCTCTGAGCATCAGGTCCCTTATTAGAAATCGCTGCTATCATGCAATTTCATAGAATCATAGAATGGTCTAGGTTGGAAGGGACCCTTGGGATCATCAAGTCCAACCATCTACCCTACTCTACAAAGTTCTCTCCTAATTTACCCAAAAATAGGTTCTAAGCATGGCAGTAACAGTTTCTAGATCGTAATGTAGACTGAGATGTATCTAATAGGTTAAAGCTGTACTTCAAAAAAACTGTGGTTTAATTATTTATTTTATTTCTTGCATTCCTTAATTCATACTTAATTTAATACCCCCTTTTTTTTTTTTTTGTATCATGTTAAAAATCAAAGCACATCAAGGGGTGCAACATCCTTCCAAGGAACAATCCAGACCCGGTGTAAATAGCCCCCAACTTTAGTTTGCTTTCCACCTTGGAAACCTTTTGTGCACCCCAGCCACAGCTGCCTCAGCCATAAAGCAGAACAGCAACTCTACCAGGAGAAGACAGTCACATTTCTTGGTGGAGGGCATGGTTAATCAAAGCAGACAAACCCATCTGAAAGCATAGTGCCACCAGCCCTCTCCTCCCCTCTCCCCACTCTGGATTCACCTCGTTGACTATGAGAGGTTCATGAGAGGTTCACCACCTCTGATGTTCATCTGAATACTTTGGAGAATTAAGGTCACCAAACGGGAAAACCTACAATTGACTTTTAAAAATAATTAATTTTCATCCAGATTAATGAACTGCTTCCCCAGAGGTCAAATCAGTACTGGTGCCAGCATGCGGAAGGGAGTACAAATGGAAGGAGAAAGGGAGATGGAGACCACTGCTTCTGGCATAGTGAGGTGCAGGGTTTGCTAAGTCTGTCTTGTCAAAAACACATCTGGTGGACACATAGGACAACATGCCAACTGGTGACTGTTACTGCAGAACCGAAACCCTTTCCAGAATTTTTACATTCTTCAATAAAGGCATGAATTTTGCACAGAATTTTGAAATAATCTAAGACGATACTTACACTTTTGATTGGTGTACCAAGATAGAGAGATGTCCAGAATTTATCAGCAAGAGCTGGTAGGATCATGTTCTGTGGCCCCACAATAATTACATTTTTCCTGGAATTCTGGAATCATCTCAGGAGTTGCCTACTGTTGACAGAGCTATACGTTTTCTCATTAAACTTCAGTGGTATCAATCCCAAAAATAATTGCACTCCCGAAACAGAGAGCAAAACATAACGAGAACTCTCCATAAAAAGGCGATGAAGAGTCCACAAGAGTATTTTTATTTCTCAACACTCTTTTGCTTTACATTACAAACATGCTTCAAAGGAAAATTAAATAGCACTCACGAGTTAATTTTAACTGTCAGATACGATGCCAATGGGCACTTTAACAAAGACCAGACAGTCGGAGACAAGAGGGAGGATACGCTGTGATGACTTTCAGTACTTCGCTTCCGTGTAAGTGAACGTGTCCAAGTCTTTACCTGCACAGTGTCTCACAGGAGGCAGCACAAAAGGTATATTTAAATTACATCTTTGATTAGAGAGGCAAAAGAAAATAAAATTACAATGAACCCTCCATGATTTGCTTGTAGGTCCAGCAAAAGAGAGAAGTATCCTGGACCCAGTTGCTAATCCAACATAGCACATGTTCCTATGTCCATCTAGGAATATTTCAGCATAGTCTCTACAGATGACGTTTTATTTAAGAAAACTGATCCCTCCACAGTAATTCAAAGCTTCCACTATTACTGGGCAACACCTTAAGTCCAGTCACACACAGACCATTAGCTTTCTTTTCTGGACAACATGCAGCTTTTATTATACAGCAGACTACTTTGCAGTACACTACAATGTGTCTTCTCCAGTCTTGTTAACTTTTTTTTTCTATAGGCAGCAGGTAATTTATACCTGAAGTGACTTCGATTTTATTTTTATTGAGATATCCTATGCTAAGTTTCAGCTCAGAACACACTTTTACAGCTGAGAAATATCAGCCCCTGAAGATACTGATTTCCAGTGGAAGCATGAACATATTCAACTAAAGATGGTAAAATAAATATGGGTTTTCAGCTACTTAGTATTATCAAAAACCTTTACTGTAAGACTATAAAAAGAAATGGACAGTTCAAGGTAAAACATTATCTATGATCGCTTCCATACATGTCCTATCTTTATGACTGCTGGCTGCAACCTTTTTAAGGTCCTTTCACTGACAGTGCTTATCTCAGCTTTCATTTTAAAAGCTTTTTTTTTAAAAAACTTCTTGCAATGAAGTACCCTTCAAACTACAGATCAAACTGCTTGATTTTTACTTTGTCCCAATGATTTTTCACCACCAGCTACTCATAATCCCAACTACCTTCTAATATCAGAATCACAAACAAAAAGGTACCATAAAATGCAATGTTTAGATGGAAGCTGAACATGATGTGGCACCTACAAACAGACCTGAGATCACATCAGACACAGCAATGTCCACATGTCCCCCGCTGTGGGATCTGAGCTTGCAGGCACCTGGTCCTCAAGCTCCGGCACCCAGAAGCCCACAATGGGGACTTTGTGCGTCGGGAGAGGGACTTCACAGCAGGATTGAAGCCTTCCCACACACTTTTAAGAGCTGACTAGAATTAGCAAACTGCTAACGGGCTGAAAAAAGGCCCATCTTAAACCCAAATCCTCGGCACCAGGTACCAGATCTGCTGTTCCACATCCGAAGAACAAATATTATTCACTTGAGAAGAGGTGACAATGTTTCTTGGCTAGAAGGCACCCAGAAGTAAGAGACAGCACAACTGGCTATGCACCCAAGGCAGCCCCACCCTCCCAGAGCAGTTTCATGCATTTGGATATTCCCTGAAGAAAGTCCCTGAAGTCCCTCGTTTGGGTCCTGCCCCACACATGCCTTCTATGACCATCATTTGAACACACCAGGTGACCTTGCCTTTCTCTGCAATTAGACCAGATCCTTCTCTGGAGCTCCAAAAACAGCCATCGGGGCAATAATTTCAGCAGTATGTGAGAATATATGGATTTCCAGTAGGATTTAGGCACTCCCAAACTTTTCCCCTGAAGGAAGAAGATGAACAGACGAGACAGATCAGCCATGCAACAAGAAATGCAGCTGCATAAGAGCAGAGTCGTCTCCTCCAAGTCTTCCCCTAACAGAGGGAAGCAAAGACAGGGACATGGCAAGTGGCAGCAGTTACCTTTAGGGACAGGAGGAGCAGCAGCAATATAATTTCCCCCCAGGAAAGGGAAAGGATGGACAAAGGAAGGAAAAAGAGCACTTGAAGGATCAACATGAGGAAGGGAACAGAATACACAAAGTTAAAAATGGTGGACAAAAGGAGAGAGAATATGATAAGTGATGGAGAGAGAGGAAATGCAAAAGAAACAGTGTAAGCTTCTACAGCTCTTTCAGTATGAAAATTTAAAGTACTTCAAGAAGTTTCAGAATAATCATCTGAGGGAACAGTGTCTTTTTGTTGGTGGTGGTTAGTTGGGTGTAGTGGTTTGGGTTTGTTTTTTTTTTTTTTCCCTGTTTCTCTGTTTTTACAGAAAGTGTTGGATCAGAAAGTTGAGTTGACCACTGTCAGGAAGTGAAGTCACCGAAACAGGCTGTGTCTATTAATTTTAAATGTTTTTAGATCACAAGAGCATCTTGCATATGCATACTCATGAGCAAGAGACCAGAATGGAAAGAGACACAAAAAGGTGAGAGCGCCATAAACAGAAAACTTCAGACAAATGTGACTGAGACACTAGTACCAAGATGAGTCAGGTATGGAAACAGACAAAAAACATGTTCAAAGAAACGAGAGGATGGAAAAATTCAGAAAAATGCAAATTTCAAGCTACTCAGCTGTAATGCTTGCGCTTTCCTTACTTTTACAATATACATATCTGGCAACAGACTGTATTTACGAGAAAAATAAAACGGTGATAGGACTGGTAGGAGTACTTTCGTTATATTAATATTTCTGGCTGTTGTGAATTTTAGCAAACCAGTAGCAAGACAGAAAGAGGAAATAGTATCTACTGCACCCATGCTCTGCAGGGGCCCTCCCGCCATGCAGGTTTCTGCTTTACTGAAGAACAAACTCTTGAAAGCATTTTCAGTTGTTGGGAACTACAGCAACCTCAGAGGAAGGAGTCAAAGTCGGCAGCAAGAGAAATTCATACCATCCTAGAGATTTTCCTGCTTTCTCCAATCCCTACCTGACCACAGCCAAATAAAGCTGGGGATTGCTTTTAAAGCCTTGGGTTAAGTTTTATTTTCTCTGATATTTACTTCTCCTAGAATTCGAGCGGTGCTCTGGGTCTAGCACACTGACATTTTTTCTGCTCTACAGCTAGCAAACATTTTGGTTTCTTCCAACTTCTTTGGCTGTTTTCCCACCCAAGCACATACATCTATAATAAAAGAATCCCATAAAAATGTTAGCCTGAGTATCCATGAAGAATTCTTTTTTCCCCTCCCTGTTTGTCTCCTGTATCTTCCTGCAGTCCTGGCCAAAAAAAGCTTTAGAATGGTAATGCAACCTTTCCTCAAACTCCGTGGCAAGGATTCTTCCTGCAACAACCCTCCCTCATTAGATGCACCAACTTCGCTTCACATCTGAAGCTGCAGGAACAGAAAAGTTGCACAGACTCAAGAAACTGCCAAGAAAGGGAGAGAAATGTAAGACTGAATTGTGATTTCCAACCACTCTCCATGCAGCAACACAACATGTAAATGATTCAGAGCATGAGAACATCTCCTCCTCCAACCACCATCGCTGAAGAAGATGCTGCCCACTGCTGCTGGAACTGCCCTGGCCAGTGGTTACCCTCCTTTCAGACCTGATATTCCCCACTAGAGAACAGTAACACACTCAAATATGCAACACACTTAAGCAGGTAGAAACCTGTGACAGGGCAAGGTTGGGGTAGTAGGTTGGTGGGGTAGAAGGTGAAAGAGAACATGTGGTGAAACCCAAAGTTGCCTTGCCTGGCCTGGACAGTCCTATTAAGGAGCTCCTAAAACACAGGAACAGAGTCTCACGTGGTAATCAGTTTGCAATTTGTACATCTCTTACTGGTTTAGTTAAAAAGTCCTTACATTTTAGCTTGAGAGGCATTTTCAAGAGCATCTCAGCCATTCAGAAACACCCCATTGAGAACCAGGCTCACATTTAGTTGTCTCAGTCATTCAGACGATTGGAAAATCCTGCATTTTACATTATTTTTTCGCCATCGTGGTCAGTGTTCGCCTCCCGCTGATGTCAGGCATCTAATCGAAGATGGGGATGGAAGGTGACCTAGACTCTCCCTACAGAGAGCTTACACCAGGACAGGCATCTCCAGAGGTTGCCACAGCCCACCTGAGATCTAGAAAGTCTTTTTACCTCTCTCCCTTGACCATAGCAGGAGCATTATGGTGACTACGCGTTTACCTGAGTACAATGCCTCCATAAGTTGTTAAAAGTAAATTAAATAAGCCTAGGTCACCTGCCCTTATTGTTGTATTTCATATCCTTTGATACACACATATACATATTCACATACAAATACATATATATGTACATACAGACATCCATATATAAATTCATGCACTCAAGCATTGTTCAGGACAGCTGCTCTCGGTATGCTTGCACTCAAGCAGCAAGCTGCTCTTGCAAAACAAAAATTACCTGATCTAAGTCAGGACAGACTGTTATTTCTCCCATTCACCTTTACAGAACTTCTAAGCCTTTAGTGGGCGTGGGTGCACCCCCCCAACACACTTTTGTACTGGGATAGCTGGAGCCATACACAGCAGAGAAATTAATCCAGCTAAGTTTAAAAAAAATATATACTTGAAAAAAATAGTTACTGTAGCCTGAAGAGAGCAACAAAGACATGCAGCTTTGCAGATCACTCGTGAACTTGGCAATACCTTCCTAATGATCACTTCTGCTTGCTCTTCTGAGATGCCAGCGGAACCAAAGATCTAGCAAAGTGCCTGTTTGCAAGCGAGTCCTCCACTTTTGCAGAGCTTTAATAAGGAAAGCGTCTTTGCATCGGTACACGGCTTTGCCTGCTACCTACCAGCCTCCACACGAATAGATTTGCAAGGTAGCAACAGCTCTCACACAGTTAACGCTAGTAGACATATGTTTGGCAGTGTGGAATCTAGCAATAGGAATCAGCCAAAAATATTGTTTTGTTTTTACCATAAAAAACTGGCACTCTGCCCTGCCGCTACAGCAGGCTGCACCGAGAGGAGACAAGAGGGTCCTCTGCATCCCACCTGGGTCCCCTCACAATCCAGACCTCATGCAGCTAGTACTGCAAAGCCAAAATCTGTATTTCTATTTAAAAATATCGGTCATGTTTTTTTGTGGGCCACTCTCACCATCAGGTAGCCAGATGGAATCACAGTCTGTTGAAAAGAAACAAACACAGATCAATAACTACAGTCTGAGTTCTGTGCTTTAAATATTGTCAAAACACGCAGGAGGAAAAGGCTGGTGGACTTCGCAGTGAAAGCCCGATGTACTCCAGTACTCCCGTACAGGGAGCTAGTATCCACAGGAATTAACTACCGAGGCAGAAGTATCTGCAAGCAGACAAGTAACTAAATAAATAAGGACAGGGAGGATTTTGCATTCTTTCAGTCATTTATATTTAATGATCTCTATACGACACAGTCTACAGTTCTCCAATAACAGCCGTGCAACATGTGAATGAGAACAGGAAAGCATGAACTCGCAGATCAAACTCCAACTCCTCCGGCTTTAAATTGGAAATAACAGTCCTTTCCCTATTGATTTTTTTTCTTCTCTTTCATTTGTGAAAAATTGATTTTTCTCGCCTGTGTTTGCTGAAGTGTCCACACCTGCAGCTCACTGCTTGCTTTAATCTTTGCATTTGTTCATCCATACCTCCAAGTAAGCCATATCAAATAAGCACCTGGGAGCTCCTGTCCCATACTCACTGGTCATCTTAACAAGTCTCAGAAATCCTATCCCTCCCACGTTATTACCGAAAGATGAGGCAGCTGCTCCTGTCTTCCAGAGGATGCTCAGAAGCCCCTCCGGTAGCTGGAGACCCTCAGGACAAAGCCCATGTCACACATTTTTGCAGAAGACCATCTCAGAGCAGCACCAACACCTGAGGAAGACGCAACAGGAGTTCATGTTTCCCCAGCAGCTCCTGAGCAAGCAGCAGGGTAACAACCCCAGGCTTGCCATGTCAGAACACCCCCAGGAAACCTGGCACAAAAAAGGAAAAGCCTGGAAGGAGAGAGAATTTTGGGAGGTCGAGATGAAAAGGAGGAAAGTACTCACACAATAAAGCCCTCACCACGGCTACTGCCCGTTTCTCTCGCTCCCTCAGTGATGGATTTAACAAAGGAGCCCACACCACGCTTTGCCGACCTACTCAGTTCCTCCGAAGACAGCTGGACTAGCTGGAAAAAAGCCAGCCAACTCCAGTCCTTCAAATCCCGGGGCTATAAAACTTTCACGTTGCAACGTACATTTAAAATTTTAATAAAAAAGTTTGACTGGAAATTTTCCAGTGAGAAAGATCTGAGGATTAATCCAAATAATAATTAAAAAAAATAATAATAATCGAGGCTAAATCTGCAGTACTTATGAAATACTAGTATTTTAGNNNNAAAAAAAAAAAAAAAAAAAAGGAGCTCTTAATTCTCAAACCAGGCCAGCCTGTGCTGCAGTATTTACGATGTGCGCACATGTCCACGCTGAACACGTATGGCTTATTTCACTTTTGATCTGAACTAAGGCTTGCAGATGTGAAAGGCATTAATCCACTTTGGCAGTCAATCTCTTTCGCACGTAGCACACAAAAATAGCAATTTGCATGTAACAGGCAACTGAATTTTAAGGCAACTAGCTGTGTTGTAAACTTACGCATTTAAAAAACTAGAATATATTCCTAGTCTGGTATCCTTTGAGTGTTAACTGTTTGGGGTTTTACTTATGTCAAATTATTTTAAACCCTTCATGACGGTTATTACTGTCTTCCCCTGGTCCATTGGTTCAGAGGCACAAATAACAAAAATTCTGGTGTAAATCCACACTTACACCATTGTACAGCTCATTTGTCAGACCAGGAAAAGAAAGGAGACGGAGTGACCGTGACACAATCAACGGATACACAAATTATAAAACACATCTACAACCCTAATCTTCTATTTGTGATTCACTATGAGGCAACACATCCTGCTTGTAGGCTACAGGAAAACTAAAAAAGAAAATTAAGTGACCCTCCCGGTGTCAACGCCCCCAAGCAAGAGGACCTGGGGCGATGGTCCTCTACGTGGTTACATCCTACGTGGACAGCATCCGTGTGGCACATTGCGCTGTGACTCCCACCGTGAGATCCTGCAGTACACGGCGGGGAGTGATTTCTCTTTTACGTAGCTACATCCCATTTGGTTGATTTTTTACGCAGCAGCAATTCCCAAGGAAAAAAAAAAATAAAAAGAAAAGCACCAAGTTCCGCCACAATATTATTCATTAAAAAAAGAAAGTGTCTCGCCCCGTGCAGAGATGAATGATTCATCGTTGTGCCCTGAGGAATATCCAGGCCAAACGAGGATGCCAGACAGAGACAAGCACTCCATAAAACAAGTGCAGAGTAAATAAATAAAGTGAGACCTCCTCCCTTTCTGAAAAGGGGAAGAAGCATTTTTCTGTGAATATGGGTCTGCTCTGAACTTAAGAAGATTTGGTGTGCAACAAATCTTTTGCTGAAGCAGTAACTGAGAACAGAGAGTTATACCACAGCACCACAAACTCTGTGGCAAAAGGAGCAATCTTCTGCTGCTCGTCACAGAATCACAGAATGGTAGTGGTTGTAAGGGACCTTTGGAGATCATCTAGTCCAACCCCCCTGCCAAAGCAGGGTCACCTAGAGCAGGCTGGACAGGAACACATCCAGGTGGGTTTGGAATATCTCCAGAGAAGGAGACTCCACAACTCTCTGGGCAGCCTCTTCCAGTGTTCTGTTACATTCAAAGTAAAAAAGGTTTTCCTTATGTTATGAACTGCTCTTCAAGCAGGTGAGCTTTATTCCACATGAAGCTCTAAATGCCAAACTACCCTAATTAGGAATTTGACGACCCTAAGTTTCAAATGTAGTCAACTGAAGACAAACAGAAGAGCTGAACTGCCCCTGCAGATGTGTCCCTCTCTGGAGAGACCTTGCAATATTGAGGCCACCTCTGTACCAGCACTTTGGCTTGGGCTATCAGAGCTTACCCTGGTCCCCACAGGAGCCGCGGTGCACGCAAACCAGGTTGCTTTTGGAGGAAGCTAAACCAGAAGCCCCTCTCCAGCCACACACCAAATACACTCCAACCCCCAACGGGGTCATAAGTGTCCACAAGAACAACTGCTCTCATCCTTTCCATCTGCTTCTGCTGCTCCAGGTCACCTGCTCGTGTAGACATAGCCTTCAGCACACAGGTGAGACAAGTCTAAATCCGGTAGTTTCAGGATTCTGCGACTGCTTCAAATCCATTTTAAAATAAGCTCACGCTGCATGACATAAGACATGTTTTGCTGATATTACCAGATGAGTATTTGCTAGATATTTTACAGTTCCCTTTACTCTCCTTGATTCCTTCTGCTTCTTTGATCTGCTTTCCCCTACTTTCCATGGAGGCAGAACATTTAAGTATGTTACAAATAATTACAAAATCATGGGAAAGAACCTCAAAGACTGAAGTACTGAAGTTGAAGAATGGGTCAGCTCTGCCCTTGGGAAGAAACAGCAGATGTCCTGGGAATGTGTTAGGAGGACATTACTAGACTTCATGGACATCCTCTGCTCAAAAATGCAGGCATCTGATCAGTGGTACCTTTGGGCAGCAGCATATATCTGAAGCCATCACCCAAGGCTTCCCTGATTGTCCAAGTGGAGGAAGACAGCTAGAGCTGAGCACGAATCTCGTAACAATCTTCCAGGTGTGCCTGGCAAAAGGACCATTCCCAAAAGGAAAAGTTCAGGTCAGGTCATTCCATGTAGGTAGCCCTTGCACAAGCATCGAATACCACCACAAAGAATTATTATTTTGTGAATTTAACTACGGAAACTTGTATCTTGAGGGTCTGAAGATGCTCTTTGCTTTAACTCATTTTGTCCAACAGGCAGACAAAACAGAGTATTTGTGTTCTGACGAAAACTATTTATAATCCACGAGAAGCTTTAAAAACAAGACTTTAGACTTCTTGCTGCCTCATCAGCTCTTATTCATCATCCTCCTGCCCTGAAGTATGTATTGTGTCCCTCAATAATGACTGAGAATTAAAAGAAAGACAACTAACGTATTTTGAATTCCAGAAGCCAAGACATGAAATATATCAAGGGCAAGTTGTAAACTGTTCTTGCAGGATTGTTTTTAGATTTTAAAAATGAGAAGTCCTCTTCATCTACAGAATACCCTTCATTGCTAAAACAGTTTTTAAAAATATAAGGTATTAAATATATATGTTGGGTTTATGTATTATATAAATATATATTACATATATTTTTATATATGTATATATAAAATATAAAGTCTGCATGAGACCACCTTCATGAAACGATCTTGAGATTTAATTCATTTCCAAAACAACCATTTCCAGAGCATTAACATTTCAAACAACTAAAACACACAGTGAGATGCCAAAGAGTTGAGCAGTTCAGTAGCTTCCTATAGGAAGCCTGCCACAGCAGGAAGAATCCATCTGTAGCCTTCCAGCTTCTTGTCCTGAATCAAAAATACAGCCTCAGAGTTCTTCCAGCAGAAGACCGAGCTGCTTTGAAATAAAAACAAATGCAACTGTCCTGACAAAGACTAGGTAACAACTAAATTCAGGAAATGCTTTGGCATTAAGAAGCCAAATCTTCTGCCAAAGAAATTTTAGGTGATTATTTCGGAAAGAGTTTCACAACTGCAGAGACCGATGTATTGAGAGGAAAGCCTCTCTTGTAACATTCTGGGTGCTTTTTTGTGTGTGTATGTTCCTAGATAAGAAAAAAATATGTGTCTCAAGAAGGGTTATGTGAATTATTAGGATATTTAAATTGGTTGCCCCAGGCAGGAAAAAAGATCACATAGTTATAAAACAATCTCAAGTCCGCCAACCATAAAGAAAATAAAATGTAAAAGGTACAAGGATATTTAAACAAATGGAATTAATTCAGGTCCTTTGCTCTGTAGTATCTGAGCATCTTCCAAAAGAACATAAAGAAGCAAAACTAACATCTGTCATCTCAAGCTTAGTCTTTCTCAGACCCTTCCTGGGAAAAACCAAATGTGCACCGCTGTGTTTGGGGAATTTAGAGTTTTTTTCATTCTTCTTTTTGTCCCCCACATGCATCTGCACATTATTTATCCTTAGTCATGAGAACATGGATGATTTGAGAATGACCTCAGGGAAGACGGATGGAGCAGCCAGATCCAGAGAAGTCTGAACATCATTAGGGAAATAGATGTTCTGTAGCTAGAAACCTAGAAAAGTCAAAAAGGAGGAGAAAAGAGGAGATACAGCCCATCTTATCCAAGATGTCTTGCTGTATAAAAATTAACACACAGTATGTGTGTTGATCTTCAGTTTCCTAAAAGGCTAGGAAAAAGGAATGCATTCAGGGAGACCCACCTTTTCCAAAGGTTGTAAGGTATACTCTCCTGAACATGCTCCTTTCATTTCACCGTATCTCACCATAAAAGCACATATTATCCAATAAATGCTCTGTTTCCCTCCCGTGCTCTTGCCACTCCAAAAAGAGTCCAGAATCCGCACTGTTTGAGATCTGTGAACCAACAAAAAAAGTTGGAGAAGTCTCTTGCTGCACCCCGTCACGTTCAAAGAGGAAACAGCACCAAACAGAAAGACACAACCATAATGCATTTGATAACAACCACCAGCACCACCTGAGGGGGTCACTTAGGCTTCATTTCAGGCAATGTAGGTAACTTAACACAACTGTTAATTGGCTATCCTACCACAGATGCAAACACCTAGAGAGCAGATATTTATGGTCACCAAGTACTCTTAAATTTAATTTCCCTGTCTTCAAAACAGAAAACAAAAAGTGGGAAATACGGTTCATGACAGGGTGTTAAATCAGACAGTCTTAACCGTAGGGTCACACAAGCGCTGCCACATTAATTCTCTTGCAGTCATTTCCAGAAGGAAGCTCCTACCATTCAACATCAGATTTTCCATGCTTGGGCTGTGCCTGGAAAGCAGCATTTGGTTTGGAAAAGACAATGATTACAGCTTTCTGCCCAATTTTGAAGCATAGGAAAAGACAAAAGGTAACTATGTCCAGAGCTGAATGCTTCCTCCTCTCCATCATGACTGTCACCATCACCACCAAAATGCCCTCAAAGGATTTGTTGGCCTTTTAAATTTTTTTTTTTCTTTCTTCCCTCCCCCCCCCCAATAAAAAATATCACATTTCACATAAACTTTCTCACATCACTGCGCTCATATCCCAGAGCTTTCCTTACTGGTATTTCTGTCTTCCCACCCACCACTCTTTGATTTGGCAAATGGATGGTACCTTTCTCATCTACATGCAGGCTCTTATGATGCAGCTTATTTCTGCCCTCAGACTTCAGGGCAGGTAGGATATGTCACTTTGGCCTTCCAAAAATTAAGTCCTGTTCTGGTCTATCAGCCTGTTTTTAAGTTCTAGATGGTTGGACTAGATGATCTTGAAGGTGCCTTCCAACCTAGATGATTCTACGATCTTTGAGCCTAAACACAAAGAGCTCTTGAATATGCCTTTTGAAGTTAAATACCAAAATTGCAAGCTCTGGAAAGGTAGGTGGGAGCAGTCACAAGAGAAGTTTATGAGAGAACCAGAAAAATTTTGCTTAGGAGGAAGGAAAAGCCCCTTGTGGGTGTCTGCTACTTCTAAAAACCACTGGCTCATGCTCTCACAGGCAGCTGTCACCTGCTCTGGTTGGACCAGAAGCACGCGGGGACTGCAAACCTCTTCCTTCCTGCTGATGGACATCTAGAGACATGACAGGGTGGGAAGCACTCGTGCCACATAGCATGCTTATCCCTCCCCATCACCTTTTTTCCACACCCACTCACACTCCCCGTCTCTCAAACGGATCTGCCCTCCAGCACTGCTGATTTCTCATCTCCCCTGATCCGAACGAGCACCACCAGGTCTTTGCATTCAAACTCACATCACTTGACTTATGCCACAGCAACGAGAAAGCAAAGCCAGGCTTCTTCACCCAGACGAGATGCTCCACCAAACCCCTGGTGCTGGGGGTTGGACAGACACAGGCATGGAGGAAAAAGGGGGGCTGATCCTAAATGCATCCCTGCCTCCCTTGCAGGGCTCTCCCAGGCCACTGCAAATCCTCTGAGCTCAACTTAGTCAGCTGCTGGAGTCTACAGACAAAAAAAAAAACCAAACACAAAAACCATAAAAAATAAAACCTGCACTGTCAGCCAGCATTTTCAGAGGAGGCTGAGATTCTCAGAAGTTAAGCATCCAACTTGAGACATCTTACAGCAGTTAGATTTTACATGTGCTATTGCTCTCTTAAAGCTCGTCTTTAAGGCTGTGAAGCACATAATCGAGAAACCTAAAAGACTCTTGTGGCTTTCAGGAGGCGTGGATGTCAATGCAAAATGACACTCTGAACTTTAATTCTTCCATACAGACATTACGAGACTAAGTTGTTGTAATAGATTTAATGGTTATTGCAGCCCCCTACATACTTGCATTGCTCTGCAATATTGAAGTTTTCCAAGCCAGCAGCTTCAGATCTGTATCACAGGGGAGGCGGAAAAAAAATAAAACCACCAACATGGGTTTAGGCACTTCCCCTGTCTGGTAAATTTACAAACGCAAGAAGGCAGCTAGAAACTCCCCAAAAGACAACAACCAATCCAGCTGCAAAATTCATTTCTTAGCACACAAATTACAACATTCAGTGATCCTCTCTGTTCATAAGACTGCTAGGCACGAGGGGTTTGTGCTGTGCTCTACAGTAAAAGAGGTCTGGGCAAATTCAGAAAGCCCAAAGTCCAAAGCTCCCCATGGAAAACGTGTTGCTAATAATTGTCTTTTAATGTGACAAGGACTCCAGCTTGAGTAATTTCTCTCATCATAACAGCAGAGGTATCAAAGAGGAAGAGAAAGGGGTTCTTAAACATGCTGATCCCAAGAGGTTCAGTACACAATACGCCAAACAAAGCTACATAAAAAAGTATGTAAGGGAATTCCACATTCTTTACAAAGGCATCACAAGAGAGGGAATTACCGTCATCATCTCCATAACCCATCAAGACATTTTATGAAAGCGACCGCTACATTTAACCAAGTCAACATCAATCTAGACCACCCATAACGTGTAAATGGCATGCAAGAATAATAAATTGTCTAGATTGAAGGGGCCTTTAAGATCATCTAGTCCAACCATCAACCTAACGCTGATAAAGAAAAAACCCATCACTAAACCATGTCTCTAAGCACTATGTCAACCCATCTTTTGAATATCTCCAGGGATGGTGCCTCAACCACTTCCCTGGGCAGCCCATTCTAATGCTCAATAACCATTTCAGTGCAAAAATTTTGCCTAATATCCAGTCTGAACTTCCCCTGGCACAACTTGAGGCCATTTCCTCTTGTCCTATCACCTGTGACTTGGGAGCCAAGAACAACCCCCACCTCTCTACAGCCTCCTTTCAGGGAGTTGTAGAGAGCGAGAAGGTCTCCCCTCAGCCTCCTTTTGTCCAGGCTGAACAAGGCCAGCTCCCTCAGCCTCTCCTCATAAGACTTATTCTCCAGAAGAGCGAGGTATTATATCAAAAGGAGCTAATCTAGTTACTTGGTTAAAAAACGAGGTGCAGACCAGCCAGATTCAAGCTCTTTGTTCCTCCCTCCCTCCCCAGCTGAAGAGTTCATCACCCGTCCAACCCACATGCCACCCTTGTAATTCAACCCCAGCAGTGACCAAAACATGCTTCAAGCCTGCACTTTCCTGACCTCGGAGGAAGCAAGATAACATCAGTCAAGTTCAGAATTAACTGTCTGCAAAGTTCCCTCGCATTTCCCTCCCAACACAGGATGCCAACAAGCACCAACTAAGAACCAAACTATATATGTGCAGCAGCTCACCCTGTGCTCCCCCTCCCTTGACCCCCGCGCTTTCCTTTCTACACTGATTTCACCCACAGCCCTTCTGCAATTCATCAGCCCAGCTTGTGGCAGGTTAGCAAAGGGCAGCAGGGACGGGCTGCCCTTTTTCTGACTCCCTTGGGGGTGGTGAGCAGAGCCACGGGCAGAGCAGAAGCAGGGCAGGGCACCGAGCTTCGGCAACCAGTTAGCTGGCCCTACAAGGATCAAGGCCAGCTCAGTTCAGACCTATAAAATGGCCAAGATCTCCTAGAAGTTGGTACTCACACAGAAGAAGGGGGTTGTTCACCGTGGAGAAGAGAAGGCTCCAGGGAGATGTTATAGCAGCCGTCCAGTATCTGAAGGGGGCCTACAGGAGAGATGGGGAGGGACTCTTTGTCAGGGAATGTAGTGACAGGATGAGGGGTAATGGTTTTAAACTGAAAGAGGGGAGATTTAGATCAGACATTAGGAAGAAATTCTTTCCTGTGAGCGTGGTGAGGCACTGGAACAGGTTGCCCAGAGAAGTTGTGGATGCCCCATCCCTGGAAGTGTTCAAGGCCAGGCTGGATGGGGCTTTGAGCAACCTGCTCTGGTGGGAGGTGTCCCTGCCCATGGCAGGGGGGTTGGAACTCTATGATCTTCAAGGTCCCTTCCAACTCTAACCATTCTATGATTCTATAAGAAACAACAGGCAGGACCAAGCCTGGTACCACAAAGGTTCAGCAGCCTTTTTAGCATTCACAGTAATGCACCAGAAAAAGATAGCCAAGACTAGAACAAGTCAAAACATTAATAGGCAGCAGAATGAAAAGCCACCAAAGAACACAAAACTTCTTTCTGAAGTTGACTAACACCACTTCCTATACAGAATACTATTGCAGGTTAAAAGCAAAATCCATCCCTCCATTAGAGTGAAGAAGCAGAAAGGCAGTGGAAAAGCTTGGCCGAAAATTCTTAATTTATATTTGGCAACTTAAACCATTTCATAATGTCAGCCAAAAATCCTGGCTCATATGCCTCATTTGTTACCATAGCCAAAGACTGGAAACTTCACTTCTGATGCTTTATGCATAAATACGATCTACCTACACTAGAAAACACACATCACAGTGGGACAGATTCAACCTTGACTGAGGTGTGTAACTTCCAGGGATTTCTCTCAACTTCAGACAGAAAAACTCATCCTTTGTACAAAATAAAAAGCACTGCAAAACTTGGGAGTTTCTCTATCAGTTTCAATATAAATTCCCAGTCAGGCTGTGAGCAAGATGTACTTGTGTGGCACTCAAAAGATTAAGAGGAGACATTATTTCAACAGTCAGGCTAATGCAGCCTACCATTTCCAGAAAGCATTTTAAAACCAAAAAAACCCCCAAACTCTTGGTATCTTCAACAGAAGAAAACCACTGACAGGAGAGGTCTTTTAACCCAATGAAGTAAGCAGCAGACTGTAAGCCCATCCTCTCTGTTCCTACTGAAGCAAACCAAAAGGACAGTGGCCTTCCTCTTTTCCCACTTCTCCCCAACATCAATTTAGTATTAAAAAAATTAATAGGTATTTTGGAATTCTTTGATCCTCTTCTGTCTTACAATCACTGCAACACATGTGGAAACAGAAATTTTTATTGTTATTTGGAGGCAGAACTCATGTATCCCTCACACGGTAACTTCCCCTGGTATTTAACTTTTTTTTTTAACCCGGGTTTTCATAGCCGTGCCTGCTATTCATAACGAAAGCCACGGTGGAATCTTTCAGGGCTGCCAGTGGTTACCCCGCTTCTTATAAACACGGCGGCTTCCTGCCAAGGCTCCCCTGCTACATCAGGTTGAATCATGGCATCCTTCACCATCGTGACCCCCGAACGCAGTCATGCCACCGCTCTGTCTAGTTCCATTAACTACACGTCGCAGTGAGATAGCTTCTGTGCCTACCTCCAAAACAGCCTCTGCCTCTTCCCTAAGCCAGCTGAGAGGCTGCCAGCGCACTCCTTCAGGCTGCGTACAGTTAAGTTAGTATTTTCATGTTTCAGAAATAATGGTTTTCACTAATTGCTGGCAATATGAAGGTCACAGCACACCTTTAAATACGCTGTGGTGGCAAATATGTAAACCTCGAGGCAGGATCTTATGTGTCATTCATTCTTCTAACCCTGCAGATACAAGGCACATGAGATAAAGCTCTTCATTAAGCGAACAATAAAGAACAAAAGCAATTTTTTTTTTTTAACTAGGTGAAAGAAGACGCATTAAAAAACAAGCAGAGCATCTTATCACTCTTTGGTGATCCTGTAGTGGATACATTTATTGCACAGCAGGACATTAAATGTGTTTTCCTATATACTGATAAATTATAAATGATGTGTGTCCTACTTCTGGTAGTACCACTTTTCTGATCATCTCCTGCAGGACTGAGTCAGTTAACGCTCACTCAATGCCTTGGCATTTCTGACCTTTACTTCGTCAAAAAAATATCCGCTGTGTTGATTAAACCAAGGATCCTGCCTGCAGCTCCCAATGCTCGTCATTGCACCTACCCATGGTGACCTGATCAGATCAACAACGGCATCACGCCAGCTTGACACCGAGCCACATGCACGTGAGGCTGAGACCAGCTTCTTTAGATGACAAACACTGAGGCGCCCCTTCAACACTTCTGGCTGAGCTGTTTCCGGCCCCTTCAGATCACTCCATCTAACAGAACCTCAACAGGGTTGAAACGGTGATGCTGTCAATCAGCAAGAAAAAAATTTCTGCTGCTGGGGGAGCAAAGGAAGGAAAAATGAAACCCTCCCTCCCTCCCTCACTTGCTTGCTGTGTGCCTGCACCTCCAGCTGCCTCCGTGCACTGTGTCAGTGGATGAAAATAGACGGGCTTGACAACTTTGCTGGCTCTCTCCAAAGAGGACAGTTGGCAGAAGCAGCAGTCTGCTCCCTGGCTAGAAACGGGTGGGTTTATTATTTCCTCCCCCTCAAGTCTGAATGTTCACTTTCATTTTGACTACAGGAGGGAAAAAAAAAAAAAGGAAAAAAAAAAATCTCTTTTGAACATAAAATATGAAAAATCCACACATCTGCCCACGCCTGGGAAGTAGGAAACCTTCACGACTGTCATCTGGTTCTGCAGAACCTAATCTTCCTTATGAGAAAAAAGAAAACCTTAAAGTTCTGACTGCAGAGATAACCTTCCAAACACAAGCAAGCACATAGCGAGGCAACGGCAATGAGCTTCAGGAACACTCCCACGTGCCGCTGTTGTACCTCGCTACACTGCTTCAGAGCAAAAGCCTTCCTGTCCAGAAAACGTGAGGCCAACCCCAAAACTGACAAGCACGCCTAGAATTTCACACTGCTGCTATTCTGCCCCAACGCAGGGAGACTCTAGAGAGGCAGGCTAGCAAGAGAGATGCAAAGAGCTATGGGGCACACCAAAATCCATCAAGACAGTGAAGAAAAGCCCGCAAGAATGGAAGCACCTGAAACACCTGTGATGCACCCAGGACTTGGAGAAAATGGATATTCAGCCTGCTAAACACCATGAAACACTCAAGAAGATGACTTAAGTTAAATAAACTTTCTTAAATAAACTTAAATGCATACCAGTAAGTTCTTCATAAGAACATCTGTGTCAGTAAGCTTTGCTCCAACAAGGTCATAAATCACAGGGAGATGTTTTGCAATCTATGCTTTACATCTCAATGCACAGATAGGCGCAGAGTGCAAGCACCTGTGATGCATCACAGCTTCACAGCCCTGCCTCCAGACAAAGCCCAAAGAGCAACGCTGCCATGGCTGCATCCCTGCCCCAACTGCCCCAGCTTGCTTGGACAAGGGGCAACGGGCACAAACTGGAACACAGGAAATCCTCTCTCAACATGAGAAAAAACTTCTCTACTTTGAGGGTAGCAGAGCACTGGAACAGGCTGCCCAGAGAGGCTGTGGAGTCTCTTCTGGAGATACTCAAAACCCACCGGTACGTGTTCCTGCCCAGCCTGCTTTGGCAGAGATGTTGGACTACATGATCTCTGAAGATCCCTTCCAATGCCTACCGTTCTGTGATTCTGTGATCCAGAATTGCTTTTACGGATCAACAGTCAACAGGCTTTTTTGGCCCATGACCACTCCACACCTTTTCAGGGTCAGATTACCAAGGACGTGAGTCACGCTGCTCTGATAGCGGTCATTGGTGCCAATACAAGAGGAGGCATCATAAGGCAAAAAGGTTTGAACTGAATTTATGTGAGAAACCTAAATTAACCATTGCAGTACCACACAGGTCATTTTCCAAATCAGCTCTTCAGATGCTTCAGAGCCATGGCTAAAGCTGCTAGGTTTTGGAGCCTATTTCTCATTCAAAGTCAAAAACACTAAGAGGCTTTCAGACATTTTAACTCACAATTTATGTCCAGAAATAAAGACATGGGTGGTTTCAATAGACAAATCTCCTTATTTATGACGGTCCTCCTAAAAATATTGGTACAACAGCACATAGGAGGTCATACACACAAGAGATCACTTCTGAAAGGCACTTCTGGAAGGCCGTAAGAGGACCACTCCGCTTTCCCCAAAAGGGACACCTTCCAGCAGCATCTCAGGGGTAGTGTGCTCCCAGCATATCCCCTTAGCAGATGCTACTGAGTATATGTGGGCTGTCACGATGCAGGAGCATAGCCTACTTTTCTGCCATCAACGGTATGAAGTTGCAAAGGAGAGTCTTATGACTCTCCCGCCTGGATGCAGTCCTGAGTAACATGCTCTAGCTCTGGGCAATCCTGCTTTCAGCAGGGGAGTTGGACTAGATGATCTCTATGGTCCCTTCCAACTCTAAAACATTCAGTGAAATTCAGTGAAAAGGTGGAAATTACACTAAAATGAGAAATAGTTATGGACACCAAGACAGGAAGATAGCATCATAGAATGGTTCGAGTTGGAAGCAACCTTAAAGATCATAGAGTTCCAACCCCCCGGCCATGGACAGGGACACCTCCCACTAGAGCAGGTTGCTCAAAGCCCCATCCAGCCTGGCCTGGAACACTTCCAGGGATGGGGCATCCACAGCTTCTCTGGGCAACCTGTTCCAGTGTCTTACCACCTTCACAGTAAAGAATTTCTTCCTGATATCTAATCTAAATCTCCCCTCCTTCATTTTAAAACCATTATCCCTCGTCCTATCACTACACTTCGTGATAAAAAGTCCCTCCCAATCTCTTCTGTAGGCCCCTTTTAGCTCCAAATACTTTTCCTTTTTTTTTTTTTTTTTGTGGTTTGCACTTTGTTCATTTTTAAGATAGAGTTATTTGTTACATACAGGTGGCCAAGCAAAATCCAACATACGTCACATGGAGACAGCAATTTTACTATGGAGAAGCAGCTGAACATATCTATTGGACTTGGACAGGCCTGGAGTCCAATCCCATCACTCACTGCCATCTCCTGTCTGATTTTTAAGTGTTTAGTCTCTGAAGCTTTCCTGCTGCCACTGAAAGGGAATATAACTCATCTGGGTAGGAGCTTTCCGCCTGCATCCTGGGTTTGGTAACAAGATGCTCCAAGTTTTTCATCCTTTAGCCTTCAAAAATCTCCTTTTAGGGGGAATCAAGGCATTTGGAAGAGGGATATAAGCAAAAGAGCTCCTCAGGGTGAAGGACTGAGGACTGCATCACAGAAAGACAAAGAAGCCAAGAGAGTCTTAGATCCATCAGGAGAAACCAGGAAGTATGAAGGAACTGGTCTGAAGAGCAGCTGTGACATTCATGCCAGAAAGTCATCATCGCAGCAGCATGGCACAATATCCCGGTCAACCATCTCATGGCTGTATAGGCCTTCATACTCCTTCCAACCAAAAAGGAACCTTAAACTACTCTCATCTTATAAAGCAAGCTGGACTAAGACAATTGTGGATGGCACTTTCTTCCTCTTGTTTTGCTACACAGACTGGGCATATAGTAACTTGACTATCAGCATCCCAGAAGATCTGGGCCCCACACTGGCAAAAATTGTTTCTGACATCCTATCTCATATTGAAGCACTACATATAACCACGACAGAGCTAGTGACCATTGCAAGACATGGATAAAGGTCTAGGTCTGCCAGCACTGAGCTGAAAACATGGTGGAAAACATCTGTCTGCTGAAGACTAGTGGGGCGCCACGTACATGGAAGCTGGCCACACCAGGGCCTGACCAGCTGGGATCTGGGCTACCTTCCAAGCCTGTTGCTGTTGACTGGTGAGAGCCACTACAAAGTGGTCTTTTCTACCCCTAATGAGCCATTTGCAGATCCCTTACAAAAACCAAACCAAATAAAGCAGATAGGTTCCCACATGACAAGGAAAACTCAGTAGACAGACTACCAGAAAAGCAATAGGAAGATCCTCAAGTATGTAACTGCAAATTGGAGAGAGATAGCCCAATGCATGAATGAAATGCAGATGGAGCCCTTAGACTCAGTACAACCCCAACATACCTGGAAGAACTTGTGGGAGAAAAATTCTTCCATAGTATTTAGAGTGTCTGGCCTGCACACAGCAAAGACAGAAACCCAACTAACAGACAAACAACCTCAACTTGTGCTTACAGGTAAACACCTCTGCAAGAAGGGGTTCCTAAGGAGATATTCCTACTTTTAACAAAAGGACCATTACTTACCCTAATGCTCTAGGGCTACCCTGTGAGAGGAGTCTTCTGCATAGCTCCTAACTGACTTCTGTGAATATTTTCACAGGTTTCACCTTTTCTGTGGATAAGTTCCAGACTGGTCTCAGTGAGGAATGAGAACTGGATTCTGTGATGGGGATTGAAGGTAGACAAACTGGCAGGGTCTTCCTCAGGCATCAGTCATCAAAGACAGAGAGCCATTCCCAGCAGGTCAAGAGAGGTTATCCTGCCTCTCTACTCTACCCTGGTGAGGCCCCGTCTGGAGTACTGTGTCCAGTTCCGGGCTCCCCAGCTCAAGAAGGACAGGGAAATGCTGGAGAGGGTGCAGCAGAGGGCCACAAAGATGATTAGGGGCCTGGAGCATCTCTCTCATGAGGAGAGGGCTGAGGGACTTGGGTCTTTTTAGTCTGGAGAAGACTAAGGGGGGATCTAATCAATGCTTACAAATACTTAAAGGGAGGGTGTCAGGAGGACGGGGCTGGTCTTTTTTCAGTGGTGACCAGTGACAGGACAAGACGAAATGGGCACAAACTTGGGTATAGGAAGTTCCACCTAAACATGAGGAGGAACTTCTTTACTGTGAGAGGGGTAGAGCACTGGAACAAGCTGCCCAGGGAAGTGGTGGAGTCTCCTTCTCTGGAGCCATTCAAAACCCACCTGGACATGTTCCTGTGCAACCTGCTCTAGGTGGACCCACTTGGTGGGGGGGTTGGACTAGATGATCTCCAGAGGTCCCTTCCAACCCCATGTGATTCTATGAAGGAGCAGCCCAACTAAGACACACCCTTGAAGAGGAGCCAACCTGACCCCTTGGGAGGGAGGGACCTCAGCTTTTATACCGGTCACGGCAGATGGGATTGGGTCACCTGGCAGTTTGGGTCACCTGCCCTGCCTCCAGGAGGTAAACAAGCAGGTCAGCTGGCCCCCGGTTTCCACGGCAACCAGCCTCAACAGGAGCCTCCCTCCCCAAGCAGGAAGCTGCCCCGCTCCACCCCAAGGCAGGAGGAGGCGGGAGAGGACAGGCTGGGAGGCCACGCAGCTGCAACCAGCAAGGGAGGGTGAGAAGAGTTCCTCCTCGGGGAGGCAGCGAGTCAGGCTTTCCAGCCTGGCCAAGCCTACACACCACAATCTCCACCTGCTTGGAGAAGCACTGAACGCGCACCTCACGCCTCGGAGGACCTGGAGGGGGAGGTGGCAATGCATCTCCAGAGGTCTCATTTCTCTGTGCGAGGGGGTCCAGCGATGTCGGGCTCAGCAAAGCCTGTTGGCTTGCCACCTCCTACAGCTGTGCGTCCAGATTCCCCCCTAGACCCCCCGCACAGCCCTGCTTCTGGACAGGTGAACCATGTACGCCCATCCAACCGCTGCAGCATAGCGACCCATCTCCTCCTTGCCACCCGCAATGGCCCAGCTGAAAACCGGTGACACTGCACAGAAAAAGGGGTGGCCTAGGGTTTTCCCCACAGACTCCAAGAAGAACTTGGGTTACGCTTTTCATCTGAGCTTCTGTGCATGAGTTTGCTGGTGCTCTGCCCAGAATACCAAACCCACTGGCCAACTGGTACTGGATTACCTTACTGGGTACGTCAGGGAAGCCTGAACGGGAACTTAATTTATCACTTAATCAGTGTTCTAAAAATAGTTGAAGGGGGGGG
>VXAK01020233.1:0-18875 GCA_013399435.1 Arenaria interpres | reverse complement strand
CCCCCCGCCTCATTCCACAACTTTTTGTCTATTTGTATGGCACCTCCACTCCAGCACCCAAGAACCTCTGGTTCAGCGAGCCATGCTCTCCAGACCTCATCAAGGATGGAGCTACTTCTGCTAGAGTGGGAAGGGAGATGGAGCCAGGAGAAAAGGGCCAGATGCTGCACGGGTGCACAGCTCTGGGCAAAGAGCTGCTCTTACACCCAAGCAACACGGCCATACCCCTGCAGAAGCACAGGCTCTTCAGATGTGAACTGCAAACCCCACCGATGCAGACTCCGTGCACAGAAGGCAGGTGGTAACCTGGCACTGCCACTGCAGCACCTGCAACAGTTCAACTCTTCTGAGAAGCTCAGCTGTTACCTCCTCCCCTGGCATTATACGAGTGCATTTGGGTCTTACTGTCCTTGGGTCTTCTCTGTTATTATTTGTTGCTCTGAATGGCCTGTTGGCAAGTGGGAACTCAACCAGTTCTCATATTCAGCAGGAAGCCTCCAGACGCCACGGCCCACTCTGCCTCCCATTAGCCCCACACCAAAAGCCACTACTTCTGTCCTCCGTCAGTTCCTGCAGCTCCCCTTTCTTGCTTGCTCATCTCTTTCCAAGGACTTGCTCTTTTCCCAACTCTTCCCCCCTTTAGTTCAATGACAGATTCAGTTCAGGAAAAAAAAAAACACCAAATCAAACACAACAAAACAACAAAAACCCCAACTTTAGCTCCGTAAAAAGCAGATTCTTCCCCTCCCTCCTCTCCATTCCCACCTCCATCTCACCCCATCACAAACAGAGGAATACTTACAATGATGCAATTAAGATTACATTCCTAAATCTTGTCCACATTCCTGTCTCCAAAATCTCAACATTCACAAATTTGGGATTGTCACTATGACTAAATGAGGTGCACCATGGTGTATAAACTGTCTCTAGCAAGCCTGGAGAATGGTATAAGTTCTTACTTATACAGAGAAGTCATCTTTCTTAGAAACATCTTTCTTAGGGCCAACTGCTCTTAACCAGCTTCATTCTTTTTTTCATATGGCCACCCCAGCTGCATTCTATGTACAACTTCACATGCTACAGAGTGATTTTCTTGACAACATGCTCATTTGTACATTCGACAGTATTTCACAACACCTTTAATGCTTCAGTTCAGAAAAGCTGGCCAAGCAAACACATTTCTCATTTTGCACAGACACGCTTCTGCAGTTTGCTAACTGAAGAGGATGTCTGCCAATATCTCAGATTTTTCTTTTTTTTTTTTAAGAGTACATTAAACCCAGGCTTTTTCCACGAGACTCCATTTGCCACATGAATCTTTCCCTCTTAAACCCAGTACTTCCTATGCTCTCAGTAACTTCACCATTTACATATGCCCAATCTATTATATTGCTGTTTGGTGAATTTATTTTCAAGTTGTACAGGGCGCAGATCTGAATCCAGACCAAGCGGATCTGACATACAAGTCCAGAAAAATTAGTTCCTTTCTGTCAGTGAGGAGGACTCTGTGGGCCTTGCTAATTCCACCATTAGTTCTCTTCCTCACTCTTTCCTCTTCTTAGAGGAAGGCATTTGCCCGTTGGCTCTAACCTCCCCTGACAGCCTGCGACAATGACAGCTTTGTGACAAACACACACTGGAAGACATGAAAGAGCCAATTCTGATTCAAAGGAGATGACCAAAGATCAAAGATCTCCAACTTACCTCCATACTTGGGTTGGGTTGGAAGGGACCTTTGAGGACCAACAACCCTGCCATGGAGCAACATCTCCCACTAGATCAGGCTGCTCAAAGCTCCATCCAACCTGACCTTGAACACTTCCAATGGTGATTTCAGCATCAACGTGAAGAACGTCTTTTCATGGAGCTGAACACAGAAGCCTCCATCTTTCCTCTAGCAGAAGTAGCTCGCTCTTTCTCTCATCACATCAGGCTACAGAGAATTCAAGTGCTCTGTCCAGAAATCTTTAACACCTTGTAGCTCTCATGCCCAGTCACAGAACCGGCTGATAGTCAGAGACTGACACCATTACAGGCTGAAGGTAAGTAAGAAAGAGATACTTACTTTCTACTTGAATTGATATTTCTCTTAATCTGTGACTAATGTCATCTCTCACTTCTTTCATCACCTTACTCCCAGAAGTCAATACAACCTAGGGTAAGAGCCAACATATCTAAGGACTGACACTGATGCTGCGTTGGAGCTGCTTTGGAGCCACCACAAAGCTGAGAGATGCTCTGAGCCTCCAATATTATGCAAGCAACAGCTAAATACATATCACACAACCATTTCTAAAATCTACCTATTCTCGCTAGAAACAACAAGGAGTCTAAAGCTGATAATACTATTAATATTCTGCCAGAAAAACACCAAACATTTAAAGCTCTCCGATGTTTCTACAGGACTGAGTTTTTGCAACTACCAATTTACTGGTGACACCCTAGAAAATCAAAAGAAATTGGAAAAGAGCAACAGGTCTAAGGGTATATTTTTTCCCCAACTGCTGCCTTAGAGGCTGAATACCTTACTTATATGGCTACTATTCTAATGACTTAAAGTGAGTGCTATTCATAAGACACCCATCATGTTATAAAGAACCCAGAACAATCTTCTCTCTTCAAACACAAGCAGTATAACACTGACATCTCATACATTTCCATCTTTTATTTTACTATTCTGAGAATTCTCTATACACCTTCACTGGGAGAAGTTATCCCTTCTGCTTTTTAAGTTTAAGTGAAGAGCAGTTACTTCTCTCCAGCTTTCATCTGGAGGCATTTATCTTACAACCAATCCTGCAGTATGAAATTCAGTTTGTATTGGCACAACAGCTTCACATAAAAACAATCATAATTTTAGCCAAACTCTTATGCTGCAAATCCTTGTTCCCGTTTTGACTGACTTTGCAGTAATCTATGTAGCTTATTCGGTTACATAAAGAACCACAGTTCATTTGACAAAATTATCTTCCCTTTCTGCTAGTATCTATTTTGGGCACCCTAAACTGCCACACTCGCTTTTTTGATCTGTGTTCACGATCCTCAACGAATGACTCAGTATACCTGCTGTGCTGCCTTCACCCATACAAAACCTACCTCCTGCTTTCATTATCTGCGGACTTTAAAACAAGCAAGGAAACAAAACCTTATCCCACCCTAGGATCCACCAAGCACTTCCTTCTCTCAGCCTTCCTTCTGCAAATATCAACCAAGAAACATTTTTTCCTGATTTACTGACCTCTGGTTCGGCTGAACGCTTCTTCAGTGAGTTGCGAACAGCAGGAGTCTCTACGGGATTCTGCATCACTGCCATTTTCCTCTATCTCTTTTCTCAAAAAAAGACATTTCTCAGGTTGCTCAGAGAAGCTGTGGATGCCCCATCCCTGGAAGTGTTCAAGGCCAGGCTGCATGGGGCTTTGAGCAACCTGCTCTAGTGGGAGGTGTCCCTGCCCATGGCAGGGGGGCTGGAACTCCATGATCTTTAAGGGGCCTTCCAACCCAAAGCATTCTATGATTCTACATACGCACTCTCTCTCTTTCCATATGTCCCCAATTCCCTCCTCCCATTCATTAATCTTCCTGCCACCTCGCGGCCATTGCAGGTGGCAAGCCAAGAGCAAGCTGCTTTCATCTGCTAGAACCAGCCACTGAAAAACAACACAGCCGGATCCTTCCCTAGCACCCACCCAAGAGACAAACATCCTTGTAACCTTCAGGATGTTAAGCAGTATTTACAGAAGCATTACACAAAGCCCCTCTCCTGAGTTAAACTGGCTTGATGAGAAAAGCAGCATTTCTTGACTCGTGCATGGAGGGCTGCTGTGGTCTCTTACTTGCTCTTCAGTCCCACAAGATGGACGTGTAGCCCATAGATACAGCCGTCTTACCTGTGACACGCTGACCTACAGGTTTCACTGGTCCTTGCTTGCCTACACTACCAATGCCTTGGGACATTGATCCCTACAAGCACCTGTGCAGCCACCTGCCTGCATCCCACCTCCTGTTGAGTGTAAAATCCTCCTGCAGCCCCAGATGTAGGCAGGCACAGATTCATCCTGCCTTAATTAATGTAGCCACCCAAGGCTACCTTGGACCACTCACCATAAACGCCTTTACAATCACCAAGCAAGGTATGGTTTGTAAGAAGTAATAATATTTTGCATAAAACATGTCATACATTCTTGGGGAAAAATCCAATGGTTTCAGAGACACGAAGTCTTATCCAGGTCTAAAACAGAAGCACAGATTTGCACGCTCATGTTCTTTCCAAGAACATCAAATGTTCATCACAACATACCGTACCTCGCTAAAAACTGTGCCTTGCCATCTTCTCATGGCCACAAAACAACAGCAGCATGTGGGATGGGATTTTCCCCAGGGAAATCCAAGATCTCATCTCTGCTCTGAAGATGTTCCTCTGGATTAAAAACACTGGGGTCATACGGCTGTCACACTCCTAACTTCGGGAATGGACTAGAGGTGCTTTCCTGCACTGATGGCCTCCAACCACCTGGTCCACTCCGGCCCAGCCATAGCTGTTTTGGGGGATGAACTGGGAGAATAACCCGAGTCAAGAATAAATCAGTAAATCCCAAGAAGCTAGGGCAGTTTCTTGACCCAATCCAGTCTGCTGACAGAACCAAGACCTGTTTCTCACTAATAAAAGCAATCTCTATCCACTCTGTATACAACTCAGCACTCATAATACTCATAATCACTCTGCTGTACGCTTTTTCTCCCATATAGATGCCCCTTTCCACCACTCTAGCGTGAATTTAACACCAGTTTCAGCATAATCTAACACCACGTTCCAGGGATAAGGAGCTTTCATTTTTAAAACCTTAACAAGCCCAGCAAGACCAAATTATGATCAGCATCCTTTAAAAATGTGTGGATATGAACTTATTTTTATTGTATAGGAATTTTATCTGGTAAGTGTAATTGACTTAGGATTATTACACTATCTCTTGCATAAACATAATAAAGAGCAGTCAAACCAGCCTCCATGGAGTTTAGAAACATTTACGAGACATGAATAATGATTTACAGTGTCTAACTCCACCAAGAAGAAAACATTCCAGGTTGCAGTCCATCAGCTGTGAGTAAGGCACTAACAACCTGATTTTTAGGAGCATTAGTTTAACTCCAGTGGGAGCTGGGCTGTTTAACAACAGGTGAAACTGGAGCCAAGGACCCCCGTTCAGCGCTCCTTACCCAGCGAAACTCCCACAGATTCTCTCCAGTCCTGCAGCATCCGGAATTAGCTATTACATCAAGAAACACAGAAACCCAGAATTAGCATGAATATCATCTGATAGACATGCAGTAACTTTCAATACAGCCCAGACTCGTCAGAGATATTAATTTAAAAGCCTGAACCAACAGTTTAGGATTTCCTCTAAGCTGCAGCTTTCTCAAGTCAATATTTGTAAATCATGTTTCACGTTTCCAAGGAAACCAAGTGGATAATATGTCTTGCAAACAGCCTCCTTCAATATACTTCTCATGGCTACAGGGCTCATAGAAGTTATTCTCAGTCTGACACAAGAAAGAAGTTACACTTTTCCTTACATCTTCCGAAAAAACCATGTGTCTGCAGAGGCAACTGAAACAAGTACCTAACATCCACAGAAATCCCTGTGGACTTTGCCGTCTGAAGGACACGTCTAATAACCCTTATATTACTCAGCTTTTCTACATATTTTTCCCCAATGGTAGATCTACAAGTGTCCAGGGTAAATAGCATTACACTCATTTCGCACATACAAAAATGAGGCACTTCTTAGATGACTTCCAAATTAGCAGGCAGTACACCACCTATAGAGATCTGAACATAAATCACCATTCTCCCTAAAAATGTATTAAGCATCCCATGGTAAAGCTCCAATGTTAATGAAGACAGAGACCAAACCCAGGGATAGAGTACAATGTTATAAGAGAATGCTGCTTACTTGATTTTTTTTTCTATTATTTTTCTGATTTGACAGATATTTAAATCAATTTAAGGCATGACTAGCTTACTGCATCCCACAAACATAAAACAAATGGGGAAGAGCACAAAATATACTCAAAGTAATTTTGTTGATGGGAACTTTGGAAAAAAACAAGATTATCAGCAAAGCAGCAATGACATAGTATCTCTATCTGAAGAGGAGATGAGAAGTAAAGCCTGACATTAAGTAGAAATACAAAATCTATGAATTCCACTTTGATTAATGTGAAGACTTAAAACTTTAAAACAAAGCACCTGCAGCGGTATTTTTGTGCTCTTGCACACTGAAGACAGATCAGAGCAACAAAGAAATCCATTCTCCTGTCTGTCAGAAGTTCTGCAAGACTTCAGTTCCCAAAAAGCCAGGTAATGTGCTTTTAAATTACATACTTAAAGAGCATTATGTGTCCAAACATCCTTGCTGAAAAACAGACTCTGAAGCTCCACCAGAAGAGTCCAGACTAGAAAAAACACACATTGCACTCTCACATCCTCTCGCATCTACCTACAAGGCAGCCCCTACAACTGCTTAATACGCAAAAGGCATATCCAAAGTTCCTCAGGATGTTGCATTTTTTTTTGCTCAGAGAAACTCAACACTGGATAAGGCCGGGATGCTCTTTGGTGGCTCAGGGTAACGACAGAAACATCAGCACTTCGAGAAGGCACCTCAGCCTCCTCCTGACATAACGGGCATCGAGCTGAATCCTTGGACTTTGGCTGTAACAAGATTTACTGCATCCAGCACGAATCTGCAACCTACAAAGATCCACATTCAAGAACAATAGACGAAATAAACCTGCAGCTTCTCAGCAAGCCTAGAAAGAGAAGCTGGGAGCCTCTTTTGACATTACAACAGAGGATTGTTCAAACAACAAAAATGAAGCCATCACAACAGAATCACACAACATACCAGGCAGCACATTAGCTGTGTAAACTTCTGTGGTGAGCAGTAAAAGCCAATTTCTGTCCTACAAAACATCTCAAAGTTGTCTGCAGTATAAGAAATGTCATTCCAGAGCTTGTAACTGCAATGTTAGTAATGGCCAAGATCTTCAGTGGATAATTACTAGTGTGGCAATGAGAAATCCATGTTGCATGGAAAGTATATTCAGCAGCAAATAGTTTTCAAGGGATCTTAAGTCACCACTAACAACAGGTTTTCTTTCTGCCACCATTTACTAATGAAACACACACAAGTTTACTTTTCTTGGACCATTTGTGTCCTCTCCCCACCCCTTAATTTAGAAATTTCTCTCTCCTGCAACCTGCCATCATCCCAGAGAAGGGCAACTCACGCAGAGTCCAACAGCACAACTGGGAAACAGATGGGAAAGAGCAGAAATACTCTCCCACGGATCCTGGAGCCAGAACAGACATGAGGACACGTACCAAAGGCAGCCCTCACTCCAAGGGCAAGGAGAGGAGAGGCCCAAGGGACCCTACTGCTCAACTCAAGCGAAGTCACGGTCACCTCGCACCTCAGATGTCCCAGGCACAGAAGAGCAGGACACAAATGGCACCTGACAGCCTGACCTAAAAGGAAGAAATGGAGTCACTTTCCATGTGGTAACTTGCAAAGTACTGCAAGTTCTCCCAAAGGTAAAGCAAGACACCAGTGTCAAGACGTCATATGCAGCCTCAACTGCACCGACCCAGAAACCAAGGGGTTACTGCTTCACCACAGTGTTTTCAGGAACCACTGCAATAAATCTTCAGCAGAAATTCAGGGCTCCAGGGACCTAGAACACGCTATGTCATCTATAACATGAAAATATAAATTAAGGGATGGCTGTTTTTCACATTTAAAATGGTGTGCAGTGGAAACTAATTCTGCATTTAAAAAAAAAAAAAGCAAACAAAAACCAACACACAACTGGAGAGTAAAAAAAAGATAAAAAAGCTAATAGACATTGCATGGAGAAAACAAGAGCAATGTTACTGGTGAAGAACAATAAACACCACCTAAAAATTCCTCTCTAGTAAAAAATGAAATCATTATTAGCCTTCCTAGATAAAGGATTTTAAGCTAATGACTGCAAATGCTTTGGGCTCACGTTTCTTCTTTGCCGTGCAAAGAGATGTACTCAGAAGACAAAGTTCAAAAGCTCCACGGAGAGCTGTTCACGAGGCTCACACACCACTCCTGGACTGTAAGGGGCTATCTCTTAATAAACCAATGGCTCATACAGAACATAAAAATCATGAATAGTAGTAAGCCCAATGGAGGAAAGCATAAGCCTCCTTCAAGCACCCCGCTGGAAGCCTAAACCAAGACACTGGAGCGTGCATTGAAGAAGAGTTTGTCACAAGGAGGAACTGGAGCAAATCCTGGGACTGTAACAAGTGACCGGAGGTCGACTGGCTTTTGGAAAGGTGATGTTTCCCCACAGACCAGTTAGTTATGCAGTAGTGGTGTGCAAAATTAGCTTTACAGTGTATTTCACCTTCCTTTTTTAAAAACACAGATAAGAAAACACCCATCTGGACTTCTCTCAAGAGCATACGGAGATATTCTTTTGGCAGAGACATCCAAGCCTGATGGAGGCTATTTCTAGCACGCTTTACCTGGTTCCCTTTCCTCTCGGGCAGCTTGAAGCATTAATAAAACCTTTCCCCTGGCCGCCACTTTTCAGTTTTCTGACTTGCTGCACGGGGCTACGCCGCACAATGGTCCTTGTTCCCAACCCTGATCCTTCTCACAGGACCTGCACCACCTACGTCAACTTGCAAGAAGAAAGTGGCACAGCCAACAAACGTCCTCTTCCTTCTTTGAGAAGGAGGAAGGGAATTACATTTCCAGTTAGACTATTTTTTGATAGCTCTGTGTCCTACGTCATTTTGCCTGGCTCCATGAGAAATGCAAATAAAAATGGAGTTATAGCACCGGATAAAACTATCCAACAAAAAAGCGGGCAAATAAAAAAAATTAAATCTCGCTGTGGCCTTTAGTTGCTATTTCAAAAAGTTAGGGAGAAAGCAAAGAAAAAAAGGAGAAAGTCCCATCTTTAGTTTGGTCTCCTTATAAAATAAGATTACCTATGATCACAGTTTAAAAGTCGGAATATGTAGAAATTAAGCTTTATTTAAATAATTATATCTCTTTGAGAAGACTGAGGAAATAGAGCACTGCATACGTAAGCATGGAAGAAAGTCTCCAAAAAGGATGAAATAATTGCAGGGAAGAGCTCCAGTTTGTTCAAATACCAGCAAGACTTCAATGATAAGACCACTGTGAAAGAGGACAATGCCCCCAGGGTGAGCAGAGCTCAGCAAAATCAGCTCACTCTCTTAAAACTGGTATGATTAATGAACAGCAGTTACGGGGCGGGGGGGGAAATGGAGTATCCAAATAGCATCATTATTAAGTTTTAAATGATCCTGGAAAAAATAAGAAGAAAAAATGGAGTAAGCAAAAGACAGAAAGGTCTGAGAAGCACAGCCCAAGGTAAGCTCACCAAACACTGGGCGATTCTGCTCAGCTGGTACCTGCAGCCAGCAAGCATACTATTTCATACTTTAGATATAATACACCGAATAGACATGTCCGAAAAGGCACCTGAGAAATGGGGTGTCAGCGTCATCAGCTGAGAATAAGCGAAGTATTTGAAAAAGTTATTTTCATAGGCAGCTTCACAAAATGAGAATAGATGGCTACTCCCATCTTTTGACCATGTTTAATACTCCTAGAAGAAGCAGGCTAACCAACAGCGCTCCAAAACCCGTCTCGTAAAGAAATGGCTTTTTTCTGTAACAATGTTATATGCCTTAATGAAAAATTCTGACTCTTATTTCAATTATTCAACAAAATTGTATTTGAAATGAAGAAACCAATTTACATTCCTTCTTTCATCAACGCTCAAACAGTACTCATTTGCTGTCGAAGTTTCAAAGAAACTGCTAACCCAATAAAAATCACAGATTAAGCAAAACTGAAATGTAGTAAACTAATCAATAAGCAGGCGCATAATAGAATATCTTCTTTCTCACAGCTTATTCAACAACCATAGACCAATAACTTGCTCATTCAGAAGTTGAAAAATCTACCAGAAGCAAAAGAAACGAGGTAAATGTGTTTTTCTCTTCCAGTCTTCTAATATAAACAACATGCTAAAGAGTGATACCTACTAGTTCTAAAACTCTTAAGGATACTTGAAACAGAAACCACAAGTTTCTCTTAATAATCAAGTGTTATTTTTCCTTTATTTAATATAAACGTTAGTTTTAAACACAAATACATTTTAATAAGATCTTTAAAGTAATCTGGCACATTAAAAATAAATCAAAATATTAATAAAAATAATTTCAATTATGTTTTCTCCAGTATATATGAGTTCTAATTTCTATCTAAGTATCGTTAACAAAGTCAATAGTAAAATTAGAGCATCTAGTAAATAAGAAACACATCATCAGTCATATTGTAATATCAAACTCGGGAAGTGAACACTAACTCCAAAAACTTTGTAAATATATCAGTGTGCATACAAAGCATTCGCTTGGCTAAAATTTTGAGCACAGTCTGTATAAAGACTACTTTGTCTGCCGCATATCAGCATGCTAAACGTCACCTACCCAACAGCCGTCACTGAGAACGGGAAAAATCAGTAAGAACTGCAGAAACCAAACAAGATTTAAACTGATTGTTTAAATTAAGTTTTCCTGCCCGCTACTTTAAAGTCAAAATGATTTAAATCAATTCACCCACTTCAACAGTCGCAAATTAAAATGCTGTTCAATTATGCAAACTCTGGAAACGAAGATGGAGAAGGAATTGACAGGAGAATGGTTGACCACTCACTTAAGAGACAGAGGTATAACAAGGTTAAGTGGCTGGAAGCCAAATATATGGATAAATTCAAGGTACAAATAATGCACAGAGATAGCGCAATTATACCCCTGGAACAGCTTACCAAAGATGACAGTTGATTCCCCATCACATGAAGCTTTTTACATTACAACTGTGTATTCACAAAATGTTCCAGCTCCAGGAGACCAATCGTGTTTCACGCAGGCCAAGATGATACTCTACCAACAGCAGTATTTAAATTGAATTAGATGATCATAATGGTATTTTCCAGTCTTCAAATCAATGAATCCACAATTTGATCCCATGTTGAGAACTCGTATTTTTTTTTTCCTCATGTCACTAAATCCTGCCCCCCGCGAGCATAATTTCATTTGACTTTACAGTACGTTCCTTCTGCTGTCTGCTTACACGCCAACGTGACCACCACCAACTAAAGACTTTGACCAGAACCAGCCATCATCTGAAGCCATCCTTCGGGATGTCACTGAACTCAAAATGTATCTTTACTCTTCAATTAAAACCTCAAACACACACTTTTCAAAGCCTTTTCACTAAGTCACTGCAGACTTATACAGCGTTTTACACGCTACTCTACGGGGGATGCCCAACATGTTCTTTAGCCTACAACACAGGGAATTAAATCCCCCTCTCAACGTGGGACTTCATGTTTAGGCAGAAGATTGCTGTAGAGAGAGCTAGGAAAGCCTGCACCAGGCACCAAGAGCAAAGATGATAGTTTTAAAGCCAAACAGCCTAAAAGTACTACTAAACCACTGAATTAAGAGCTCAGTTTCAAGCTGAAAGCATCCTACTTGACATACAGCACTAGACGGGTCTCCAAAACCAAAGTTCATAATACAAACTGGGAGAATGAATTAAATTCGGCATCTGGGGCTAAATTCGAACTTGTTCATCCAGGCAGAAAACCTTAAGAGTCTTTGCAACTTACACGTTGCTTAAATGTGGCTTCGTGGCTTCGCTTCTTCTATGGCACTTGCAGCGCTGTCAAGATGTTTTTAGGACACAATTCCCGTACTCAACACGGCTGCCAATCCTCAAGCTTCATAAAAGCTGCAGTCGAGTCATTCAACTTTTAAACTGAAAACACTATAATGCCTGACAAACGCTGACTGGAATTACTGTTTTAGATCATATCAAATGATTGCCATAGCATGCGTCTCATTTCTGCTCCCTCCTATAGAAATTACTTTTACAGATTCTTTGATACAGATAAAAATTTTCAGGTTTGCTGAATTAGTTTTAATATTGTATAACGCTAGGAGAATATTTCCACTGACTATTTTCATATTTTTAATATAAAAACAATATGAGACGATGACTTCCCCATGCTACCCTCACGTTTCCTTTTACGATACCACAGTAACATCCAAGGAGCCAGCCTGGATGCGGGACTGACCTTGGCTCGCTCTGGATCTGCTGGAAGACGCTCCAGCATCCACGGCGAAAGGCAGGGGGGCATCCTCACCCCCCCTGCCCCACTCTCTGGCCAGGCAGAAGCCATCACGGAAAGCCACGCTCTCAGGAAGGCAGACCTGCTCAGAAGGCTTGCCAGTTAGGCGTTGAACAACTTGAGAAAATATCCCTTAACGTGGAGCAAGTAGCAATTTTAAGCAAATATAGATATATCTATATGCTACAAATAGCATTAAGAGGCATTGGCTTCTTCGGTCAGATGGGTGAAAGCACAACACTATAACTAGAAACGTTTTTAAGAAAACGCAGGGGCGGGGAGGGAAGAGTAGTTCTATGTCCTAGACTTTTCCTAAAATGAAGGCAGTTTTAAAATAATTCAGGATCCGGAAAACGTGGCTGGAAATAACAATTAAAGAAGCTTTTTAATGGCAAGACACTGTTCCATTCAGGTCATTGGCAGAAGGGTTACAGCAAGAGGAAGAGGATGTTGGAGAACAGCGCTCCTCACCCAAAGAGGGGCAGGGCAAGAGCCAGAAGGCAGTGCAACAGCTAAACACACAGAGATGAGAACTGATGGGTGGGAAGGTGCAACATAGACTGCAGTCAGAATTCATCACAAGAAGAAGCTCTGTCCTTTTACTTTAATTCCCCTTTTTTCTGTTGGTTTGTTTGGGTTTTTGGTTGTTTTTTTTAAGGCAAGGAAAAAGACATATTAATTAAAGCCACACATACGTGGAACTTCAATAACATTTGGGAGGGATCTGAAGGTACAAGAATTTTTGATTTCTGCTGATGGACTTCAGGCGACGCCCACAAGAGGATCTGGGTACCAAACCGCTAAGCTCCCGGTGCTGTCCCTACTGTAGGAAACCTCAGCCTGGCTAGGGGTGCCTGCTCTCACAACACCTGGGGTAAGTTAAACATCAAATAAGAAAAGGCACGAGAAGATCCCAGAGAAACTGCTACTCCTCTTCCTCACCACCACCAAATCCTGAAGGGCCAGGAATGCTTCTTGCAGGATTTCAAAAGGGCAGGTGTCCTCTCACCTGCCTTTAAACAAGTACAGCGCACACACCTACAGAGAGGTTTTCTGATGGTCTTTTTTGGCCATGAGAATGATTCCAGTGCCATGATTTTAGTACACACCTTTGGGGCAACCAACATATCCCTTTCTTTGGGGGAAAGGAATGTATTTTATTCAAGCTATCTGGCAAAACTCACTTAGGCAAGTGCCTGGGATCGCTATGCGTAGTCTCAAGCCTCCCATCCCTGACTAGCCCACATGCTTCTTTAACATTGCAATGAAAAAGAAATATTGTCTTCCTAAATCAACCAACACATGGAACCTAAAGGAGAGCCCATCTCTGGCAAGCACAAAATAAATCCATCTCGGATACCGGCTGGGATGCAAAGAAGAAACAGTGTAGGAAATCTCCTGATATTTTTCAATTTGTGCTACGTTTATATTTAATTGTTCAATGTAAACTTTATCCCAATAGAGTCACAACCAAAAATGACAAATCCATCACCTTCTCAAAATAGAAGGTCCATAATTATTGATATATACTCTTTAGACAAATGTCAAAGACGGTTTTAACAAAATGTTGATTTAGCTGAATATGGATCTGGAAAGTAAAAGTGAAAATGGCAATGTTTTCTGAAATAGCAGCCTCCAAATCTGCCTCCAGATCATGCAAACTGAGTTTGCATGCTCTCCCTTTCAAAAAAAGGAAAAATAACGCACTTTGCTCATTTTTTCCTTTCAAAATTTTGTAGAGCACTGTCTACACAAAAGACTTCCTTGGTTAGACGAAAACACTGAAAAATTTAGTTGCCTTGTAACTGTTACCAATTTACAGAAAGCAGAAAGGAATGTTTTTCCCCACCTTTGGTTTTTTTTAAGAGAAATCTTTTCATTCCCCATTTCAACCAAATTTTCTTGCAACTGAAAGATTCTCTGAAAAAGCAACTGGAAAAGCTCCAACTACTGTCCAACACTTAAAAAGATTTTAAAGTGTCATCAATCCCAGCTCTTTACATGCTCTTTTTACAGAACACTGCCAACCCATATTCAAAACTGTTTAATGCCAGCATTGCACACTCAAAATAAAGACAGATTAAAAAAATAATAATTCTATATTATTCTTATTTTAAGTCAAGTCCTGCTCAGATTCATGTCAGATGTTACTACATAATACTCACAGCTGTTATCTTACTTTTTTCATAGGAAGAACTGGCACCGATACGATTAATCCTAAATATCTCAGTGGGCTACCTCAAATGACAACATGTTATCACATCTGCTATAAAAGGTGTCCTCAATTTTAGCAGGCCACGAGAAAAAGCTGGTACCCATGGAAAAAAATAAAAAGGGATAACATTGATGGTAAATGACAACAGTCCCAGTTGTTCTTTGAAATCCATGTTACAAATTTCTAATGCTGCATTATTCCGTTTAACAAACTTCAGTCATTTCAGCTGAAATTCCCAGTGACTGCTTCTGCAAAGTTTGATTTGAAAGTTTTTGAGAACACACCAGTCACTTCTGACAATTCCAGTAGTGAAAACAAAGCTAAAAAATAATCCAGAATATTTTGCTTGGAAAGATTCTCCCTCAGGAATCCACAGAAGAAGACAGAATGCAGGGGTTAAATAGTTGCCTATCTGTCAAAACTTAAACAAAATATCCAAGAAATACAGTTTGCCCACGCTCAAGGAGGCTTCCAGAGCTCGCTAGCAGCATCTCCAGCTCCTCTAATGGACCTGAACTTATTTCCAGATGGCCTGAGCGTTCTGCACATCACCTGCACCGACCCAGCCAGCACCACCATGCTTCCCACATTGCTTTCGGGGACCTACAGGGCTCCAGAGAAGAGATGCAACACCATCACCGGCAAAGCCCTTCTTGGCCAAGGCAGAGGAAAAGAAAGTGTTTAGGTAGTCAGCAGGAGGATCAGCATTAGCATGCATAACCCTGTGCTCTTCGCAGCTCTGACCACTGGACAACGCCCCACACTAATTAGGAATTAGGGTCGCTGCTTCCCACCTTACAGAGAGGGTAACGAAGTGGCTGTCCTAGGTGACATCTGACAAAAGCGAGACCAGAACTCGGGTCTCCCGACGCGATACATCGTCTGATTAATTATCCCCTTTGTGGCACCGATGTCCAAGGTCATGCATCTGACTGTTCTACGTTTTGACGACGAGAACACGCTCGCCCCACAGCCAGGAACAAAGCTGGGGATTTTTTTGAGTCCCATCATTACTCTGCTACGTAGCAAACACCGTGCCAGCCATTAGCAAAGAGCGTGCTTCATTCCCCTCCTGGAGGCTGGTTCACAGAGAGGACAAAAGCTTGCTACTGCTAACCAGACATTCCTTAACTCAAGTGGTGCTGGGCCGAGCTGCGACTCCAAAGCCCGTCAACGCCAGCAATACCGGCGACCCGCAAAAGGATAAACACCATTGCACACGAGGGCATTTGTTGCAAGAAAGAAAAAATAATAATAATGATCTATGAACAAATAAACAAACCAGGAGATTAAAAGAAAAAAATAAAAATAAAAATACAGACATTGCAAGGATTGCGTTCAGAGGGTAGGAAATGTCAGTGTGCAACGGTCTTGGCAAACTTTATTCAGTATCGCTGAGCGTATTTTTAATAGTCTTTAATCGTGGGGACTCTCTTGACCCTAACACGTACAATTTCAGTTCTCAAATACATTAGTTTTTGAGTTCCTGTGATATTGCTGAACTTTAGAAAAAATAAAAAATAATAAAAAATTTTAAAAAAAGGAATAATCAGCAAGCCAACACCTAGACAAGTCCTACCCTTGTACCTGCAGCTGAAGGGGCTCCTCTCTCTGACACAAGAACTGATGTGCGCAGATGGGGAGTGCACGAAGAAACATAGTCAATATGAAGCATACTGTCCCCGAATGTATTTCACATGACTTCATATATTCACTCCCAAGTTTTACCATGTATTTCAGTTGAGAAACACTGGGATGGCTCACGCCACCATCCCTTCCCAAAAATGCAGGAAATGACAGAAATAGTTATAGGAGCAAGGCACACCATAATTTAAAGTTGTCTTCTCCAAATCAAAACACATCATTCTGCAGTAGACATAAATGCCAAAAAAAAAAAAATAAATATTTGTATATTATAATTTGATTTTGGTTCAGACCAAAGTCTAGATCATGCTTTCTCATGAGTATCGTGAGACTTTACACTGAACTTAAGAAAGGAAAGTCCACGCAAGCTCAGTGTTACATACAGTGTAGATACACTGACTTTTTGGCAAAGCCATGTTCATTTTACCTCTTCCTTCTGTCTCTTAGTTTTAAGAATTCTCTGCTGCCAAAAGGTATAGGTAAATAAAACTAATCAAATAATACTCTCTCATTTTTGTATTATAGTTATTGCTTGGGAGGAAACATGAGAGCACAGACAGTATTCTAGAATAAACTTCAGACCTACCAGTCACACCAAACTTTGCAGAAGTATAAGAAAGGTCATAGATTTTGGGGCACCACATCTAAGCAGACCTTCTGCACAGAAAAAAGCTCCCAAACACAGCACCACTAGCACAACCGTGAGGTTTTTTTTATATATATAAAAAATTAAGGAAACTGCACAACTATCCTCACATTGGTCCAATTTTACCCACTTTTGCAACAGTGCCATGTACATATATTAGGTCTAGTCAATGCTCTGGTCAAGTTTGTCAACATAGTTCTATGCCTAGTTATAAACTGAAACAAATCATTTTGACACTGAATCCTCAAATACAACTCTTGTTGGCTTTTTTTTTTTTTTTTACATTTAGTACCGACTTAAAAAAAAAAATCATTCAGTCAAAGGAAGAGAATCGTCTAAAGTTCAGTTGTTGATCACAGGGTAAGGTTACATGGAGCTTTTTCCACTGACGAACAATGTTGAAAGCGTCCTTAGTACTACAGTGTAAAAGCATTTCCCTTTTCTAGCATAAGCATGCATTTAATTAAAAAAAAAAAAATAAAAGAATTAATTTCTTTTTCACTGCATAGGAAGCGTAGGCACTTCATGCTTTCACATTTGCCCTTCCAAGGCTCAAAATTTGTCTCGCAGACGGAGCACAGCCCACACCTTGCACAAAAGGAAAGGAAAAGACGCAACTTGACCTCTCACTACTTTTCTTTACATCTCACTTTGAAACAGCACGCTCATTATATGCTTTCCACTGGGTGGGGGGAAAGCGAGCATGCTTGTGTTTGCAGCTCCTCCTCTTTCAGAGACGCACAGCTGCAGCTGTAGTAAACAACCACTAGTCAGGAGCTGAGAAGGTCAAAGTCTCGGTGCTGCATCCATTTCAGCTTTTCTAAAAATGAAATTTCCATTTAAAGAAATTAATTGTTTTGTTTCAGTTTGTATTTACGTCAAGGAAAGGCAAACCACAATCCATCCTCCAACAAAACAAACCAAGATACAACACTTCAAAAGCCACAAGCAAAACGCTTCAGTAAAAACAAGTATTTCCCCAGCTTTATTAATATACAAACACCTAATTCACAGTCTCATATTTTGCTTGATTCAAACAAAGGCTTGGTGACAACCAACCTTGCACTGACGAGACCTGTTACACAATGTAAGTGACACTCACTAAAAGAACCAGCGAGGAGGTTGGCCATCCTGAGAAGTGGCACCAGAGGCCACTCACGTCTCACAGAGGTTATCCAGCATCCTGAAGCAGAGAGGCTACAGCACGGCAACTTTGGGAAGGCTAGCATAAGCGGGCATCCTCTACCCACTGATGAGAAAAGGCACATACCTCCCCTTTATTTCATAAACTACCCAAAATCTGAACACCAGGACACCCTTCTAGCACCAGAACGTGCACCGAATTACGCAGATCCTCTGCAAGCCCACAGTGTGGCAGAGCTCCCCAAGCACCCTGGAGAGGCACTTTCCTCAAAAAGATGGTCTGTATTTCTATTTAATTGTGGTGGGTACCATCACACACCACCTTTTGTCTGGGTGAAGAGGAGGACAGTCGCTACCACGGGGCTTTGCAGCCCAAGCCCTTGGCTGACCCCACTCTACCGTCTCCCGGGGGGCAAGAAGGGCTGGTCCAGCCCCCGCTGCATTTCGGCCTCCTCTCCTCCAAAGTAAAACTCTGCTCCAGCATGTTCAGGTCTGGCTCATCCCGACAGAAACAGCTGGCAGAGAACTCCACAATTAGCCTGTCCTGGAATCTTAAAGTTTATTTTTAAAAGTTGTTACACACAGTCTCCTTTGGCTCTCAGGGGTCGTTCCAGCAGAAGGTTTTTCTACAAGAAAGCGCAGGAAGGCCTGGAAATATTACCACTAAATATTGCTGGGGGAAAAAAAAAAAAAAAAATTAAAAATACCTCATTTCCCATCCCCCTCCCCTTCTTGACACGTCTGGTATTACCTCACTATCAGAAGCAGAAACCCAACAGCATCTCCCACATCCTGAACTCCTTCCCAGCCCCTCCAGCACACGTGCAATCACTCATCAAATGCCCCACGGCGTATCTCCCCTTCAAAAAAAGCCCCCTTTTCCCCACAGCTGGGGGCCAGAAGAGAAAATACGATTTTTTTTTGCAGCCCTCTTTAAATGCTATTGACTACTCCATG